>CM021736.1:32879252-33181582 GCA_011075105.1 Heteronetta atricapilla | reverse complement strand
AAAAAACACAGCGCCTCCGACCCTCCCCCCGAGTTGCAATTAGCATCCTCCCCGCTGCTGCTGGGCGCCGCGGCGGGGCTCCGCTGCCCCCGTCCGCTCCCGGCGCGGCGGCGGGCGGAGCAGGAGCGGCTCGGCACGGCTCGGCGCGGCTCGGAGCGGCACGGAGCGGCACGGCACGGAGCGGGGGGAGGCTTAAGTTTTTGTGCGGGGCGAGCGGCTGGCACTGGAAGGTGGATCTCCGGCAGGCACAGCCCGGCGGCGGGCAGGGATGCGGCGCTGAAGCGGTGCGCGGAGGCCGGCCGGGCCGAGCCGAGCCGAGCCGGGCCGAGCCGAGCCGTGCCGGGCGGCCAGCAGCAGGTAAGGGCGGCCGGGGGGAGCAGCAGCGCGGCGGGGGCATCCTCCCCTCCATCTCCCTCCGCGCACCCCGAAGAGCCGGGGGGGGGGTCCCGGTTCCCCCCCCCCCTTCCACTCCGGCACCGTCGCCCCTCGCCCCGGTGGCCCTGCGCCACCCCCGGACCCCGGCGGGGGGCGGCCCCGCAATTTGGGCGGCGAGGGGCCGGGGGCGGCTTTGTTGTGCCGGCCCGCATTGTTCCCCGCGGCCGGGCGGCCCCGCAAAGTTTGGGCGCGGGGAGCGGGGGAAGCCCGGGGCCGACTTTCCCTTTTTATTCTGTCCTCCTGTCATCTCTCGGGCTTTATTTCCTTAGCCTACGCCGCTCTGCTGTTTGTTATTTTATTATTTTGCCCTACCTCGCGGCGTGTGCGCTTTAGCTCTTTATTCCATTCCAATCATTATCATTGTTGTTTTTTTATTTTTTATTATTTTTTTTAATTTTTAATTTTTTTAATGTATTTATTTCCCTTGGCCCCGCGGGCAGCGCAGGGGCCGCGCCTCGCCTCGCTCCTCCCTGCCCGGCCCCGCTCCGCGATGCCCCCGCTGGGACGCGCCGAGCGGGGCCCCCCCGTGGGCAGCGCACCCCCACGCGTGGCGCCCCGTGGGGACGGGGAGCTGCGAAACGGGGGGGCTGGAGAGTGGGGGTGCCTTTTTAACACCCCCCCCGTCCACCACGGGGGGTGTCCCGGAGAGGCCGGGCCGGTGGGGAGCGCAGGGGGGCACCCATGGGTGCGGGGTCCCGGCGGCTCTTGGGGGGCACCCGCAGCTCCCGCAAACCGCCCGCCCGGAACGGCCGGAGCCCTAATTGAAGCACTTTCATCATTCACACTTGATTAAGTCCGCCGTGACCAGAGGACAGAAACACCCCCAGCCCGCTGGAACACGAGGGATGGCATGACATTTTAATCCCGTTTTCAAAACCATCCCCGAAGCAGGGAAAAAAACGCCAGCCGGGGACGGTGAGGTGCAGCGAACTGTTGTTTTCCTACAGAGGGTGGCTCAGCGACGGGGCTCAAATCCCACTTAGCGCCGACATCGAGGAGGAAAAGGCACATACTTTTTAGTTTGTTTAAGCCGAGTGAATGAAATAATGATAGACGAGATGCCTGGTGACAAAATGCTTTTGTTCCTGTTTTCATCAGTGCATAAGGGCGCCGACCTGCTTTAGCATTCTTTAAAGGTCTCTTTACCAAGGAAAATTGAAGACGGTCTCATTATAGGAGAGTGTGTTCGGAATACTATGAGGTATTTATGAATTCAAAGGTGATTGTTGAGTCGCAGACATTTCAATTACGCATCCTGTAGTAAAAAGAAAAAAAAAAAAAAATTATTTGTGGCGATGTGCTCTGTAATCTGCAGCTACGAGGCTGGTCCGTTCGCAGGCTTCAGAGCTGGCCGAGGGAATGGGTTTGTCCACGGGGCTCGAATCTGAAACCAAGATTTGTGCCCTTCGCCTCGCAAAACTTTGTGCTGCGGGGGCAGCCTCAAGGCGCTCTTAGAGCAGCGGTTCGCGAAACGTCAGATGTCGGTATTTTTTCTGGGAAATCTGGCATTGTAAATGCTGGGCTGTATTTTTAGAAAGGAGCTTTTTATTTTTGGAAGCCTTTGCGAAGCACACCTGTTAGTCATTAGAGGGGAGCGGGGCCGGGGTTTGCTTTCAGCATCCACGCAGGCGGGCTGGCCGCCGGGCTGCGGGCACGCTCCCTCTGCTCCGCAGCCCTAGCGACCGCCGGCAGCGAAAGAGCCTTCCCCTTAAAAAGTCATAACAAATTATTTGTTATGTAGGAGCGCTGTTGGTTACTGTAGGGGTGTTTGAATTTTCATTTTTTGTTCCACTGGAAGTTCAGAACGAGACACCTGGGCAATCCGGAACGTGTTCTCCAGGCGCCTTGTGGCACGCCGGCTGCAGGCGATGCTTCGTGGCGGTCGCGTGGCTGGGTGCGAGGCAGCTGTCTGTCTGTCCAGCCCCGTCTGTCTGGGGCCTGGGAGGCCAGGCTGGGCACAGCCACCCTGTCCTGTGACACCTCGTGGAAGCAAGCCAAG
Source organism: Heteronetta atricapilla (assembly GCA_011075105.1). Lineage (NCBI taxonomy): Eukaryota > Metazoa > Chordata > Aves > Anseriformes > Anatidae > Heteronetta > Heteronetta atricapilla. Next base: position 33,179,148 of record CM021736.1, on the reverse strand, counting down.
CCCAGCAGCCCTTTCCACTCCCAACCTCGTGTTTTAGGGCAAAGTTGCACCTTTTGGCACTTGCACTTTTCCTAAACTGAGAATGTTCGAAGGGGTTTCCCGATAGCGAAAACCGGAGCACAGGCTGTCGTCTTTAATGTTGCCACCCCAACACGGAGCCGTGTCGCCGGGTTCCCCTGTTAATAATCTTCCTACCAGGAAAAACATCAGCCTCCTAGCGTGATGCCCCAGGGACAGGCTGGAAGGAGCGTACCCAAACCTTTGTCCGGTCGCGGCCATTTATCGGCTGGGCTGGCTGCGGTCCAGGCTGAACTCCTTGAGCTCAGCTGACTCGTGGACACGGAGGGTGTGCTGCAGTGAAAAACAGAAAGTTGCCTCTGGGTTTGCCCAGAGTTTTGGAAGAGGATAGGTTCGTTTTCACAGGAAACGCAGGATTGTTTTCTGGGCGCTGTGTACCAGCTGTGAGAGCGGAAAGGGGCTCCGTGTTTAAGCAGAAGAAATGGAAAAGCTCCTCGAAACACAACACTACCGACAATTTGCAAGTGTTTTGTTAAAATCTGCTGCACGCTGTCATATAAAATCTGATAGGTGTCACATTTACTCTTCGCATGAGATCCAGCCAGTACTCCTTCCTTTGCTTCGCGTTCTTGTAGTGAGTCAGAGACGTGCGGAGTGGAGCTGCCAGCGAGGAGCTCCTCAGCCGGAGGGACTGCGCCTGCCCGGGAAATTCGGGGTGTTCAGGGCACAGGGCCCTCGCCCCCATGTTTCTCCCCACCCTGGGGCTGTTTGTGGCTCCTCCTGGTGCTGAAATCACGCGCTTGGCCGAGGGGCACTTGGTGACCCTGCAGGGCCGCGCTCGGCCGTGGGGGGCTTGGTGGTCCCTGAACCGTCCAACATCTGGGGGGCACGGCGATGAGGGGCAGCAGTGGTGGCCGGGGGCACGGTGCCTGCTGCCACTCACAGGGTGCGTGGGGGCTTTGCAGGAGAGGTTTTGGCAGCTCACCTTTAGCTCCCCTTCCTGCCAGGAGCTGGATGAGGGGCGCCAGGGGGGTCCGTTCCCACATGCGCTTTGTCACCTCCGTGCCCGCGGGCTCCCGGCCTGCTCTTGTCCCTCCTCCCTTGTTCCCCGTTGCTGGTTTTTGTTCCTTCTCTTTTGCCAGAGGAAATGGAATAAAGATAAGTTTTGGGTGAAAGGATGAATAACGGCGTGACAGCGCTTTGCCCTGCGGAGGGCAGGGCCGCGAGCCGCCGCTCCTATTCTCTGCTTGGATCCAGCCCCATCTCGGTGAGGGGGCCGTGACCTTCGGCATCCTACAGACGGTGCTGGGAAGGCCCCAGATAACGTTTGCTGTGACGTCAGCAGAAGTTTTTGGTGCTAGAGCACAGAATTTGTTGTTACCGACTCAGCTCTCCAGCCACCGGCGCTGCCTCGCGAGCGCACGCCCCTTGCTTGCGCCCTGGGCTCTGATGATTTAAGAGCCAGGAGCTGTTCCTGCAGGATTAAACACCTGGCTGTTAATTATTTTTGGTTTCTCCTCTCTGAGAAGGTAATCGTGGCGGGACGTCACGTTTGGGAAGCGTGGTGAGGATGAAAAGGGAAGGATTAAGATTTTTCAGAGGTGCTGGCGAGGGGCAAACACGCGTGGTGTTTGGGAAGGCTCTTGTGGACCTGCTGGCAAATTTGATGTTTTGTTTGTTTGTTTGTTTGTTTTTTCTCTGTAGTGATTCCATAGTCCCTGGGTTATATTATTGTAACATTTGTATGATAGTGGTGCCTGTAGAGCTGTCATAAAGTATCTACCTTTTTATTATTCTTATGCTGAGAACCAGATTCTGGTGGGAGGAATCGGCAATTCGAGCCAAGTAATTAGACTAAATATGAGAAGTTACACTTAAAAGCTGAGAGATTTACCTTCTATGTGATTCGTTAAGGATGAAATTATTTCAATTCAATACATGGAAAAAAAATAAAACTTTCTGTCAGCTCTCATGCTCTGAAGTTATCTGAAGCTTCATGATCCCGCAGCACAAGCTTGTGCAAGTTTTATATTTACCGTTTCCAAAGGTTAGTGCCTCTTCTCGTGCGATAAATGGTTCGGTGCAACATTCGAGCCTCGAGTTAAGGGATCCAGAAGTTTCATAGCAGAGTACCTACACTAACTTCAGCTTTTCCCCTTTGCAATAACGGCATTTCTTAGATGAAATATCTATCCCACCGATTTTCAGTTCCTGGAAGGAAGCAGGACCTTTATATATGTTGTAATATTGCCGTAATGTTATTTCTACGTGAGGTGCCAAGGTGCCCAGTTCTCTGACAGCCCTGGGGCTGTGGCCAGAAGGGCTATGGCGTGCCACAAGCTCAGCCACATCACGGCGTGCAGTGTGGCATCGTCCTTGGCTCTGTTGGGGAAGTAGAGTCACATTGTTCAGGCGTGTTTTTGCCATCCATGGTGTCTGAAGAGCAGAAAGCACATGTCTGTATCCATTTATCTGGACAACAAACATTGTGAGTATTAGAAAGAAGCAGCATGGACAGTTTTGGGGAGATAAAATGCAGTTTTAGTTTTGCCCAGCCAGAAGTTCAGTGTATTTCTGTAATTTGTGCTTTCTTGGAGCACTGAACGCCTTGCCTGGAATACAAAATCTTGCTTGTGCTTAGCCCCTGGCAGGGAGCTGGCGGCCAGTGGTGTTGCATCGGTTGTTTCTTGACAAATTTGGGCTGAGCGATGCATCGGAAGCAAGAACCTGGCCAGGTGGGTTCCCTTCTCCTGTTTCCCAGTGGGACACCGGCCTGTGCTCGGGTTGTTGGAGCTGCACAGCCCAGGGCAAGCTGCAGGGGGATCGGTGGTGACCAACAGAAACCGAAGCTCGCAAAGGGACGCAAGGGGAAGCTGTTGCCAGTAGCGATGAGACCGACGAGCAGTTTGTCTAAAATATCGGGACAAGGCTACTAGGTGAAGTTAACAGGAAAGACCAGAATATTACCTTTTACTGGGGGGAGAAATGTTACGTTTAGGTTCTGTTACACCTCCGGTGCAAGTGGATGCTACATAGTGACTGCTGCAGCCAGACCTTTGTAAATCAGCCCTCTGCCTCCGTTCAGGAGCTGGCCCTGAGCTCGGTGGGGCAGAAGTGCTCATTTTTCACCGAGTGTTGAACGAGTGGAGGATTCCCAGCAGGTCGTGGCCACGCTTATGGTGTATTAGTACATAAATGCAGTAAACAGGACGGGCTGTGAGTAATGCCGACCTGTCAGCTTGATGTAAGTCCTGGGCAAACGATCCGATTAGTTGGGATGGGACCTGGTTAATGAAGAAGTGAAGAGAGGCAACACACTTCATCTCTATCAGCATGAGTTTAGGGGCCTCAGAGCCTCTACAATTAACTTTTATTCTTTTTTTTTTCTTTCAATTTAAATAGCTTCTATATGTCATTGATAAAGGTAACCGAGTGGATTTTGTTCGATCAAAATTCTGCAAGAAATTAGTCTTTGGTGCAGCACCATTGATTTGGATGTGAATGTGCAAAGGAGCAACTGGCTGAAACCCAGCAGAGTGCCAGCTCTCCAAATACAGTTGTAAAATCAGAAATAATGTCCAAACGTCTATTTCTAGGAGCTTCTCCGAGCATTCGTTTTTGTCCTTCTGCCGCTTAGCATGTTGGTGAGCAGCCCGTGATAAGGCACAGAATCGCTGTTGCTAAAGCTTGAAATGTCACTAAGACTGGGAGAGCGGTAAATAATGAAAAGGAGGGACTGCTGATAAAAGCAATTTGTATTGCTCGGATGCAGGCAGGTAGCAGCTCTCAGATGGCCAACTGTAAATTTCTCTATCTAGGAGCAAACAATACAGGCCATACCTCCAGGATGCTGTCTGGAGAAATCGTGTCCTTGTGGGGAGCAGACGAGGCAGGACGAGCACTGCTAGCGTGAGAGCACGGCCAAAGGTCTTGTGTGCTCCTTGCTCGGGCTGCCAGCTGGCTCCCGGGCTGGAGGAGGTGGCAATGTCCCTGTCCCTGTCCCCAGCATGCCAGGGACACCAAGGAGGCTCCACGGAGGGCTGCAGGAGTGCCGGGTGAGCAGGGAGTTTCCAGCGGAGTCCAGGAGCTCGATCTGCTTCACTTACGGAGAGCGTTGGAAGGTAAATTGATTAAGGCAATTAGCGTTGTCATGGGGAAAATAAATTGAATAATAAAGAGCTCTTGGGTCTAGCAGGCAGAGTTTTAACAAGATCCAATAGCTGGAGGATGAAGCGAGAGGAGGGCTGGGATTAAGGTCCCTGGTTTACCACTGAAGGTGACTGCTGCTGGAACAGCCTGCTGAAGGTGCTGGCGGTTTCTCCACCTTTGGAAATGCTGAATTCAGAAATATCTGTTGAAGTAAACAATGCTCAAGTGGGGATTAATTTAGCAAGTTACCACGCGGTGCGTCGAGCAGGGATTAATTTAGGTAAGTCTCCGTGCCGTGTGTTGGGCAGGAAAATCTCAGTAGTCTCTTCTGGCTGCAAAATCTGTGAAATCCATGGAAGCCCATCGTTTGAATGAGTGCCCAGATGTTTATAGATCCCAAGCACCAGTGCTGTAGATTTCCTTGAAGAGGATGGCTTGCAGAGAGGAGACCTGTATCAGAAGGTGGAGGTTGCAGGGTGCGACCTTCACATCATAAAACTACAGAGTGGTTTGGGTCAGAAGGGACTTTTATAGACCACGTGGTGCAACCCCCTGCAGGTTTTTTATTTCCCTGACATTTCCCCAAAAATTCCTCGTGTCCATCACAGGGTTGAGTTATCTCCAGTGCCACCACCAGGTAGTTAGCACTAGGTGGGAAATGAGCCGGGGACACATCAGCCCGAGTTATGGTTGATACTTGGATCAGGTGTGGGTGAATTTAGGTGGAGGAAGAAAATGAAGGAGGGTTACTAACTTTAGTCGTGTGCTTTATCTGCCTGTGCAGAATTTATTTAAAATCCAAATCGCCTCTGGGCAGCCGTGGTGCTTCAGAAATAACCCCAGCCCTGGTGGGAGCCTTCGGAGCGGAAGAGCACAAACAAGAATGCAAACAACTGATCAAAACAAGTCAAACCCAGATTTAACATGTAATTGTACGGTGTCTCTGCTGTGGTTTGAACACAAGCAACGTGTTTGCAGGCAGTTTTATGAGAGTGAGCACAAGGAAGCAGCAAGTGAAACGAGGGGCAAAGGGTTGCAAGCAGCGATTTGATGCGCGGTTATTGCTGTCGAGACACACTGCAGACGAGGGTGGGAGAATTTGGGGCTTACCCCACGTTTTGTATGTGATGTGCTGCTCCCTGCGATGCCCCTTCTCCCTGTGCGTCATGCTGCTGAGCATTTATCATGAAGTGTGTCTTATCGAGGGCAGAATTCAGTTTGATTTTCAAGCAGGAACATGAGCGTGATGTTTCAACACTTACTCCACTAGTGCTTTTACGGGGTTTTCAGGTGCACCCACTCGAGGTCTCTGTAGGCTGCCTGACCTCTCGGAGCAGGGATGGAGCAAGACGTGAACTTGTTGGCGCAAGTAAAAGCCCGGTGGTAAGACAGGCTCACACGGTCACACCTCTTGGGCTAAAGCTGTGAGTTAAGGACAACTAGATGTTTGGCTTTGTATGTTTCAGCTTAAACAAACCAACACAGCGTTAATCTCATTACTCGAGCAAATGAAATAAACCTTTAAGGCACTTAAAACACGCCGGCGTGAGTCAGATGGTGACACCGGCGAGACGCTGCGATTGCGGGTGGCTCGGCTCTGCACGGCTCGGCACGGCACGTGTCCAGCAGGCTGTTAGTAACTTCAAGGCACTGGAGTAGCCAAAGAGTTTTCTGTTGTCTTTCCCTTGCATTTGTTCTCTTGGTTAGGAGGAGAAGTGACTGAAGAACGTCTTTATAAACTCGGGAGTACCTAGCTGTTTCATACGCATCTCTTAATAGAGATTAAACACAAAATAAAGCAGAATGCATCAACAGCGATATTCCCATAAGCAATATTGTAACTTGTATGCAGTGTAATTATATTTTGTACACTTGCCAATTAAGCAGTTACGCTTTAGAGAAAAATTACTTTCAAGAGATGGAAGAAAAATATCACAGTAAATCAAATAAAATATACATTTATTTCATGTGTATGCAGCTGAAATTTTGTATTTTCCTGCTGCCTTCAAGTAACTCCTTGGTGGCGTAATGATGCTCCATGTCCTGCAGCTTTTTTGGGACTGGGAAGTGGCAGACAGGTGAAAAGGTGTGAAAAAATAAATTGCTTTCTGGGATAGCCGTGTGCCGTGTGAATGGAGAAGCTGGGGCACTCCTCCTGATGCCCAAGAGCCGCACCCAGGAGCTCTCAGCAGCGGGGGAATGCGAAATGTCAGCATTTTGCTGACAAATGGATGCCTGCCTGTAATTTTGGTGGCTGTCCATGGCCGAGCCGGGCTGCCTGGCACCCAGTGCCCCACATCCATGCTCGGCACCCATTCCAGTCGGGCAGATGTGCCCATCCTCCACATCGCTAGATGCACGTGGATGGCTGCAGTTCTCTTTTCCCCTTGACCGCTGGGCTGGGCTGTTCGAGAGGCTGGCAGCCCGGCCCCGTTTATTTCTGTCCATTTATTTTCAGCCCAGCCCCAAGGCCACGTCCCGGTGCTTGGCCGTGCGGCGGCGTGGGACAATGCGTGGTGGCTCCGTGGCGGTGCTTGGCTTCCCTTACCCCTGGCAGCAGCGTCAGCACGCGAGTTACGGGGAGGCAGACGGTGTTTGGTAGCAATGAGGGCTCGCTACAGGACACAGCAGCAAATCTCGTGGAGGGTGAAATACCTGCTGGCCCTGTGTGCCCTATACACGAGTTTTGCAAAGAGTTTCTTAACCCCTGACATCAGCATGAGGGTAATTGCTGACTTTATTTGCAGTCTCATTGCTGCTGGCAAGTTTGGGGGAGTTGTCCTGGGGTGACAATCAGATATTTTTTAAATCTCCTGCACTTCAATCCTCTTAAAACCATGTCATGCATTCTGCTAATAAAAAGTGAGTCTATGCAGGGTGTGGCATGGGTTTTTCCACCACCCCAGCCACCGGCACAACTTCAGTCCAAGACACAGGGCTTTGGTCAAGCAGAAGAGAGCCCGTGCCCACCGTGCCCTGTTATCAGTGCCTCTGCGCCTTTCCTCCCCTCCGCCTGCCTGCCCACGCCTCGGTGGTGATTTTAATTTGAGAAGAAATAAACAAAGGTATGCTCAGAGTATAAGGAGATGGTTATCACAATGGAGTAATTACATTTTGGTTCTTGATTTGATTTGTTAGCTGGGAGATTAGGCTAAAAGCAGAGAAGGAAATGAATGCATTGTTGACTGCAGGAAGTTATTTATGAGATTTTCCTTATGTTTAAAGGAATTCCCCCTGTGACTTAAGTAGCAGCGCGATTTATGGCCTTTCATGTTGGATAGCTAAATAAATAAATAGAATAAAGACAGGAAGAATAAAAGGAAAGGGTACCAGGTTTGTGAGCGCTGAGTTTCTGTTGCGGAGTGCAGGAAACGATCACTTTGCCAGGCCCAAGCAATCAGATCCACAGCACTGGGCACGCTGCGCTCAGGACCAGGAGCGCCGTCCCCATGTGTTCGCACTAACGATGTGACACACAGGCACTTGCATTATGTTTTTATACCGCCTAATTTTTGCTGTTCCTTCCTGTAGTGTTCTCTCCCTGGCTGCCCCGTAGGCTCTTGGCGAAGTCCTGTGGGATGCACAGAGATGGGAGCAGCGGCCACATTGTTGTGCTGGGTCGGGGGATGCCGGTGGCGGCCATGCAGATTGTCGGAGGCCTTCAAGGCCACGGCTTCACCTCACAGCCGTGACAGCACCGTGGCGGCTTGGCCCCAAACTGCATTTCTTACTGGCCCCCATTCAGCTCTGGCATCGGTCGAACTCGTGCTTTTTCACCTCATTCTAGTACAGAGCTGTACAAAGTTGCGGTGTGTGAAGGCAGTGCAATGCAGGAGTGCGCTGTGCACAGCTGTAGGCCCTTGATTCGGGTATCATCTCAGCCTTGTTTGAACACCCTGGGCTCTTCAGATGTTCTTGAAATGAAATTAGCAGTATGCTTGTGATTGGAGATCAGCAAACTGGTTTATTATCAGCATTGGTACCTGGGTTTTCGAGAAGTGTCATGAAGAGAGCAGTCTTCCATGTTGCGGCATCGCCAGAAGCAGCAAGTTCCTTCACTTTGGTTTCTGGACACGCATAAGATGGATTTCGTACCTTTTCTGAGCTGCACTGTGCTGGTGTTGACAGTGGCTGGAAAAAAATAAGGACCAGAAAGCAGCCCAGCACATCGCCACGCTTACAGCGGTAGTTATGGCTGGACTTCATGACGTTGTGGCTGATGATATGGCTGGACTCAGTGATCTTGCAGGTGTTTTCCATCCTAAATGACTGTAATTATATGCTTGCATAAACCTGCGCAAGTGTAATTTCTGGGCTGGAAGGTGTAAAAATTACTTGGTGTATAGTTCCTTCAGCCTTGCTTTGGAAAGGCAGCTGGGGAGAGGAGGCCCAGACTACCCACTTCCATAGACAAAGCCTGTGAGAGGTTTGGGAGGTACCAGTCAATGACCAAAGTTATTTTAAATGTTAGGAAAACCTAACTCGAGTCAGTCAGCTCCGTAGACTGTGGGTCTGGGCTCCACTGGTCAGTGAGGACAGAAGTGACCAAAGCTGAGTGGCACATTTGGAATGGGCTTTCTGTATTTGGTGCTGAATGTGTCTAGGTGAGAGCGGTGTGGTGGGCGTCAGCATCTCCTCCCATGGCCCAGTGACATGAGTCATACAGAAGATAATAACTGGGGGAGCTCTGACGAGTGCAGCCGTGACTTATTTTGCATCCTTGAGAAACCCGTAAGAAGTGATGTGCTTGACTACAGCTATATTAAACTTCCAGTGGTTTTATTTAAACTACATTTATTACACTGATCATCAGCGATGTATCAGCAGAACGCATTGGAAGAGCTCAACCCACAGAAGATCCATAAAGCGAAGAGGAGCTGTTGGCAGAGAGATTACACCCCGATATTTATTGTTCCTTCAGACTGAGAGATGATTCTGTCTCCACTCCAGTGCGCCTAGAGTTGTCTTGTAAAGTACCAACCACCCTTTCCGGCGCGTTGTAGTGCGAGAGCCCTGTGTGCTGCCGACTGCAGGGAGATGCTGCAGGACCGAGCCGCACCGAGTGGCATGAGAAGTGCTGCTTGTAGTGCCTTTGGCAGGACAGCCGTGCCTCGAGGTTACTGCATCAGCCAGGGTGTCTTTGGAAGCCCCCAGAGAAAAACACTAGATTGTTGCCCTGGCTATTTTCGGGCCAGCTTGCTTTGGACTCCTTTTGTGGTGCACTCGGCACGGAGGGCTGTTTTGTGTCCCTGTTGCCTGGTGCTGACATGCTTTCCGCAGTACTAATACTTCTCTGCTTTTAAATACAGAGCGTAAGCTTTAAGTAAGCCAGCGCTGGTGGCGACCGTGATTTATGTTACGATGGCTGTACTATAATTCGTGGTGTTATGCACCAGAAAGTTGAGAGCATTAGGATAAAGTCTTTCAATAACGTGCAACAAATTCTCATCATCAAGGAGCAACCATTGTGTACGTTCTGTTGAGTAATTATAGAGTACAAAGAAGATTTGATATAGGAGTTGTGGCTTAATCTCCTGCACTTCATTACATTTTCCCTGTGGTGGTAGCGAGAAATGGGAGGTATATTTTATTTTCCAATTTGAGTATGCTTGCTCAGGATGGCCTTGCTCTTAATGTTGCTTCACGGGGGAGAATTTACAGTGGGGATTTCCATTAATGCTAATGAGAGTTATGCCCATGCAGTTCACTGGCCTGGTGACAGGGGAGGAGAAATAATAATTAAATTCTTTGCCATCTAAAAATATAAAATGACCCTAAAATGTCCAGTGTGTCAGTGGGAAGTGACTGAGAACAGGAGATGCCGTTGGTGCTGCGCTTCAACATCTACCAGTAGCTGAGAGGCTTTTCCACTGTTGTTCTTCTCTGCTCCTTAAAAGAAGAGGGAAAGAAAAAAAAAAAAGAGAGAGAAATGCTTTCTAATTGGGAAGAATAATAAGTAACCTAGGGGTAGATGCTGTGATTATAAAACAAAACATAAGGGTTGCTAATGCGAAGTTGTCTGAAAGGAGTCGCAGTAGGTTTTCTTTATGCTTATGATTAATACACTCTTCCATTTAAAGCCATTAGGTATAGAGCTGCACTTGATTTAAGGTAAGTGCAGTTAATATTTTTGGTTATAAATTTCCGGCATGTTGGTAAGAAATCATCAAAAAGCACAGCACTTCATGTAAAGCAACAAAGTTCGTACTAGTTCCCCTGCAAAACAGGAGGCAGGTTCTTTTTCTGCAGCTGGGTTTTGGAGGTTGGCGACGACTGGTTGTGTGTGGTGGAATTAGAGCGAGGACGGCGTTAATGTGAGCTGTTGTGACACATCTTTTGTAAGGGAGCCTATCGAAAGGGAGTAAGGAAAGGGCTATACTTAATCAGTATAAATGTCAGTAGCATATTTTAATAAATTCTTGATTTTGCTTGGACTGTTTGCAATTGCATATTTAAGAGGAATCTGCCATCCCCTTTCGAAGGTATGTGACATTTAAAAGATCTGTAAAGAAGATTGGTTTGACAGCTTCAAATTACATTTGAAAGAGTTTTTCCTTTCAAAACAGAAAATGAATACTTCCTATTCTAAATGTCACTGCAAAGGCATAAACATGTTTAATCAAATTATATATTTAATTTATGTAAAATGTAATTTTTTATTCATGCAAGAGACTCACTTGTTACATTTTTCCCATCTCCAAAGCTTAGCAAAGTTGGTGAACTGCAGAATCTCTTGAATAAATCATCGCACAACCGCTTTTCAGCTCCTTTCAGAATTAGCCCTCGGCTCCCCGTTGGATCTCCTTACCGCCAGGTATTTGTGCTCTGTGCTGAGCTGCCCTTGGTTCAGTAGGATGTCAGTGGAGCAGGAGGCGTAGATGCTGTGGAGGAGCCTGGTGGTGGTGCAGGACGGCTGGGGATGAGCTCCTCATTTGTCTTCCGCTGTGTTGCTTTGGGGAGGGCAAGGGCAACGCTCCAGCTGCCTGCAAGGACCGGCTGCTTTTCAGGAGGGAAGATTTTGCAGTAATCCTAGGTTAGTCCTGAGAGCAAGAGCCGTTCGTAAGTATGTGTGTCATCAGGTGGTGCCGCATGCAGGGGTAGATGGGTGTCTTGGGGCTTGGGCTTCTTGCTAAGAGAGGAAGCAACAGGAAGGGAATCAACATCTAAAAATAACCATCAGGGAATTCAGCTATTTCACCTAATTTCAATTTCAATGCCTGCAAGCTTTGTGTATTTGCTGAGCAAATACAGATGTGAAACTCATACTTGTCCCGAAAAAGGCCAGAATTGTTAAGTCATATCTCCCGGGTGTGAGGACAGAAGGGCTTGGTGAACCTGTGAGCATGCCCTGCCCTCTTGCATCTGGATGTTTTGGGATGACCAGGCAGCCTGTTGATTAGCTCTGGAAGACTGCAGGGTGTTGTCCAGGTTCTAAAAGCCAAGGATCAGCAAAGAACACGATGACGTTGCTGGAAGTTTCCTCTACAGGAGGGAAGCAATGGCTTGGGATGCCTCAGAAGGCACCAATCTATCATTTATTTGGTAGATGGAGATACCTCCAGTCTTCCCAAGAAGAGAGGTGTGCACAGCAAGGATGGAGCAAGCAGAGTTGGAATGAATGCTGGAGCACAAAGCTCAAAAACACTGACTGACCTCAGCTAAATCCATCCTCTAGCTGGAAAAAGGGTCAGAAGACCTTCATGTAGGGTAGGTCAGGTTCTGACAATCTTCTAAAACTTCTCTGTCCTCTCCATGTTTCCACTGGATACATTCATATGTATTTATTCGTGTAGGAGATGCCCAAGCCAAGCCAATTTGAATAAGGATCTTATATTAAAAACAAAACACCACCAACAAAAAAAAAACAACAGTCCTGGAGACTGCTCCATGTAGGCATGGTGAAAGTGGCAGTTCTGGCCACCAGCCCTCCCTTGAGGAAGAGTCGTCCTTGGGTAGACCCAAGGCTCTGGAAGTGTTTGGGCCTTTCGGCTTAAGGTTGTTTTTTCCCTTAAAAAGAAGAAAGGTTGAGTGAACGAACTAATATTGACAAAGCTGTAATTTAGGCAATTATCCAGCTGATGTGTGTACTGAAAAGGACAGGGAGTATTTCTTTCCTGGTTTGCAGTTTCCTTAGAAGGGAGAGAGCGTCTGACTCACGGGAACTCGGGATCACATCACGTTAGGCAGATGAGGGGTACGCATCTTCCAAGACCCCAAGAGGAGGTCCTGAATCTTTTCTCAGCCTTCCTCAATCACTGTACATCCAGTGTTGGCATCTATATTGAAATAATACTGGACATACGAGAGGGTTTGGTGGGTTTTGTGCCTGCCAATGTAAAATCTCCCATCCTGATCCTGACTGCCCTGCCCTAGGACTTGAAAGCACCTTTCTGCAGACTGATGGACCCATGTGGTGGGGTCAAAATGGGGTCAGAAGGCTTTGTCCTCCATTTCCATCTTTTTGTCGTGCTTGAACTGTAACTTGAGCTGGGTGGAACATTCTGGCTTAGGTAGGGGTATATTTTATATATATATATATATATTTTTTTTTCTTAAAAGGAAAACCTTGAAAATATTCCCAGCCATATTTACAGCTCAAGCACACTAGATTGGTGTAGAGATTCTGAAAGACAGACAGTAGTAAACTGTACAGATTTTCAGTGTATTTCCCCTTTATGGTTTAGGGGAAATGCACAGTCAATAGTGTTTTTTTTATTATTATTATCCATCTCAGTATGAAATATGTTGCAACGTTAAGTTGTATATTTCCATTGAGATATATGGCAGGAATAAAATTCCAGATAAAAGGTAACTATTTGACATTCTGTATAGTTGTTGTCACGCTGTTAAAATAACACATTGACTACTAACTTGATATGAGACAAAGATGAAGAGGAAGCTCTGTCAGCAGGATTTTCTGAGGAGCCCTGCAATACCGACATCCAGACGTCAGCGCGAGGTCTCCGCACCCTTTACTCTGAACTGCAAAAGCGGAGGTTGCCCTGAGATATTCACATCCTGAGAACTTCGTTTTCTAAGTAAAATAAGCCGCCCTGCTCCTTCCTCCCAAAAGAAAACATACTCGCAGAACGTTTCAGCAAAGCGTAGTGTTTAAAATTTGTTTTCACCCTGCATGTGCTCTGCTGCAGAGGGTTTAAATCTAAAATTATAAGTAAGTGGAGGCAAACTGCAGTTAGTTAGCTGAGCTAACGAGATTTCGGTAGATTGCAGCTCCACACTGTACACTGGCCAAAACCTTAATGTTGTGGGGTGCAGGGTAGTCTCAATTGAGTCAGCCGGAATTATTTTAACTGTTGTATTATATAATTCACCCATTAGTCCTAATTGCTGTCTTTCTTTTAAGCTCGTACTGACTCACTGTCTACTATCCTTGGTCTTTTTTTTCTCCATAAGGATTGCATTCTACTGTTGCCATACTCAGTACAGAACAGCCAAGTATGTGCAAAAATACACATTTTTGCTCATGCCGAATATTTTGCATGCTGTAACAACCAAACGGAGGTCTAGTACGAACAGTAAATCCAGCTACTGCCATGCAAGAATTTCGCAAGCAACCTGTAGAGGAGGAAATAGCTAAAGGCAGAGGAGTCAAAAACGAGCAAAACCAGCACAAGTTTTCATGGCAGTTTGATGCATTTCAGTGCTCAACGGTTCCTCCGGGCTCCACGCCTGACCTACAGTGCACATCTAGCAGAGGCAGAAGTTGTTCCCCGGAGACATGGCACCAGACCAGGGCACCTTCCCCATGTGAGCTGCGTGGAGCTCAGGGAGGTGAAATCATGAGCTGTGAACATCTCCTGGAGCCAACAGCCCAGGCAAGTGTGGGGGACAGTTGTGCAGGTCATCCAACGCCCGGCAGCCATGGGAAATGTCTTGGAGAGCTGGGCAGGGGTAACAGCCACAATGACCTGATCCATCCCACTGACCTGATCTATCCCGTTATCCTCGCCTTTTCTCCAAGCCAGGCTTTCTCATCTCATTGCCTGGATTACAAAGGTTTATAATATTATTATTTAACAGCTAGTGCTTGGGGAGGAGCTGGGTAGGTCACGGTGCTGGCTGCCTCACTGCTGTCTCAAGCTGCAGTTGTTGGGGCACAAATTGTGTCTGCTGCATGGGTATGGACGGATCCTGTGCACCACGGCACAACATAGCCTTGTGGTGGGAGCTGGGTCTTACTGTTTCTTAAGGGCTTTGAAATTTTGGGGGTATACTTGAATTCCAGCTCATGTGTCAAAATGCACTCCCAAAGCACAGAGATGGGTCACTGCTCCCGGGGAAGTCTCTGGGAGACTCAACCCAAAAATCCAGCTGGGAAGACCCACGTGGTGCCGGCGATGTGAGTTGTTATTAAAAGATCCTGGAGATAACCGTTGCAGCAATCCGACAGCAAAATGGAATGGCTTGCCAGTAAATTAGATTTTTAGTCAAATAGAAAAATTGTTCATTTTTCTATCATAACTGACAAATTTATTTTTTTCATAGTGTTATTTCTTCAGTTTTCATACACGTCTTTTGCTTCCTATTCATAGCTTTATGTGTGTGCAACTTGAAACCAGCCAGTTTGAAATGTTCTAATCTCAGATTTTCCATAAACATTCCTTCCTGTACCGAGACCCCTGTGCACCGAGTTTATGAAAACAATCCCCTCCAGGCAAAGATTTTTCTAATTCCCTGAATATAAGGGGAGAAGTTTATAATGAAGTGTTGATAGGACCTTCAGCGTAGTGTTGTGAGTATGTCTATCTACAACCATGGCAAGGATTAGTTCTCAAGCATCTTACTGAATAAAAGCTAATCTTACATTTGTACTTATTGTTTCTGTAACTTATTTTCAAAGAAAATGTGCTTTTGCATATGTAAATAGTTCTGCTGTGACAACACATACTTTCCAAATTTAAAATACCTCTTTCGATATGAGGCATTACTGCAAAATAATTGATTCTGCTCAAATGTCTTCTATTAACCAGGTTTAATGTTTTCCGTAAGAGGCCTTACGGAGTGATATTTCAGACGCACACACAATAACATTAAGCTATTAGGCATTTCCCCCATATGTTAATAGTTAAAGGGTAGCCTGACAGGCACTGATGTTGTTGAAGGGTTCACCTGCAGTCATCGGCGGTGGGTCTGTGAGAGAGCTGGGCTGCTGCCTGCCTGGCTCCGAACCTGCTTTTGGGTCAGCCTGTGGTGAAAGCCACGTGGGCAGAAATCCCGAATTCACCTAAATGCAGTCTTTGAGCTGCTCCCACCTCCCTCGAGTTAACTTCAGAAGGCTTTGGCTGGATGCTGCTGGAACAGGACCATCGCGTGGTCAGCCCGGTCCCACATCCCTTCAGCCTGCTTTCAACAGCACTTAAAAAATGTTAATTGAAAACAGTGTAAGTGTGCATCTCATCCCTGGCTCCACTCCTGCGCTCCCTGTGTGCTCCAAATCGCTGTTTGGCCTCCTGGGGCTTCTGCTGGTTGGGAAGCTGGAGGAAGGCATTCGCAGAGCACCTTTAGGGTACTGTGGCTCCAAGAACGTGCAAAGATTGGACCAGGACCTGTGGATTAGGGAGTTTATTTGCTGCCAGTAGCATGCTCTTTCCTTGCTTTCAGTATTATTTTTTAGCTGGCATTTTTAGGGTTACCCGTCACTCCAAGAAAGAGAGTCTGATGCGTTTGTCTCTAAACAGCCTGACCCTTGCCACAGGGTGCCTAGAAATTACTTGCCTGGCTTTACCTTTTTATAAAATACCTCCTTTGTCTAAGATTAATTTAAGATGGCTTTTAAAAGGTATTTCTGTGATGACAGCTGCTTTTCAAAAAAAATCTCTCTGTATTTTAACTCTGGCTAAACAGCCCTGGGTGGATTTGCAGAGCCGAGCTCCTGTCCGAGCCTGCAGCCGTGCCCGGCCGAGGGGCTGCATTCGGCACAGCTTTTGGCATCGAGCATTCATCTCTTCCACCCGGCTGCTGCCTCCTGCCTTTCCTTCCTGGCATCCCCGGTAGCCGCCAGGCTGCAGGGGCAGCCCACGGCCCCGACACTTGGATGCAAAACGCGAGCTTCAAGTATTTGAAGTCTCCATGGCAAAGGGCCCCCTGGAAGGAAAGGTTTGCAGCAGAAGCTCTGAGATCTGTAACTATGGCACTGCAAACAGCGCAGTGCCGCGGTAATGCCGGGCGAAATACTGTACGCTCCGATTATGTGCGAAGGACAACAGCCTTGCAGCAAGCTGACACTTCCCCCTCGGTGCTCGGCCAGTGCGTGATGGGCCGCGGGTAGCGCCGCGAAGGAAGGCAGGGGAGGAAAATTACAGTAACAGAAATTACAGATTGGAAGAGGGAGAGAAACGCAGGCTGGCACCGAGGAGGTCGTTTGTGGGATGGCACTGGGCGCGTGGTCTTTTCTTCCCCATTCCTCCCGCAGCATCCCTGTCCTTCCTGAAGATGCGGAGCACACCCTGTGTAACATCCTCGTGTTGCTTGGAGCCAGGAGAACGGCCGTGGAGCTGGGCAGAGCACGGAGCGCACCCCACTGCTGGGAGCGCTCTTAAACGCTTCATACTGCATTTGCAGAGAAAGTGCAGTTTTATTGAACGTGAGGATTGAATTCTTAACTGACTAATCAATTTTAGTAGTAAGTTAAAATGCCTGGTATTAATGGACAACTGCAACCATTAATCAGGGTTACAGTAGATTAACAGTTGTCAGCATTTATGCTAATAGTACTTACGTACCGCGGACTTACGGACTGCGCTCCCCGCTTCCGTATTTTTCTAAACACGTGCAGCACTGCTGCTTTGAGCTTACCGATTATTTTCTCCTTTCCTGTGCTCTTCTTTGGAGGTACAAATGTGGCCGACATGCTCACAGCGGTGACCCGGCATTGCGTACGGCTTTTTTGCACACTCGGTTTCACGTCAAAAGAGATGGAAAGGGTTCATTTGTTCTACTACTTGACTGTTTAATTTGATCTGGTATGCGACGAAACCAAGACAAATGGAGTGTTTTTAATGAAACTGTTTAACAGTCTCTGGCAGCTCCAGAAATCAGGAAGCATTAGAAAAATACAATTAAAGGAGTTTGGTGGATGTAAATAAGAAACACACTTCAGGATTCCCCTACCAAATTCATTTTGTTTTCAGTATTTTATCTCAGTAAGTGGGTTTAAGCCAGTGAAGCAAATTTTTTTGTTGTTCAGAAACAACCGAAACAGGCCTTAAACCTTCATGGGTCTTGTGACCATTATTCTTCATCCATTTTATTGGGATATTTTTCAATGTGAAGCTGGGATTTCCTAAAATCTTTTTAGCACACAGTCTTCAATTAGCTGATTACTATAGATTATATGCGTACATTGGATACCTCATCAAGCTGTCTAATAGCTGGATCATATTGATTGTCCTTCAATTAATCATGTCCTGTATTTTCATTTATCAAAACCAAAATACATGTAATTAACTCTGAAGTGATATAGCACACTGTAAAGTGATTTTGCTACCGCTGTAGAGATAGCTTGGTAGATTGTACTAATAGGAAATGCAAGTTGAAATTAAATTAATGGTATAGTGTCCATCACAGAATAATAATTAAAAAAACGAAAAGTGAACGATGGTAGAGGGAATCCTTTGTAATGGCAGATACAGATGTTTGTGTGAGATTTCTTATTTCCATCCTGGGGACTTGCCCTTCTCAAGTTTTTTAACAATTGCCAACCAGGTCTCCTTGATTTGTTGCAAGAAATGCCCCATATTTCTTGCCAGGTGGGGAAGGAGGACCAGAAGGGTGCAGAAGGGGTAAGTGAAGTTTTCATGTTTACATTGGTGGTCAGTTTATGAGCAGACTATACTGGATGACTTTGTTTTGCTTTACAACAACTTTATTAATTTGAATGTAATCTCTCCTTCCCCTGACGTTCATGTTGAAATTGGCTCAACGTGCTTAATTCCATGACAGGCTGAATTGTGATAAATAATATACAATATCCCTAAACCAGCTTGCTTCAATTGGCATGATATTTATGAGCAGTGAGTTTCCGAATTGCTCATCGTGGCTGAGGCTTCAAGCTGCAATTTTATTCATAAACACAACTGTGTGTAAACGAGGGGAGCACAGAGTATTTGTGTACAGAATCATTCATGCTTCCAACTGAAATGGACATGTTCTGTAAATGTAGGCATTTTTGTGATGCATTGACAGTAATTATTAAGGAACTCGTTATTTTAAAATCATTCATTTTTTTGTTACACCCTATGGCTAGGAATACATTTGTTTTTGGAGCAGAGAAGTTACCTAGGTTATCTCAGGACCTGTCACTGATCCTCTGATAACTCTCAGCACCTTACACAGTGCTTGAATTACATCTTGTTATTTTTTGATAGCCAGAATAAACAGAATAAATATATTTTTTAGAAAAGTTAAACAGAGCTTCCAATATGATTAATTCAAATAATGGAATGTGATGATAGAAATCAAAAATTATTGTTTTCTTTGAGCTGGTTTGCTTGATCCTTCGAGAGCAGGAGTTCCTGCTTTGTCAGTAGTGCTGTTTCACCACCACTTCAAATTTCCTGCCTTAGGCACTTTGTTATCAGACATTAATATCTGCAACAGCAACCAATTATCTTGTAATTTTAACAAAGGCGTCAGAAAAGAGAAAGTGCTTGTTGGTTAGATGGTCATAAATACACAGATCACAAGTAAAGAGCCTTTACTTTTATTATGCAAAATAATGACTATGTAGCTGTTAATGGAATTTACTTCATATGATGACAATTTATACTTCTGCATGTCTATGGGAGAGCTTTGCCACCAGGCTGTTTTGACAGCTCTCTATAATAATATAGGAGAGTGATGTGTCTAACGAAGTCTCCGAGAAAAATATCTGGTTTGCATTTCAGAACTTGTCATTCGGTATGTTTAGCAGTAGGAGATAGCATGGGAAAGATGCCTTCCCTCTCAGTCTGCCATCACAATTAAACATGCGTGCGGCTGCCGCCCCCGCGGAGCTCACATCACAGCATGGTCCTGCTCTGGTCCCAGTGAGCACGTTCATGAGAACTTCATTTTTGGTGGGACAAATGCTGTGTTTTCCTGGTCCAGGATAACAGAGCGTGTGGGAGCACATGTTGTGTTCCATACTTCTAGTAATAACACCGTTCTTGCAAGCCTGGCCATCTCGGGTGTCACCTATGAGCTCTGTGGTGTCCCCGTGGCCTGTGGGGGTTTTTGAGCCTTGGATGGGAAACATCTGCAGGGCCTCTCAGCAGCTGTGCCTGGGAGAGGGCTGGTGAAACGTCTAGGTTGGAAGAGACCTCCAAGATCACCTAGTCCAACCTCTGACCTAACACTAACAAGTCCTCCACTAAACCATATCCCTAAGATGTTTGGTATCGATACGACAGAAGGTGCTGTGGTAGAACAAGTGATCCATACACATGCGTTCAACGATGGCTGTTGGAAATACTGCTAGATAATGTATAATATGTACAGGAACAGTGCAGCCAAAATTGTAAATGCAGTGCAGTTGTTCGGGATATGTACATCCGAGGAAGTGGGAACAGTCAGAAGGGAAGGAGGGCATCCGATGCTTGCTGGAGGCAGCTGCTACCCCTTCTCTGGCACCATTGCAGAAAGGCAGAGATGTCAGAGGGCTGGGACCTGAGGTGACCAGTCCTCCCATCTCACAGCACCGCCACACGGTCCTCCTGTGCTGCCAGCCCAGCGTGGAGACCTCCGGGCGGTGGTGGTGGGGCACGTGCGGCCTGCACCGCGGCTCGCCTCGGGGCTTCTCGTTTGTTGCCTCCGGGTGCCAGAGTGTTTGGATGCACGTTAATTAGTTCCATTAACTCCTCGGCACGTTTGCAGGGACTTGTTTACTGAGAGAGGAGGTGGTTCCTGCTGAGTGGGAGCCTCCTGCTGGCTCTTCCCAGCCCGATGGAGCGCGTCGGGGTGCCCCATCTGTGGGCTGGGGGCACCTCCATTTGGGGGCTCTGCAACAACGGGAGGAATTACCTGCCAGCTTACAGAGCTGTGACAGGGCTGGAGCAGGCGTCCTGGCATAGAATTTGCTACGAGCATCTCACTGCATCCTCGTGCTGGGCTCACGGAGCAGAGGGCACAGCAAGGTGGGCGCGGGAGCCTGCTTTTGGCCAGCGGTGCAGCAGAGTTTAAGTGTTAAGTTTCTCTTTGTTGTTTGTTTGTCTCTTTCTTTTTCTAAGCAAGCTTTTCTTCTCAGCTAATCCTCAGAAGCAGCCCAAGAAATGACATTTATGCATATTTCATAATGTGATTTCTGTAGGCATACGGAGCAAACAAATCAATTTCTCAGCAGCACGCTGTTTAAAAGAAACAGCAACAACCTGTGGGATAAGTTGCAGAAGCTGTTAAAATTAATTATAAATGGCAGAAGATATAACATTTGGGGGGAAAAGTGCTAATGTGTGAAGAATAATAAACATTCAGTAGATGAAAAGGAACTCTCTGTCATCTGATTATTTAAACTTCATATATTTATAAATATCTTAACACGTTAAAACAATGTACCGCTCGCTACCAACAGCACATTACCATTTTATTCTGGAAATGGAACAGCCTTGTCTGCTGTCTCGTATTAGCTTGCACCTTGCCGCTCTCAGAGTTTCACTGTAGGTTTGTGTCAGTGATTATAAATGGACGAAAGTACTTTTCTGAAAAAACTCAAGCGTTCATCGGTGGTGAATCATGCTGGTGGGGTTTTACTGGGCCGTGGGCTCCAGCTGCTCACTCAGGAGATGTCTTTCTGATGGGCAAGGCGGGGAGCACGGCCCTGAGTTGTGTTTGGGGGTTTGCGTGTCCCCAGTGCTGGTCCCTTCCTCCCCCAGCCCCAGGCACTCCTTGCTGCTGGCTGCAGGGTGAAGCAGGACCAGGCTAGGTGGTCTTCTCCTGTGTTTGAGTTTCTTGTAACCTCTTTGTTTCCATGAATTCCATGTGTCAGGCTTTTTTTTTTTTATGGCTTGCTAAATATTCTTGGAGAAATGTCTGTGTTTGCAAGGGTGTGTTGAGCCATAGATAAATATAGGTGGGTCTTCTGTAGGGAAGGCTGCAGCAGATCTCAGGGCGTTCCCCATGCGATGCGGCCATGCCCTGCCGTGACATTCAGCGGTCAGCCAGGGCACTAAATGGATGTATTTGCCTGGTATTTGCCAGCCACAGAGTTCTCTTTTCCATCTGGGAGCATTGTGGGTGCTCAGACCTGACCGTGGCTCAGACCAGTGCCGAGGCAATTGGAAGCAGTGCCATTTTGTACCATGACCAAACGCTTTGTACAGTGGTGAGAAGGGGCCCTATGAGATGAAATTTCCTCAGGTTGCCTGTGCGATGGAGAAGTTGGATCACCAGCTAGCAAAATATCTTCTATTTAGAAATAAAGTGCTATTTTTTTTCCCAGTTTCCCCAGATCAATGGAGAACACTCAGAAGAGAGGCAGGAAATGTCTCCTGGTTGTGGACTTGGAAGTTTTTAGGTGAGCAGCAGCTCCTGGCAGAGCTGTGGGGCTGTGACAGAATGAGACACCGAGCCTCTCTGCGGCTGGAGGACAGCTCTACCCATGCGTGCTCTGGGGGCAGAAGCCCTCATTAAGCCAGTTTTGCTGAACTACGGCTTGATTTGGGTGAATTCGGTAGGGCTGTGCAGTTGGCTGTGGTGGTGCAGGGCTGGGTCTCCACTGTGCCCGTCAGCCTCCCCATGTCTTTGGCAGTCTCTCTGTGCAGTTCTTTCGCAAGCAAGCATCATTTCCTTTTTTTTTCCCTTCTGAAGGTGCTGACCTGATAATGCAGCGTCAAAACCGCTTTGTCCTCGTCATCCCGCCGCCCGTCCGATGCAATGTGACACCCCGTCTCTAACATATGTCATTCCGTGCTAGCGCGTTCTCACTCTTCCCATCCTTGCTGGAGGCTGCCTCGTGTCACGGGGAGCGAGCAGCTCCTGTCCACGGATCCCTGCCGTGTCACCCAGCCCTTATCAGGTGCCACCATGGGGACACAGCTTGCCCCCACCACCCCACAGGACCTCGGTGGGGATGGGGGCCGGAGCAAACGCCAGTCGGCTGGTCCCCCCCGGGTGTCCCCACCGTGACCTGGTCAGGGGTGGCAAAGCTTTATCCCGGCTCCAAAAAGATACAGGGATAAGGGAGCGCTGCCGAGCGGGGCCGTTTGGGCTGAAAGGCTGTTAGATTCAGGTCACTGAGTTTGGGGCGGCCACGTTTTCTGACAAAGTCTAAAAATGCAGATTTGCAGCAACCTATGTTAATGAATTCCGACTGCTTGAGTTTCGCACTGAATAATGGCCGGAATTATCAGCGATGGTGACTTATGAGATGTGATTGAATATCATCCTTTTTCTCGAGATTAAATTGATAAAATGATGTAATATCACGTTATTTTTATTAGCGTGCTTTGATACAAAATTCTCTGTGGAGCTGAAGATTTTGTTACAATAAAACAGAAGTACTAGAATGACAAAAATACTCAATAATTTTTTAAAATGTAGTATCACATTTTAAATGCAATTTTGTGCATATGGTGAGTGAATGCAATACCTCTTTACCCTCAGGCTGCCCACTTTCATACATTAAAAATATTCTATTTAAATGCAGATTTTGATTTGCTATCTGGCATGGCATTCAAGAATAGACAGGAGAAAAGGAAGAATGTCCATGTCTCTTAATTTAATTAACTGTTTCTTTTGACGTGCAGAGGTGCCAGCAGGAGTTGTTAGGTGTAAGGGCATGCGTGTTTAAATAAATTTTTTAAAAAGTGTGAGGTCAGTTTTCTATAATCTGTAAAAGAAAGTGCTGGAAAGAGTCTTTCAAGGTGTAACAGATGTATACGTGTTTATATGCAGGAAGATGCATGTATGCGTATGTGGAACATGCACGTTGCAAACCACAAATGCACGGTGGCCAGGCTGGGTGCATCTCCTGGGCATCTCCTCCCCATCTGCCCGCAGTGGTGCGGGGTGGTGTGAGGGTAGGCTTCCTGCCATAACCACCTGCTCAGTCCGAGAAGGTTATTTTTTGGCCAAGATCAATCCCATGATCTAGTTTTGGCGCGGATCTGCCTACTGTGGTGCTGGGAAGGCTGCGAGGGGATCAGGGTGAGGATGGAGGGGTTCACTTGGTGGCATCTGGGTAGATGAGCTGTGGATTTCTGTCATGAAAACGAAAATGGTTTGTTTATAGCTACCTTAGAGATTGACTTAAATGGGCAAAAGTTACAGCAGCAAAATGCTTTGAACACCACTGAAGTGCTTTTGCCATTTGATTTTTCTAAAAACCAGGGAAGTTGCATTCATTTTTGGTACTCTTTATCTTCATTTGTGTGTCACCCTAGTTAAAGCCTATTTTCAGAACTCAAAGAATATTTGAATTTAAGTGCCCTGGAGCAAATAGGTTGAGTGGTATCAGAGATTATCAGATTTAATTCATTTATTTTAAATGTAAATTGATTTGAAACCACTGGGAGCTGTTAAATTGTGCAGCGGTTGGCCTCCGCGCTTGCAGCGTGTTCTCTCTCCTAGTGTCCACCTCCGCCAGTCCCTTCTCCCAGCCTTTTGTCAGACTGCTTTGTTCATCTTTTTGTTGAAGAGAAGTGAGTTTCAGGGATCGGCGCATCTCTGTGTGTTGCCACTGAGTATCATGCCCATCTCTGGGCTGTGCCAGCTCCCTGGGTTCTGCTCTGCCATCCATCACTTTGGTGCAAAATAAGTGTTTTCGGGGACTGTATGATTCACCATCAACAGTTTACAGTTTCCTGTAAATATAAATTCAGGACTGTACCAAATAATGCCAAATGCATATTTTTAAGCCTATGTATAAAATTATTTGATCTCTGAGAGCATCGTGTTTGCCAATTTTTCTCTCAGGCACATAGATATTAAAATTATATTATGCACAATATGCGGTAGTAAAATTGAAGTCACAGTGGAAAGCAATATTATAATTTCTTTCCTTTAATTTTAGTCTCAAAGAATGTGTCCTTCTGAAGAAAAGGTTATTTGTCTAATATGCTGGAGAACAGTTTGCAAAATTAGATAAGAGTTATCCCCATAAAATGAGCTGCAAAGGGAAAGAAAAGCCATGGAAACACTTGGTACTCTGAACCCATCTCAGTTTCCCAGCACAAATGCAAACTCTTAATTTCTTCATCATTGTGAGTGTGTAGACAGCTGGTGGGATTTATTACAAGGCAGTCGGGGCATGCAAGTACCACTCCTGCATCTTGAAGCCCTGTGGAAGTTGTTCTAACTTGCACATCTCTTCCTCACACTCACCAAGCATGAGCTGTGGGGCAAGCAGTGGGTACAAGGTCGAGACCACCATTAGCATGCACGCAAGTGGTGATGGAGGTGGGCTGTGCGTGTGGACATACGCCTTCTGCAGGGTAAAGAAATGACATCTATTTAATAGGGACTTTGGCATTCAAAAATAAATGTGTTTAGAAATGGTTGTAGCCTTAACGTAAATGTTAATAGGTGAGTAGTAAACAGCTGATTTAAAGCATCCAGGAAAGTGCTTGTGACATCACCCTGAGTGCTTAATGTGGGACTCCTCAATTTCAGACTGATCAGTTTGGCTGTATTTTTTTTTCTTTTTTTTCTCCAAAACATAGAGGGGGGAGGAAGAGAATCAGTGGAATTGGTTTACATATTGCGTTAACTACTCTCACAATAGTGAAAAGCTCTCATCAAGTATGTATCAGATTATTTTATTATGCCAACATTAATATTGGAGGCACACACGTAATCTGGAGTCAGCAGGTTCATACACTACTATCTCATTAAATTTTCAGGCAAAAGCTGCAAAAATTAATTGGAGGCGTGTAATAGTTTAGAATGTGAGCTGGCTTATGGTAATATAAATTACATGAGGAGAAGACAGTTTTATATACTGAGAGAGGGAAAACTGGTTTACTTTAATGAGAAGAGATAGAAATGTGGAGCTATTTTTTCATTACAGATGCACTCTAAACTGTTTGGACTTACTTGATGAATAGAGTTAATTCTCTGCTACAGTTCCAATAATTCATGTTGCACAGTTTAATGACTTCTAGATAAAAACAGGATTGAAATGTTAATTTCTATGAAGAAATTGGAGCACTCTCATACATCAAGCTTTTTTTCTATTAAACTACTAGTTAATTTCACTAAACAAGTCTCTCAGATATTTCATGCTACATAGATTTTTGGTGTTTCTCACCTGCTTTATTTTATTTCATTGCCCATGAGCATTGGCTACAGCAGAGTGCCACTGAAATCTAGAAACATTTCTGTTGTACTTAACCTGCCATTGTAATAATGAAAAGATTCCTTTTTCTACAGCATACACAGAGGTGGTTGGGCCTTTTGGTGTCTTTTCTGGTATCAACAGGTTGATAGTAGAGAGTGTTTTAGGTTCTGGTGTTCACTGTGCTATTTTCAGATGGGTGTGGAAGAGCTGCAGCTGATGGTGCCTCTGCCACAACCCCATAGAATTTGCCAGAAACTGCTCAGACCCACTGTGGCTCTGCTGCCTGTGCCACCAAGACAGAGCTGGTAGTCTTCATGTGCAGAGTGCATCTACTGCAGCAACACAGTATGCAGTTGGGTGGCTGATGATGTCTGGCTGCCTTGCTTGGACCACATCCTTAATTCTTTTGAAATGGTGTTTTTGTAGATGCTGTCTATGGGTAGGACACCATTGACTCTGATGCTTTGCAGTATTATATTCACAGTTTTATATCGTGATATTCTGCAACATCATGTGGATATGGCTAGGCCAGCATCATATCACTTGTTATAAACCAGCGTGGTCTTGCCTTTTACATGGGGTTGCAGGGCTCATGTCTTGCTGGAGGTACCCTGACACTTAGTGCTTCCAGCTCAGCTTCCCTGGGGATTTTTCTTCATTTTTATGTCTTACTGCAGCCAGGTCTCTCCTGCAGTGCTCAGCTGATGCATTCAACACCACTTCATTATTGTTTGGTCGTGCTTGTTTCATTGCTTGCTTCAGATTTGCTGGAAACCAAATCCTCAATCTGCGAATCCACTGACCTGGTCTGAGGTCAAACACTTGTTATCAATATATTGAGGTAACAGCCAAACACTCTTTTTTTGCTTTTTATTTCTTTGTACTTAGCTCAATGCAAAGCTGTTGGGCTTTTTTTCCTGCATAGCTGGTGGCTATTGAAGAACTTCCCCTGAGCTTCGGGGCAGATGCAGGCTGTCACAGAAGGGCCTCACTGCTCTGGGCTTGTCACTGGTTTCTTGCCTTCTCAAGAAACTCCACGTGACATCATTTCGACATTTCAGCTTGGCTTGAAGTGTGTCCCTGGCTTCACCCCAAGTACCACCAGGAAAAGGACTCATGCCCTGGGCTGAGCATGGGTGCATGCAGGGCCTTGAGGTCCCTGCCGGGCTCAGTGGGTCATTGCTACCAGTGGTCCTGTTCCCATGTCCCTGCCCACCTTTTCCCTTTGGCGCCCACAAGGCCCACCCGTGGGCTGACCCACCACGTTCCTGTTCATGGGAGCACTCTTCTCCTTCCAGTGTCTGCTGTGAGATGCTATCTGCTAAAAACGACCCATGTTATGACCGGAGCTCATCCTTCCCAACACAGTAACTGTCCCTACAGCAAGGGTGTTAGGAAAAGGTTCTTCACCAAGAGCGTGGTTTGGAACTGGAACAGACTGCCCAGGGACGTGGGCACAGCACCAAGCCCACTAGAGTTCAAAAGGCCTTTGGACAATGCTCTCAGACATCTGGTTTTATTTTTGGGTGGTCCTGTGTGGAGCTAGGAGTTGGACTCAATGATCCTTGTGGGTCGCTTCCAACTCAGGATATTCTGATTCTATGCTGGCTGCCTAACCCAAAGTAGAGACGTGGCTGTGTTAGTACAAGCACTTGCTTTGGTTATTACTATACTTTGGTTGTTAACATGCACTTCTTTAGAGCAGTTTTTCCCTTTTATATTCAGATTAAGCTGTGTAGATGAGAAATTTCTCACCTTCCAGTGAGGGTGAGGACCCTTTTGACGTAGGGTATTGTCAGGGGGTGGTATATTATCAGGAGCCTGGTGAGCACAGTGCAGTTGGCTGCTCCTTTTACACATTGGGGTAGGTGTCTGTCCTGCCAGTGGGCCATCACAGAATGGTTTGGGTTGGAAGGGACCTTAGACTATCTCCTTCCAACCGCCTGCCATGGGAGGGACACCTCCCACCAGATCAGGTTGCTTAAAGCCCCAGCACTGCCAGTGATGGGTCACCCACAGCTTCTCTGGGCAACCTGTTCCAGTGCCTCACCACCCTCAGAGTAAAGATTTTTTTCCACGTCTAATCTAACCTTTACCCCTTGTCCTCTCAATAAACTCCCTGATAGAGTCCTTCCCCAGCTTTCCTGGAGTACCCCCTTGAGGTACCCGAAGGTCTCTAGAAGGTATCCCCAGAGTCTTCTCTTCTCTAGGCCAAATTACCCCAGCTCTACCCCAGCCTACTTTCACAGCAGAAGTGCTCCAGCCCTCTGATCACCCAATCATCCTCATGGCCTCCTCAGGACCCACTCTAACACGTCCACATCTTATTATCCCATTGTCTTTTGCTGGCGTGACCTGGGCACACACTGTGTGCTGAGGACCTCCTTACTGCTCTTCAAGCCAGGGAGGTCTTTGTTGTTTTTTTTTTTTTCCACAATTTTTAGCGATATAGTCATTGATGGAAAATGGCAGGTGCCAGAGCTTTTGACAGTTTTGCCTAAAGGCAGAGGAATTTTCTGCCCAGTGACATCGGATCAGCGAATTCCAAGTCTAATAGCCAAGGCGGCGGCAGCCACTCTCGAGCCCCTCGGTTGGTGTCAGGGAGCCGGGTGCGTTATCCTGGCTTTCTCGTACAGTGCCTTGGGTTGTTTATCGTGAAAGGCGCTTTTGTAAATGGACATTGTGCGGAATTGTGTGGCTTCGGTATTTGACATTGGATTAAACAAAGTGTCGCGTGTGCGAGGTGTATGGTACAATTATTTTAACCCATTTTGCTTTCTAGTGTGGAAAATCTGCTTGAAATAGGACTTGCTAAAGTCATTGTACCATATACAAAGGGGTTATTAAAATGCACTCTAGAAATAGAAAATAGGATTAGAAGAGACACTTTGGCTTTGAGGCCTTCTCCAGCCGAAAGAAGGCCTCATGGCCAAAATGTCTCCTTTAATCTCATTTTCTGTTTTCTGGTAGGAATTTTATTAACTCTCCTCCCCCCCTTCCACTCCCCATCTCAGTGCCTGTGTGCTGGTAGCACACCAGTTTGTCTTCCTTCTCGCAATTGGGGGTCCATAAGGCAAAAGGATATTTTTCTCTTCTGGTAGTGGCAAGACCTTTTATTTGTAGTCAAAATAAAAAAAAAGTTTCTAGCAAGGACTTTTGGTTATTTGCATTATTTTTCCCCATCTCTCAGGATTTTTTGCTTTTCTTTCCCAGTGAAGGGTTGTTGTGCTTGCACTTTCATTTTTACAAAGACACCTGGCAATCCTAATTATTTCATGTGAGATGCTCTGTCTTGTGTCTCCGAAGGTAATTCACCAGTGGACACATGTACCATGTATGTCTATACTTATCCATATAGCTATTTATTGGTTGGAAATGTGAAAACTATGTGATATTCTAATAACTTGGTGTATAAAACATTCCCAATAATTGATAATGGAAATTTCTTGGATAATATTAAACTGGTGTCTAATTGCTTCACAGCCTCTTTCTACCATTCCACTTCCTCAGTGAACTTCTTGATGTAAAATGTAAAAACTTGTGCCCTAGATTATGAAAAAGAACCCAAATCTCATTGTAATTCTTAATTACAGTTAATTACTGTATTTCTTAATTAGAGTCTTAATTTTCAACTGTTTAACTTCAATGAAACAAACTGAAGAGAGGCAGTCCACAGAGAACCTGTCTGCAAGAAGCAATCATGCTGTTTTCCTGTTTTCCTATTTTGAGGGAATCATGAATGCATTTAATTTCATTTCTGTAATTGGGAAGGACAGAAAGCTTTAGCCATAATTGCAGTGAGAAAATTCTGGAAAAATAAAATAAAATAAAATCCTGTTTCACAACAAGTGGAGAGGATCTGCATGGGGTTTGCAGGTCAGCGGAGGAGGAGAGGAGCCCAGAACCGAAAAGCAGGGAAACATTCGCAGATGGTGAACCTGCGACATCTCCTGTAGGTTACTCACCAGGTTGAGTAATAACATTTCATATTTGGAAAACTTGCCAGCGACCAGATTTGAAATGTGAAAACCTTTCAGATGTTTACAGTTGGAGCCTCGAAATCGTTTTCATGCAGACCAATTGCCATGCGTGCACCTATCGCGAACATCCAGCGGTGACATTTGAGTTTCCTCGTAAGACACGTGCTCAGAAATGTCATTCAGGAGGTGTCAGCGTGGTAAGTCACAGAGCTCCCTGTTCCCTGCAGCGCAGAGACTCATGCTGACCCAGTGATTCAGTCCCAGAAGGATTTTTTTTTTCCCAAACAAAAGTAAACATTCAAAGAAAAAACACAACAGGGCTGTTGGCTGAAAACCCAACACTCAGGAAGGCTGACTCTCCCTCGAAAGGACACAAGCGGTCAACCTTAAGCCTCGTAACAAAAGGTTAATTTTTCTCCCCTGACGTCTTGCTGACTAAGTCAAACCCCAACCACGAGGCCGTTCACTATGCCGTGCGTTTCCAGCGACTGCTTCAGACATCCGTGATATCAGTTTTGTGTCTCTTGGCAACAGATTGGTTCTGGCACCCCGAGGACAGGGTGAGCTGGCATTCTTGAACTGCCAAGAGACACAAAGCAGATACGCGGGGCTGCTTGATGCCTTTCAGAAAATGCATTAAAATACATTTTTGTGCAATATAATGTCTTTTGAAAAATGACCTTTTTTGCTTTTCTGTTGTCGTTGAGGCAGTCCTCCCCCATGCCCATGTTTTCAATGCGTTCGCTCCCGCTGCCCTTTGTGGATGGACGCGTCCTGCCTGGACCGCTGCTCGCCCAGGGGCGATGCTCCCTTGCAAAGCTTTTGCATTCCCTTTTCCCTCTGTGCAGAAAGGGAAACCTGCTGGAAGCACGAGATGAAAGCATTTCTTTATTTTTCTGTCCACCTTAGAAAGAGGTGGCTGTCCAGCGCTTTGCTGATGTGTTTTCCTCCGAAAAGAAAAAACATGTATATAAAAAGAGATGTTTCTTTATATCCTAGGGCTGATGTCTATTAGATGATCTTGGCAAAGTCTTAAGTGCCTTATGTGCCTAGCCAGGACAAGTGCTGCAGCCATTTAGAATAATTTATAATGCACAGCCCAGCCAAAAATCTGTTGTTATTCAATCAGAGAATTAAATAAGTGTCACCCTACCTAGCTTGGAAATCACCCTGTTTTGTTATCCCAAATGATACACAGCAATCTGATTGAGGCTAGAGGAGGTGGATAAAAGGGAAAAAATGTGAATTTTTGAGGTTTTCAAGATGTTGTGCATGCACTTGGGGAAATGTAGTGGCAGAGCATCGGATGAGGCAGAGGCTGGGGGTGGTTTGCCTGGGGCAGCTCTGCCTGGAAGGGCTTTCTTCACATTTCATGGCCCACAGCGGGGGCTCTGCAAGCTCAGAGTGAGGCACAGGCAGCACGGAGCTGCCCGGTGCAGAGCATGGCAGGGACAGCCTGTGCTGGTCCCCTGCTAATTCCTGCTTTTGTGCAGGCTGGGAAGAGGGAATTGCTTTTTGTGCCTTCCACTTGGGTTAAAAGCTGCTAGAAATATGTTTTTGGGATAGGTAATGCCCTTCTTCCTTCTTGCTGCTTCTTCCTTTTCTGCTTGATGTTTCTCTTACCTTTCACTGCTTCTGATACAAATACTTATTTTTTTCCGTCTTCCCCAAGTCCCATCTCACTCACCTGCCATTATCTTCCTTTCCCAAACCCTGTCTAGTCCCAGCACTTGCAGGTGTTGGCAGTCTCTCCACTCCACCCCCCGGCATTAACTTCACAGGTTGAGTGTCTTTAGTACAGTAAAGTGCAGCTTTAATTTATACCATCCTCCCTTTGTTATGTTCACAAATCGTGAGGCTTGATTGTCATCTTCCAGCTTTACGTCCTAATTAGAGCACATGGGAAGATCAGAGCAGGCAACTTGCTTGCTCGGCATCTACTGGGGTCTCGATGCACTTGCCACCATGTACTCTCATGTTTTATTCGTCTCCATTAAATTATACGCTGAAGACTATTTTTAAATGTGTAAGTATCCAATGGTAATTTCAAAGAGCCGGATTTTTAAAAATACATATACTTAAATGGTGATGGAACCCATAAAAAAATCAATTTAAAATCAATTGTATGTGAGAAGAAGTCAACAAACAAAAGGGCAGAGACAAGCATATCAGCTTTAATTTAGTACTGGATTTCCTTTGACAGGAGCCATTTAGATAGAAGGCAAAAAATTATCTCACTGAAAAAGGCAGTGATTGATCACATGTTGGTAAGTGAATCAAGTCTGCAAAAAACAGAGGCGATTAAGGGACAAAGAGGAATTATCATATTACAATGTTGCTGCCTGTCAAACCTCCGTCGTGTTGTGCATTCATGTGTCACGTTGTGACATCCGATCAGCGCTTAACTCCCCGGGACAAAGGGATGGTGGTTAAAAATCTTTAAACGCCGCTAGGAATTCTGCTGGAAGTGTGAGTCCGTGTTTCGACCGTTGGCAGAGATCCTTACACGCCCAGGGATGGGTGCACGGGACCCGGCTGACAACTTAGCACGTAGATCTTGCGGCAGCGCCTTTCTGGCTCCTGCTCATCGGTGCTTTGCTGGCCAAAACTGGGCTGGGCTGGAGGCAACAGGGAGGAGCAGGAGGTAACAGGAGCTGGAAGTCACCGAACCCAAGCTGTTTAGCCTCCGGAAAATGGAAAATGGCCTGCTAGGAGATGGGAATGAAATGGTGGCCGGCCTGGGTTGGTGCGACATTTAACTGCTTGGGGCTTCGTAGTGAAAAACAAGAAAGGTGGGCAGTCGTGTGCCTCCTCTGAGAACCAGCTCTTCCTAGACAAACCCACAGGTAAAGATGAGTCCAAGACGAGGACTTGATAGGAGAAGAGAAGAAAAATGACAAATCTGTATTGTTTTTTAATAGTACATCAGTGATGTGGATGAGCTAAGGCAGCCTGCATGCGCAACCTGTGGTTTTCAAAGAGGCTCTGTTAAAGCAAACATTGAGGGGTAAAAAAGCTTGCTCTGGATTAGAAACAGAAAACAAATAAAGCATCAGCTTTTTTCATGGAAGAAGTTAAAGATGGACTGCTCTAAGTATCATCACTGTCTGTCTTAATATTCTCCTTAAGAACCTGGACAGAGACGGAGGGCACGCTGGCGGCACGGACCCGGCGTGTGGCAGCCCCGTGAAGAAGGCGGCAGAGCTGAAGTGAAGCAAATGAGGACCACAGGGGCAGATGAAAGTCACCACTGACAAATGCAAGGTTACGAGCATGGGAAGGAGAGGCCTGGGCTCCTCGTACACATTGCTGCGTTTCAAATGAACTGTAACCACTTGGGAAAAAGACCTGAGGGTCACTGTGGACAGCTCAATGAAGACATCTGCTCAGTGTGCAGTCGCAGTCACAAAAGATCAAACAAGATGTTAGGCCATATGAAGAATGGGTGAGAAAATGCCGAAAAATGTTATAATGCTCTTATATGAATGTCCACAGTGTCCTGATCTGGATATTGTGCTAAGTCTGGCATGGGAAACCCCCCGAGCTTTGAGAGGCAGGCGGCTGAAATGGCAAGGCGAATAGAGCAACTTGTGTTTAAGGAGAATTGAAAAGATTGGGAGCGTTTAGAAAGATCATGTGAGTAAGAGGATTCATCAGAGAGGTTTTACAAACTAATGCTTGACATATTTAACCTTTCCCAAAATACGAGAGTAGAGGAAAATCCAGTAAAAGCAGAAGCGTGCGTGTAGCACTCCGCAAGGTCGCGTTTCCAGTGCGGCGCTTGCTGAAGCACTCGAGCCGTCGCTGGCGCTGGCTGCGGCTGACCCCGCTGATGCCATCGGACGTGGCATTTGGTTATCTGCCTGTTGATGAGCCTGTTTGGGTCCGTTTGACACTTTCTGACAGCATGTACTGAGACCAGTTCTTATACCGTTTCAGAAATGTGCTCCGTCACAGCGCGTTCTCCCCTGCTACCAGCGTCTTGCTGAGAAGCTGAAATATTTTTGAGTCACATTCAATTTGTCTCACTTCTTCTGGAGCGCAGGACTCCGCTCAGTCTTGTTTTCACCAAATTCGCCGTTCCCATCTGACCTGTAGAAGTGCTTTGTACAGTCCAGCCTTGATGCGAATAGTGGGAATCATCATTAATTCCCTAGCTGGGGCTGGCTGCATGCGAGGAGTGTGCCAGGCAGTGCGGGGTGCTTCGGCTGCACCCTGCTTGGAGGGGAGAGCATCGCACACGCATTCCTCATCCTCACGCTTTTGCTGTTCCGCTCCGAAAGAGTTCTTGAACCGGGAGAGATGATTAATGCATAGAGACCGAGAAGTGTTGTTGGCTTTTTAAAATTTTAGTTACTTGGAAATACGGGCTGGCTGCCATGCGAGAGGGTACTGTGGGAGTTTATCTGAATACAAAATACTGGAAGGAGTCAAATCTTACAGGAATTTAATTTGTCCAGTGTTTTTCAAATAAGGACACTAAATGGATATATTTAAAACAGGGTTACCTTGGAAAAAATATTTATTTGACAGGGTTGCTGCAAGTTCACTGGTACAATACTGAGACAGCATCATGTTGTTTAACATGCAGATGGACAAAAATGCCTGCTGGGTTTAAAGACCTGTAAAGCTGCCCCAAATCCGAGCACAGCCACTGCAGAGCTCAGTCCTGCACAGCCTTGGGGAGTGCTTGATCCACGGTGTCTTCTTATGCAGAGACACTTTTGGTAGCTGTGTATTGCTTATACATTTTAAAAAATTGTTTGCTTTTCTTTTTTAATAATTGCAGAGGTTTAACAAGACGTGTAACGACAGGCAGCCCCAGCAGAGTGGCTGGGGGTGCTTTTCTGGTGCAACTTCAGGCCATCAGCACAGCGAGGGGGAGATGTGGTCTGAGAGTCATCGAAGAGAGGGCAGATGCTGTTATACTGGCTCTATGATTGCATCTGGGCCTTAATCAGTAAAAGATTAATTTAAGTCATCTAATACATATAAAACTTGTAGAAACAGATTTTTCTGGTAGAGTGAACGGCTTCAGCTGGGGAACTGGTGATGGAGCAAGGGCTTGGGCTGAGAGTTATCCCAGGTGGGTTGTTTCAGGTGGCCCAGGGATGTCTTCACCTCTTCACTGTGATATGGTCTGGTGAGTACACATCTGGCCAGAAGACTCAGAGAATCATTCTCATCCCATTTGGTACTAATTGCGTGTTCATTAGCCCTCACCACTGCTCCACACTTGGTGTGTAGCAGCTGAGAACCGGAGGACTCTCGGTGGGCGAAGGCTGCCCATGTCCAGCAGAGCCAAGCAAGCATCCTCCAGCAGCTCCACGGCCAGCGCAGGAATTCAGAAATGTTAATAAATAAATAAATAAATAAATAAATAAATAAATAAAAAGTTCTCCAAAAACTCAGGAGAGGCTCCAGCTGAAGCAGCACGCTGCCAGGAAGCAGCTCGGGTGGCGGAGGCTCCTGCCGGCACCGCCGCTCTGCCAGCAGCTAATCCCCTGCGAGAGCACGGGAACAAAACGGTGCCACTCTCACAGCTCCTCCTCGAGCACACTCTAATTAATATTAACCCCGTATCGCTGCATAATTCACAGTATATTTTTCATAGCTTATGTGCTAAACGCGCCGCTCTGCCAAGGATCATGCACCAAAACCGGGAGCACAGAAGTACAACGCTTGGCCAGCACCGCCAGGTTTGCTCAGAGGTAAACAGAAGCCTGGCACCTCTTCAGCTGACAGCTTTGTTTGCTGCTCCTTCGAAAGCACTGGTTATCCTTGGGAACGGGCTGGCAAGTCCGTGGCCATGCAGGGACCCGTGCTGCAGCTCGGCGTACGTGCGCGGAGAGCCAAGCATCAGAGCCCCAACCTGGGTTTCAGTGCCAAGCCCGATGCTTTGCTGCCCGGGAGCTGAATGCCTTGCTCGCCTGGTAAAGCAGGTTAATGCCTTGCTGGACTCCGATGTGAAAATGGCTCGGTCAGTTCAAAACAAACAAAATTCCAGTCTGCGCTGAGCTGGCCCAAAACAAAATGTCTTGGTTTGCTTTTCCTCCCGGAGCTCTGGGCACCTTTCCCCCACGTAAGGTTTCGTAGGTGGCTGGAGCTGCATGCTCGTGGTGGGAAAGAGCTCCAGGTGAAGAGCGGGCAAACACGTTGATGTCAAGGTGTCCGTCACGGGAAGGTTTGCATTTAGACTGTCTTTCGATAGGGTTTTGGTGGGGGCTTCATCTTTGTCCTGGATAGTTTCACATTTCCGTCTTGTAACCCATGGACTCATATGGCCAGGCTTTTGGAAATGAGTCCGTTCCAAGAACGAGAGTCAGTGTGCAGCTGAAGGCAGGCCTCTGCTGCCATGGGCAGTGATTTTGGCTCACATTTCCAACACTGAGGCTCGCTCAGTTCTTGGAGGAAGGATTGGCAAAAGATGAAATTAAAAAAATACTAATTTAACAAAATTGCTCTTCTCGATAGCAGTAAAGATGCTATGATGCTTCTGAAGAGCAGGAAGGCACAAAGTCCTCCTTCATGCTGTCTGTAGTTGCATTTTGATTGCTTGGTTGCTGTTTTCCAGTGATGGACATTAAGAAATGTTGTGCTTGTGTGTGGGGGGTGCTGTAGGGTGACAATGAGGTATGTGAACGGTCTTTTTCTTGTAGTTGTTTTAAAGACAGCTATGAAGTGTTGCTGCATTGAGGTATAAAAAGCAGATGTTGAAATGAAGGCTATGGGAATTTGAACTGAAAGCCGGAGAAATTCAGCCTGTGAATTCTCCCTTCAAAACCGGTGAACCTTGGGCCGGTTCTAAGCAGGCCCAGGGTGAAGGCGTTAGACGTGGTGATCTGTGAGAGCAAGCAGAAGAAAACAACCACAGCAGTGTTTGCACTGAAGGAAAGCCAGCACCGTGACACGTCCAGTGGGAAAGGTAGCTGTAAAATCTCCCAGACGAGCTTTGGTCAACATTTGTGTGCTTTGGGAGGAGGCCCGGTGCCATCACCTCCTGTGCTTACCAGGGGGAGAAAATATCCACCAGCAGCGGTCGGGGAGATACTTTTTATTTAAACCTTTGAGGTTTTCTAACCACTTTGCACCCTCGTTCTCAACTAGCTATCTTTTATTGTGAAAGCTCTGGTGTATCGATAACTATTGGGGAGACTCCCCGAGGCTGCTGAGCAGGAATCTGCCTTGATGACAGAGATGCATCCAATTTTTAAGCAAAACAGCCTGTAAACTGTGCCATCAACTAACAAGTACGGGATCCCTGCTGTGTAATGTGTGGGATCCTGTAGTATTTTTATTTCCAGGGTGATAACCTCATGGTAGCATGTGGAGCTACAGCTGGGCCGCCAAGGAGCACCCTGCTTTGGGAAGACGAACGGAGAATATGTTCCTCAGGACTGCCATGCCTAATTAGCCTCAAGTTCTGGTATTAGGAGATGTTAATGAGCTGGAGCATATAAACTAACCACAGGAAAAAAAAAAAAACAACCTTCTAATGGCTACACCAGCAGCAGAAAGAGTGGTGCTGCTGGGGGAGGCTGATCATGGCTCGGGACGGCTGGCACCAGGGAGGAGGTCACCGTGGCCAGCTGGCCATGGAGATGTCCATGAGCACGGCCACTTGTCCCGGTAAGGCACGGGAGCTGCAGGCTCAGTGGATGTGAGGAAGTTTGGTCATTTTCTGGAAAATTAGCTAATTAGCACAGGGGTGGGTCTTTTATTTTGCGTTCATGGCTCTGTTATATCCAGTATTGCGTTTGGCTTCAGTTATGCACTGCCTGCTCGTATTATTGTGTTCTACTCCATTTTCTGCCTTTTTTTGCCTTTTTTTCATAGCGAAGATAAATTAAAAGGTAAAAGAACAGAGAGAGATCTAACTCATTTGCAATTCTCTATCAAAATTGAGAGAGGTCAGAGAAGTCTGTTCTTCCTACTTCATTTTGGCTCATTTAGCATCCTTTGTTAGCGGCAGGTGAGCAAGTTGCACTTGACTCCCTTCTTTCCAAACACCTCCATCACACCCTGTTTTATCACACCAGCGATTATATTCATGAGCCGAAACGAAAGTGCCCTGTTTACGGGCAAGGTAGGCTGCAGCACTGTACG
Source organism: Heteronetta atricapilla (assembly GCA_011075105.1). Lineage (NCBI taxonomy): Eukaryota > Metazoa > Chordata > Aves > Anseriformes > Anatidae > Heteronetta > Heteronetta atricapilla. Next base: position 33,141,624 of record CM021736.1, on the reverse strand, counting down.
GTTTTTATTCTACATCCTGGAAAAAAAAAAAAAAAAAAAAATCTATTACTTTTGTTTTGTTTCTTCTCATCACTTTGAAACTGCATAAAACAGACATGGAAAAAATAATAATAATAAAAATTTAATTTAATTTAATTAAAAAAAAAAAAAAAAAAGCTTGCCAGGCTCTTAAGTGAATTGATTGTAGTGAAAAGTGGAGCTGGAGAGGAGCCAGCACCAAACTGCAATTAGGCAAGGGAAGGGAAGGGCTGACATGGGCACGGTGAGGATGTGGGGCTGCAGAGCAATTCGGAGAGGGAAAAAAACAATTGAGGTGGAGGTAAATGAGAAATGTTTGATAAAAAGCCATCGGTTGGCTTGGCTTGGGCCAGGTGCAGGGAGGATCGGTGAGGATGATCAGGGAGTCCTGCTTTGGAAGAGGAGCTGCCAGGGCTGCTCGCTTAGCTAAGGCTGGAAGGCCAGGCATGATGAGGTTGCCTTCCAAAAGTGAATCCGTGCAGATAAACATCGGAGAAGGAGGACAGCTGCTTCAGCTAAAGACTAATATTTGTATGTGGAAAAGATTGAGACTAAGCCAGCCGCTGATAAATTTAAGCTGGGATTTAAAAGGAAGCTTATATTCAGCGGAGGAGCGAAGCTTCTTGAACTTCGCAGCACGAAGAGCTGGTGAGTGGGGGGGTCCCCTCTGTCCACAGCACCCTCTGGTCCTGCCTGGCGCTTGCCTTGGGGACAGTGACCTTCATAATTTTTTTCCTCTAAACTCGGTGTCTTTATTCTGAAACTCTGGATTATCCTTTTGGATGTGATGGAGCACATCTGCGTGTGTTGCGGCAGCTAGCCTGTAGTCATGCAGCAAGTAGCCAGGGATAAATTGTCTGTGTCATCGCCTGCCAGCGAGGGTGGCAGCTTCTCACCACTCCCGACAATCGCTTCTTGCAACACATGGCCACTCCAGATAGGCTTTAGATCAAAGTTGCTGCCAAAGCCTGAGAGACACACGCATTTTTCCAGGATGCTGGAAGAGCATCTGGGCACTTTGGCAGAACGGCAGCGAAATTTCAGCGAGGATGCTGTTGGGAAGGCAAAGCAACATCTCTCCCTTTGGAAGATGCCACCCAAGCCTGGCTTTGCACCCGGAGCCTGGTCCCACTGGAGAGGGCAAGGAGGAGGTGGCCACGTGTGAGTGGTACCCCACTATATGTGGTCCTCCTGGAGACGTGGTGGGACTCGTACGTGTGCCCACAACGCAGGGGAGGAAAGCCATGGGAATGGTGGGGCAGCCAGCGGGGCAGAAAATAAACAGAGCAGGCATCCCAGTTCTAATCCCCATCATTTAGCTGAGTTAAAACATGTATCTAAGGAATCTAATGGGGAAATGTAAAAAAAATAATAATAATAATAATAAAAATATGTTTATGAATGTTACAAAGAATAGGAAGAAAAGAAAAAAGGCATGGGAGAAAATATCCCAGTATTTTCTTTCTTTTAAGGCTATCTGGCATTTTTTCTTGGGGATGAAGGATGTACTGCATTGGTACGATGACAAAGTACCCATAGAGCCCACACGTAATAGTCACAGGCACTGCTCATTTTCTGACATCCCATATTCTTGAGCTCTGGAAGCATAGTATCAGCTATTCCCCAGCCTATTTATTGCAACCAGCTTTTTAAGTAATGGGCCAAATAATGATTGCAGATGCTATAATCAACATTTTTGTTAATGATTTACAGCTCCATTTGCAAAATAATTAGTTCTGCAGAGCTCCATGGTACAATACAAGAGGAACGCTCTCCTCACTTCACGTAGCCACAAGTTAATTGGAACTACCAAGCCCGGAGGGTGCAAGGCAGTGAGAAGGAGAGCCCTGGGGTCTCAGATCCCGGGATTAGCATAGTCTGGTGGGCATGAAAGCAGTTTAAATATTGGCTGTGGACCCACAAGGGGACATGTGGATGCTGGGGAGAACATGCTTGGTTCCTGAAGACAACCTAGGCAGATCCAGCTATCGCCTGCTGAAGTGGGGCTGTGCCCATCGGTGCAGCTTGGTGCCAGTTTCCTATAGATGCACAGAACTGCTCCCAGAAATGGTAGAGGAAGGGCAAGGAAGCCCAGTATCACTTTCATGAGGAGGAGCCATTTTTGTGCTCCTCTCCACACAGTGATAACTGAGTTCTCAGAGACGGGGACCAGAGGGGAAACCATCCTGGGATCTTCCAGCAGCGAATGCAGAGATGCCTGACAGCCCAAACCCCAGATCCACCCTTACCATGGGGAAGATGAATCCCAAGAGCTTTTAAAACCTGCTTGGAGTCTTGCTATGGAACAAATAGATGTGCTCCATGCCTTCCCCCCATGGCTGGGATGGTGGCTGGAGCCAAGCAGGTGGCTTTGTTGCTGCTGCGCCCCCTGGCCGTGCCGGGCAGGGTCGGGGCTAGTCCCTTGCTCTCTTTTCCTATTTGTTTAGATTTTCAGCTCATGAGCAGAAAGATCTTGATTCACGCTTGGCGCAACATGGCTCTGATCTCAGCGGCAGATGCCAGATGCTGCCGGAATACAAAGAACTAATGAAAGTAACCCAAAACGTGTGAGTCAGCAATAGGTGTGATGGGGGTGCCTCTTCGCCTTTGCCGTTCTTTCTCTGGCTTTTCGTACTGCCTCCGCGCTGCCTTCAGCTTCTCCTTTCTCCTCTGCCTCTTTTCTTCCTCCAGCTTCATTCCCGTTGTCTTTCTTGTCTTCCTTCTGCCACCTTCGTACCAGGTGATGTGACCACGCGGTGGGAGAGCGCTGGCTGGAGGAACCTGGCTGCTCTGGTAACTAGCGATCTCTTTCCGTTTGCTTCCTCACAGAAATTCCCTGGTCCCCTCGGTACCATTAGTGCCCTCTTGGCAGCTCACGTGTTATTTATGGAAATTCGGAGTGATTCTTCTTTCCAGCTCTAAATGCAAAGCTGAGTGCTGGTGTCACTGCAGAAGTGCTCGCCGCAGTCAGTGCCTCTTTGAGAAGTGCTGAATTGCTTTCGTTCTTTATTGTGAGTCGCTAATTTTATTTCCTCCTACCACTATGTACAGTTTCTATAGTTCTGGAGGTCACCGGAGCTTTGTAAGTGCAGCCAAAAGTGTTTTAAATAGTCATTGTGCAGCACAGCAACGCCATCAATCTCCCGGGCCATTATTCTATGTAGAAAGTTGGATTTGATATCCATTTTCATATTTAAAGCAAAATTACTGGCAGGCCGCCATATCCTGGAAGGCACAGAGAGCGGTAACTTGTTCGTAAAGGTTTATGCGAGTTGTAATGGTTTTACCTGTTGGTTTGGGATATTTTTCAACAAATCAAGAGCTGCTGGCAACCGAATGGTTTCTGGAGAGGGTCTTTTATCCTTAACCGGTCTTATTTTATTGTTTCATTTCAAAGCCTGTCTGTAGTCAAGCTCTAATAATGATTAGATCTTTTTAATTGGAGTCTCATAAGCTTCAATTACCAGCTTGCCCAGAAATACTTCAGGTTTCTTGGCTTATATGTACGTATATAAAAAGGGGAAGGGAAAAAAAAAAAAAAAAAAAAAAAAGAAAATAATAGCGGAATGTAAGTCTGCGGCATATTGAATTAATTTCCTGTTCCACTTCTGCATCAGCTAACCAGACAAATAACCAATTTGTTAAGGGCTCTGCTACTTCCTTCAATCACTTGCTCACAAAACACTTTTTCCATTTTATTTCCTGGTTCTTGCATTTCAGGTCCTCGCTTCCCTCGCGGGTCCCTCGGTGCCGGTGCCAGCGGCCGCATGCCCGCAGCGCGAGGGCAGCGAGTGCCCCCAGCCACGCTCAGCCCCGTGCCAGCTCATGGGGAGCGGCACGAGGATGCTGCTGGTGCCACTTCTCTGTTGCCCACTCTTCCCTTATCAGTGGCAGCAGAAATTACGGCCACCTAAAGCGGGTTCCCAGCTTACTGGGCTGTTTCAGTCGCGTCTGAGAGCGCTGAGACGGGAATATTGCCACGGCACGACAGAGGGGAATGGGGAGAGGGGGTGCCAGCCTCGGTTGTCTGCACTGGGTACAGGATTAAGCAAGCAGAACAGACAGGGCTCTTAGCATTTTCCTCTCCTGCCGCATGATGAGTTCCTTCGGAGAGCGGTGCGACACAGGCTAACTGGGCACGCTGTGCCTTTTTGCTCCACTCGGTGCATTTTGTGGGTTTACGTTTGTATTTAGGAAATCGATGCGAAGGGAGAAAAGCTCTTTGTTGCCTGCTCTGCCAGGGACATCTTTCTGGAGGAACACAGGCAACAGGAAAAAAAAAAAAAAAAAAAGAAAAGAAAAACAACCAACAACTCTGCATTTGTAGGCAAACTGCCCTAACTGCCAAATTATTCCTTGCTAATACACAGTCCTGGAGGAGAATCTGTAAGGAAAACAAAGATGTGTAATCCGAGACTTCTCGAGCAGAAGTTACAGAGGGCTCTCAGTGTACTCCGACGGCTCGGGGAGGAAGTACATCCATTCAGCTGCAGGACTGTACGGCGCATAATAAATATTTGATTACTACAGGCTGTCATTTAGCTAATAAACAGCGCGGGGCAGATTCTGCTCTCGGATGCTGTGTGCATATTCGTGACACGCTTTCATTCCCGTGCGTGAGGACAGCCTTTGGTTCAGGTGCTGCGAAGTCCGCGCATGAAATATTGGAGCACCACGGAAGGAAACTCTCCAGGTCATCGCATAGCAGTGTGTTACTGCAGCAACTGCTAAGACTCAGCAGTATTTTGGATCTGACCGTAGATATATGCTCTGGCCTCAGGCTGGAATTTGATAAATCAGGTGAATTGGATTATTTTGTTGCTGATGATACGAGATCACGATGATAGGTGTGTTTAAAAACACAGCGCAGCCTCAGCTGCCCAAGTGAGTGGGGGATAGTGCTGCTTTGTAGGCTGAGCTGTAGCATCCACAACTGGTTAAATAATCGTCGGTCCTTTAGCAGAATATTCATGAATCGTAGTTATTTATAGATTTCAAGAGTTTTTGCAGATGTTTGCTCTGCAGCATGCATGCATTTCCATTGGAAGCAAAACTCAAGCTAGCAAATTCCGAGCAAAAGGTCAGCGAGGACCGGCGGTTGGGAACCCACAGTGCTGTGAATGGGACAGCCTCCCCCGAAGCACATTTAGTGGGGAAAAAATAAGTTTCACAATGTTTTACTATTTCGTTTCTTTTTGGTGCTTAACATTGTGCGGGGAAGCCAGAGAGGCAATGGGGAAATTGGGGGGGGGGTAGGGGGAAACATGTGAAAAATGGCAGCAGAAACCTCAGCGTTTTCTGGTCATTATTTCTGAGATCCCTGCCCAGCTCCTGCACTCACCTCTGCTTTCTGGTTTCCCTGCTGCCACCCGGTAATGACGTTAAAGTTGTCATGCTGGAGGGAGATGCCGGTAACACGGGAATAACTAAGCGGTTTTGACTGGAACCAAGAGGAAAAGGTAACAAAACCCTGTTCCCTGCTTTAGCCAACTAGGAATTGAACCTTGTAATCAGTGTTTTGTTAGTCCTGATCAGTAAAAATCGTAGGCAGAGAGATGTGGCAATGCTTTGTGGCTTGGCAAGAAGTTCCTGACCTTGCGGGTTTAAATCTGAGTGGCTCTTCGTGCCCCTTCATCTACTTTCCCTTCCGGGACGTTTTTTGGGCTACGTTTGATACAGAACCTCTGGGAGACCTGTGAGTTACGGGATAATAATTCCTTGTCAGGTACCGTGAGAATGGAGCTTATTTTACAAGAATTCCCTTTGATGGAAGTAGGGCCCCTAATTCAAACTTGAGTGTGTTTTAAGAGACATAGGCATGCGTACAATAAAATCCAGGGAGAACAATTTGCATAGAAAAGCCAGGAAACAGCTGGGCTTACAGACAGCTGAGATTTTAGGGTGGGTTTTCTGGGGGAACAGGGGTAGGGGTGAGCCGCAGAATTCTAAATCCAGACCAGTTTGGAGGATTTTGTTTAATATTGAGTACGTGGGAATAATTTTAAAAATACAGCTGTGTGGCTGTTCCCAAGACCAGGTAAATGTTAATACCGAGGTGGTTGTTCCTTGCAATTAGCAGCTGGCTGTAACGCTGAGAGCCATTTACTTTCCTGGTCATACACGGACGTATTTGTTCTTACTTTCAATTCTTTCCCATAGATGAAATTCAGCACAATCAATGCCAACAAGATTATTTTGAAAGCAGATTGGATTAAAAATCTGATCCTTTATTGAGCTTCCCATTGGCAGATGAGACTGTCCTTAAAGAATTAAGATCTGTGTCAGCAACAGATATGCTCGCGTGAGATTGCTCAGCCTCTCGCTGGCCATTTTGGCCTTAAAAATCCAACAGAAGCGCCTGGCCAGGCTGCACCCCATGCACCAAACTCATGGATGTTGGTAACTAACACCATGGGAGGAAAAAAAGCATCTGAGAAGCATTTTTCTGCATGAACATGCTTGTGTTTTTATTCCGTGTGACCTTACTGGTGACTTGGGACTTCCCTAGAGGGAGGTGAGGACCGCTGGTGTGGGGAGGCATCTCTGAGCGTGGGCTGCACGCTGGCTGGGAGCATCTATGGTTTGGCTTTGTTGGTTTTACATAGAAATATACCATAAATATACCATTCAGTGGTACTTGAAGCCTGATCCCTGTACTTGTGGAGCCAGGATGCTCTCCAGTGATGTGGTCCAAGAGGATGTGGTCCCGGGTCTGAGCCAGGGGACTTGTGCCCTGTGCTGCTCCCCAAAAACGGAGGCAGCAGCAGAAACAGAAACAACCCTCATCTCCTTGACACCTGGAAGCATCAAACCCCATTTTTAGAGGAATAACTGTGTGTGCCTGCAGGCAGGTTTGGTTCCCTGCATGTGTCAATGAGTCCACCCTTCCCTTGGTTTTGGCTGCGCTCGCGTGGATGCCGCACCTAGGACCGCAGTTTGCAGACCACGCAGGTGACCCCGAAGACCTAAAACCGCTCAGCACCTCGGACACTGCAGTTCCAGATGGTTTGGGGTGATAACATCATAAAGGTGTGTTAGGCTCATTTGGCATCCTTGCCATTATGCATATCTGTTTCAGCAAATAATTCAATGGGAAGTATCTGGAGAAAATACGTGAGGGTGTGACTCTGGAAATAAGTTGCTGTGTCTCCAATTTTCCCCCTTTTGTTGTTTTTATTTAACAGAGGAATCACTCTTTTTATAGATTTATTGCCCCAGCCTAGCTTAAAAAAGGAAGGGGACAGGACAATCAGCAGTGATTTATTTCTTTAATGCATTTTAAATAAGTAGACCCCCAAGAATGAAGCAGTGGTGCATAATTACATTGCACTGGTCACAAAACTCAGGCTGTGCCTGCTGCCAGCTCTTTATTTAACACCTGGTGAGCATAAGTGAATGCGCTGCTGGGACTGGGAGCTGCAGCTTGCTCCGAGTTGTACAAAATCTGTTCGCTGACGGCAGCTTCTCTCCTAGTGAGGACAGTCAGCTCGTCTCAGTGCCTTTGTGTCTGCCTTGGCACTGCGGTTTTGTAGCCTTTTCCACCTGAGCATCGCTGTAAGCAGCTCCAAGAGCTCGGCTCCAGCATCCATCCTGCCCCTGCCCTGCCCTGTGTCCTCCTTCACTGGTACCCGGTGTGCTCAGCCTGTGGAGGAGCCGCTGCCTGGAGGGGCCCGGAGCTCCTTCCCGGACTGAGGTCTCCTCAATTAGAGCAAGCAAAATGGATTTGAATATTACATTTCCCTTACAAGGACCTCCTGATAATTTCTGTGTTTTTCACAATTGCGTTTTCCTGTTTTTGTTTAGTTTTTTCATCTTTATCACCTCCCTGCTGCTGACTAAAGGAGCTGCACAACGGGGGAAAGTGTGACTAACTCGCTGCCTGCATGGGGGAAAGAGTGAGACTGGCTCTGCACATGCTGGTGATAAATGCACAGAGTAAACAGAATGGAAAAGTGGAGAAAAACAGCTTTTTTTTCCAACAATCTCTCTTTTTTTTTATATACCGATGTTAGTCATTTCTTCCAGCAAACATAGGTTAAAACAACTTCCATCATAATAAGATTTATTGCAGAAGCAGCAGTACCAGCTTCAGATTTGTGCTTCCATCTGGGATGGTTTTGAGTGTTTCTTGCTGTAAGCTATGAGAAGGGGCGAAAAAGGTTTTCCCTCTTTCTTTTCAGTGTCTGCTTTTGTTTGGCAGCGAGTGCTGTAGATGCCAGTGGGCTGCTTGTCCCTGGTGCCCAGGTCACGGGACCACGTTTTCCCTGCACAAAATGCTTCGGCTGAGCTGCTTTCATATTTTTCCTCCGAGTACCCCAGCGTGGCTTTGGAGAGCAAAGGGAAATCTGTTTTGTGTGTAAACACAGTCCTGCGATGTTTATTCAATGTCTTTGTTTACTCTGAAAGTTAGTCCCATGCTAATGAATTTATAAAACCTACATTATCCATAAAGCTGTCATTGGAACAAAATTTAGCAATAACTCAGGTAATGTATTTAAACCACTGGTGAGTTTGCTCTATCCTTGAGTTGATAAATTCTACGGCTTCATTTGGTAGGAATCAGCAATTTTATGTGGCAATTAATTTTAACAGCAATAGGGAGCCAAAGGACTAAATTTTTTACCCTTTCTTTTCTGCGCTTTTTTGGGGACATTCTCGTGTTTAACAGTCAGGTTGTGGAACTGGGAAGCAATCTGTGCACGGGTGAAACGTCGCTTTCCAGGCTGCCCAAACGAGCTGCTCTACTCGCAGCGCAGCCTGCAGGTTATACCATGCTGTGGGTTTCGGGTCACGACAGGACACGTCAGAACAAGGTCGGGTGGCCCAGAACGTCTGTCCCCAGGATGTGTCTGCACGAACTTGCTGGTTCTTGCTTTCAGCTGGGTACATCACCACCTCCAGGGGTGACAAAACCATGAACTCACAGCAGGGGCTGGGAGATGAGAGTTCCTGAAGCATTTCGGCACTTGTCTTCCCCTTCTGGTCTCTGATATCAACACTGGAAAGGTCCCAGTTGTATGATGGGCTGCAAGTCTCTAGTTGTGTAGGATCCAATCTGGGTGCCAAAAATGTTAGCTCCTGCTACCAGATTTGTGTGGTGTTAGCAGGTCACCGTAGCTCATTGTTCACGTGTGTAACACCGACGGCGTTCCCAGCAGCGTGCAGAAACCAATGTAGTTTCTCTAAAGCTGAAATTTCTCTTGTAGCAATAAAAAATATCAAGGGAGGTAATTTTAAGGGGGTTTATGATGTGGTTAAGTAACATCCACGTTCTGGTTTTTGCCCTTTAGGAAAAGCAAGCTGAGCCATGGGGAGGATTTTGGCATATGTGACCTTAGAGACCCCGTGGCTCGTGTCCGTCGGTGTGCTTTGGCAATCATCTGTGTTACGACTTTGTCAGTTCCCAAATGAGAGCGATGGCCCCGAAATGAGGTTCGTGGAAGTTATGAGCAAGGTCGTGAGCCTGACGGAAATTTCATTTTGTCCGATATTTATTCTGCTGTTTGGGGTTGCGCAGAGTTACCAGTCTGTAAAATGAGGTCGCAGCCAGGAAAGAAAGTTTGGGAGCTGCTGCTTCAGAGCTTGGGTTGAAATTAATTATTTGTATACCTTGGAGGGTTGCACTGGTTTTTAAACAAGACAGCTGGGTTAGAAAAACAGTCTGAATTCATTGTGAAATACGTTGTGTGATGGCCAGCTTTTGAACCTTGCACTCCCTTGGTGCGTTACCAACCAGAAATTTCAAATTGGCTGCTTAAAATTGGCCGTGTAGCCACCCAGATATTTCATCATGTTATTTCAGAAATCCCAGCAGCTCGATGCCGCAGGGCTGGGGAGCAGCTCATTCTAGTAGCAACATTTGGAAAAGTTGGTCTGGTTTAGCTGTGTAGCTTGCGTTATGGCCACAGATACTCAGATACAGCAGAAATGCTGATGCAGAAAGGAAGGCTGGCCTGGCGAAAATGAGCTCGAGTGCATTTAAAAGAAGAAAAAGCCCAGCTGGTGTGGATTTGGATGTGAAAAATGCAATATCAAAGTGTCAGCTTTGTGGCATCAAAAGAAAATATTCTCTTAATTTTTCTAAGAACAGAATGCCTACAAAATAACACCATTGAAGACTAAAAAGCAGTATACTCCTCAAACACCAACTGTAAATGCCAACGATTCTTAATTTAAATTAAAAAAAAAAAATCTACAGCAAAATTACTATGTTTTTGTGCACAAAACCTATGGGTTGTCTGGAAAACAAACCCGGATAAAAGAGCGGTGCCAGGCACTTGCCTGTGCTTTTCACAGGGATTTCTCTATAGGGCCTCCTTCCCTGATAGCTCCGTCACCACCCGTCGCCTCTTCTCGCTGCTGATAAACTCTCTGATCTCCCCACCATCCTCTTGGCTGCTCTGGTTTGGTATGTATGGAGGGTTGCTTTTGAAGTGTATGTTTACGTGCAAGCCATGTTCATAAAACTGAGTATGTATTCCTTCGAGTTGTGAAGTGCTGCCTCTGGACATTTATTTGTTTTTCTACTTGTTGCTTCCTCTTGAAAAAGTCCCGGACAAATATTTAAAGGTGTTCTGCTTAGGCTTGCGTTGCTAATTAATTTCCAGGTCTCTGCATTTCGGGAATATTGTATTGGGGGAGCAGGCGGGGAGCTGCATGGTGGCCCTGTGGGAGGGTGCAGCAGGAGCATCCCTCCCGATGCCTACGCATGAAGGATGCCAAGTGGGCAGCCTCCAGTGGGTAATGCTCCTTGAGTTGCAAACTCAGCATTTGGTGGACAAAGTTCTCTTCACCTCATTCTTACTGTTTGACTTGTGACTTTGTTATTGCGTGCTCTGGTTTGAAGGAGAAAAAGAAAAAAAAAAAACAAGAAAGGAAAGTGGGGTTTGGGCCCACTTCCTGTGCCGTGAGCAACCGTGCTCTGTTAGCTGCTGATAAAGAGGTCTTTAAACCCACAGGTTTTAAATCCCGGCACGTGGTTGAACACCAGGGAAGATAGATGCTTTTTTCTGTCCCTAAAACAGCCGTTTCCTGACAAAGCCTGGGCCTTTTTGGAGCAGTCCCTGCCAATGCTGTTTGGCTGCAGGGAGAGATGCCCTCCGCTTAGGTGTGTGTGAATGTTGGGACGTTCATAGATAACCTGCTGCATTTTGTGTCCCACGGTGAGCAGAACGGGGTCTGGTGGTAGTTTGCATTCTGCTTCAACCACAGTTGTGCCTGCATCTTTTAAAAACACATTCTGCTTTAAATGTACCCAAAGCCCTGTGATACTGCCTTGCCAGAAGCAAATCTCTTCAGCGGTCGCCAAAGCTGGCAGTGGTGGTGATGGCTGGCAGCTCCAGAGACAGCTTACTCCATCGCATGCTCAGCCTGCCACACATGATGGCACTCGTGGTTGCCATCTCTGCACTTGGTTTGAAATGCTGAAGCTTCCTTACTGCTCCCTCCTTCTCTCTCTCCCCTTAATTCCCCAGTTTTGCATAAAGGCTTTGCATAAAAAGGGAACCGAAGCAATCGCCCGTCTCCCTTGTTCCTTGGGTGGCACTGTGAGAAGACGCGGGGTGCATGTGTTTATATTCACAAGTCACAGAGCTGCTGCATTCCTGCCATAGGTCCATGTTCACAACAATATTTTAAAGCCCACAGCCCGTGAGACCGTTCCTCCCTGCTAGCACTTAAGATGGTGTCTATGAGTGTTGGCAGACACGGCACCGGCCCTACTGCAGGCTGCCCCAGAGCAGTGATTGTATTTGCATGCTTCCTAGCAACTTGGTGTGTTGGTTCAATTACAAAGGCCTCGAAAAACGCACTCCATCTGGTTTTCCAACCCCAGATGCGACCACCCCAAAGAGTGATCTAATTCTTCTGTATTTAGACTTGAAAACTTCTCACCAGTTGGTGGTGCGGGAAATCAAATAAGAGTCCTTAGGAGCAATAAGATCCACATGCTGGCCTAATTGCACATGGAGCTAGACTGCTGCTCTTGCTCTAGCGTATTTGCAGTGCTGCTGTCAAAGGCGTATTGTTAGGCGAGGGGAAAACCCACAAATCTTAATCTGAGTAATAATGCAATGTGGCCCGATAATTAGCTGCTCACGATAGGGGCCCCTTGGTGTCTGGTGTGGTGCGTTGTGTGGTGTGGTGCCTTCTGCAGGCCAGGTCGACCTGGTCTGGATACCACGCTTTGTGGAGGGGGACAGTTTCTTCATCTTCATTTGCTTTTCAATATCATCATTTTTGGCTGCGTTAGCTCATTTGAGAGTGCAGTTTTAAAGCGTTTTTTTTTAAATCTGTGGGGAAAAAAAGCTACAACTTCCCACCTCTGCAGCCTGGTGCGGGAGGGCAGGATGCACGGTGGGGCTTGGATGTCCATGAGCAGGCTGCAGGAGGGGCAGAGCAGAAATGAGTGGGGTTATCGTGTGGTAGGACAATGCCACTCAACCTGTGCATATCGCCTCCCTCACGTGCCCCACAGCAGGACGTCACTTGGTTGTGACACTTTGTCTAAGCAGGGCCAGGGCTCGGAGCCGCATTATTTTGAGCTTCCCATTAGCCACCAGTAATTCACCCTGCCTGGCTGCGGCTCTGGTCTCTTAAGCGCCGCAAGCCTGCTGGAGAGCGGCGAGGGAAAGTTTGAAACCACCTCCCTACGCCCTCAAAACTTCAGACCAAGCTTTGAAAACAAACGAGAGGCGACCAGCCTTAAATATCCCCTCTGTTGATTAGCGCACGCCCTGAATCGCGCCGGGGCTTGTTTCGGAGCTGGGTTTCCTGTGGGAGCCCCCGCACGCCTCGCAGGAAGCGCGGCCGGGCCTGCGGCCATGGGCCTTGTCCCGCTGCCCCCTCCGTCGGCGCGGTGACGCACGGCCATGCCCGCGTGCTACCGCATGGCTGCCACGGGGAGGCCGCCCGGCCTCCGGCCAGCGCCGCCGACGGTGAGCGCAGGAGACAAGGCACGGCCCCGGGAGACCCGAGCTGTGTCAACAAATTAAGTCGGCGCTATTTTAAGCCGCTCTGTACCTAACACTTCCTGTTTTTCAGGAGAAACTTCTTGTTTTTTTGCTTTTGTGTTGACGGATTTATTTTAACGGCTTGTTCCTGAAAAAAGGAGTTGTGGGGTTGGGGTTTTTTTGTTGTTGTTGTTTTGTTTTGTTTTGTTTTGTTTTTCCTGGTTCTCTTGAAGTGTGCAGGTTGGTGGCCCATGAGAAAGGAAGAGGGCGGCAGGAGGACTTCGGAGGGAGGAGGGCCGGGCTTGGCAGCCGGGCGCGCGCAGACTGGTCACCGGGGTTATTTTGTTGTTTTTTGGGTGCAATGAGGGGTCCCGCTGGAGGTAGGCTGCCAGTCAGAAGACCATGGCGATGTTTTCATACTTTCATTAACACTAAGTTGAGCCATGTGTGGTTCTCTTTCGAGGAGTGTTGGCCTAACCAGTAAGGACAAAGTAAATAGCGTTCATTTCCTGCTGACCTTTTAACATGAACAGATGTTTTCTCTTACAAGTACCATAGGCCACTTCAGTCACTGACCTCATCAAGTGGGCTGCTGCCATTTTCATACTCTGTAGTCTCTAAAACTGCCTTTTTAACCCATTTTGCTGAGCCCTGCCTGCAGAAATGGGTCTCCCTCCTTGGTCACAACCCATGTGCCTTTAACATTTTTAACTTTCTTCTCTCTGGATGAACCAACGACTTCCTCCTTGTTTTTGTCCTCCACGGAGGATGGCAGATGTTTCCTCTGATGGGCTCTATCAGGCTGCCCAGGGGAAATGAGTTTCCCTTTATACTGTTTTCCCTAGCCATCCTCCCATGGGTTGGACTTGAAGCCCCACAGCTGGAGCAGTAAGTCCGTCACCCTTATCCTTGTTTATGTTTTTTTGATCAGAATGAAAGGGTCTTGGAGTCACCTCAAGGACCAAAAAATGATCAGGTCGCAGTGCCAGAGGTGAAGCTTTCATCAGTGGGATTTCCCTTCAGCGCTTATTGCACCTTTGTGACCACCCCAGCATCTGCTGGGGCCTCCTCTGCATCCTCCTCTGCAGCCCCATGGATCTTGGTCCTGCCCATGGAGTCAAAAAGTTCTTTGTCCCATACTCGGGCTGCTCTGCTTGGAGATCTCCTGGCCTTGCTATTTTTTTGCCATGAGGTCTTCCCTACTGGATCTCTAGATCTGCTGCTGCAGATGGTGCTGAGTGGAAATCTGTGCAGAAGTTGAAGCTGTTTGGGAAGAAAATGTGGTAGGAATGAGCAGTGAAGCTTGCTCATTCCTGCCGCCTTTTAATTTGCTTTTGGCCAAGGGATGTTCAAGTCTGAGCATGACTTGTGTGTTTAAGAATACCAGAGATAGCAAGTTCATCCAGGAGACACCTAAAGGAAGTTTCTCTGCTGGCTGTCCTGGCCAGAGCCTGCTTTCTTCAGCCAGTCCTTCGCGGCGGGTGTGAGGACAACCTCTGGAGTGAGGTAATGCTGGAGAGAGATGTGGTGGCAGGCTGATATACGTGGAATGCATTTGGTTCAGATGTTCACGCGTTGGTGAAGAGCCTCTTTCCAGAGTTGATGTTGCAGTAGTGTCTTGTCTGGTGGCATGAAACAGGGTGAGGTGTCTCCACGTCTGGGATGAAAAAAGCACGAGTTTGGTACCTGGAGATCCACTTATTATGCATGGCACGCTGCTTGTGTTCCTGAGTTAGTGGCATTCAGTTTGGAGAGTCTTCTTTTGGCTTTAGGTGGGGAATATTGGAGATAGGAAAAACTACTAGTGTGATTTTCAGTTATTGAGTTATTCCATCTGGAAAGGGATGTGTATAAATTTAAAAGTCATGGAATTAGCTTTATAGACTATTTTTTTAAAAAACATGTTGAATGTAGGTTGATAGAGATTCCCAGAGATAGAGATTTGTTTGTTGTTTTTTTGGCCTTTCCTTGAAGCTTTTTTGTTGTTGTTATGCATTTAATCTTTATTTTTGTAGTCTCCATATGTATTTAGTTCAGAAGTTTTACTCCATGAGTTGTGATTTCTATCCAGAGCACTGGGTCTATGCAGGACAAATAAAAAGCAAAGAAAAAGTTTCCTGTGGCTCAGGTTCCCCTTCTTTTCCTGTTCAATTGAAAAGAGAAGTATTCAGAGTCTTAAAAATTCCCTAGTATTACCCAAACATGACCATCTTTATAGTTTCAAGTTTAGAGAAAATGACTCACAGGCATTTTTAGTAAAGGACTGCTCAAAATAGAGTCAAGTATGATTCATATTAGCAAATCAAGACACAACAGAAGCAAGAAAAAAGCCTTTGACACTTGCCCTTCCGGATGGGTGCATTGTTAAGGGAATGGCTGAGATTTCCCCTCTCTGCCTGTGACGTCTGGCAGCGAGGGGAGCAGTGTGCAGGGCATGTGGCAGCTGTGGATGCTCCTGAGCTGTCACCTTGCTGTTTTGGGGGCAGCTGTGGCGTGAGGTGGGCAGGAGCTGTGCATGGGGCGACCTCCTCCTGTGATGGAGCACATCCTCTGTCAGTCCCAGTTCAGTCTGTGTTGCCAGTTATCTGCTGAAGGCTTCCTGGGGAGATTGGATAAAATGGCCTGGTGATTCTGGGATTGCATCTCTGCCTTAGTGGTAGGAATCCTGCCACCCTTGCATACTGATTTTTATCAGTCAGTGTAATCGGGCAATGCCTAATTGTTGTAGTCACTTAGGAAGATCGACCCTTCGAGTCTGAAGCTGAAGACCGTGAAGTCTGTAGTTGGGTGCCTCTCACAAAGACACCAGGCTTTCACCCACTGGTGTTCAGACCTTATGTTCAGCACTCTGCTGGCCTGCTCTAATTTTGAGTTCAACATGGCAAGAGAGATATCCCACCTACATCAGTGTGCTGCTTGTAGGGACTTTAGAAGAGGAGCCAGCGTCTTTGTCTCTACCTGAACGCAAGGGGCATTCACAAAGCACACTTGTAATACAACCCCTGTGAGAAGAATTGTTTAACAAATAGCCAGATAATCTAGTTTGCCTTTTCTGTAGTGTTTTAGTTTGCCCTGCACTGGCAGTCAGCCTTTCCCAGGTTTAACCTTGCACAGATTTTATCTCGCAATCCTGCGGAGACGGCTGCTGATTGTGGAAAACATCACGAACTTAGCGAGTGGATTACTGAGCAAAATCGATTTTACTTGGTGCATTCATATGCTGAAAGGCAACATAATAGCGTCTGCTTTGCTTCCACACCAGTGAGGGGGAAGTGCCCCAACACATGCTGGAGACCCTGTGCGAGTCCGAGAGGCACCGGCGTGTTTTTGGAGCACTATGATCACCGACGTAATTCTGATGGCATCGTTTTGGCTGACTGAGCAGGACCTGCCGAAATGCCTTAGGTGCATATGCTGCTGTGCATGCTGTGCCTGTTTTTACCTACGTGTTAAACATTCCCCGTGAGCAACGGGAGACAAGACCTTGCCCATGCTCCTTGCATCTCCTTTGGTTGATGTACGGTGTTTCCCCTCCTTTTTGTCAAAGTGTCCTCTGCACCAGAGATAATGCAATTGCTATGCAGTGCCGTGCAAATACTCTTCTGTATTTGTATCTCTTTTCTATTTAATTATACTGTATAAATGTCCTCGGTAAATTTGATAAGTTGGGTGAAGGATATTGATTTTCGAGTCTCTCTCGTTCAGGGCTCCTTGCAGCAGCCATTCACCAGGCCTGTTTCCCGAGGAGGTTTTGAAGGTTCAGCAGTTAAGTAGTTGCAGGATAACAAAGGAATTTCTCTCCTCTCCTGGCTGAGCTGCTGATTGCAGGGAAGAGAAAACATTAGTGTTGGGTGGTGGTTTTTTAAGCCTTCGACTCATGTCATCTGTAAAAGCAGGTGGGAAGGGAGATGGAGGTGCAGAATAGGCCTATTGCCTGTAACGCTTTGCCTATTGCAAATAATTCCTGCTGCCAGCTCTGGGAAGGAATGAGAGGGATGCTCTGGTGAGGGACGAGGTCCGGGGGCAGCTGTGGGGGTCCCTGGGGTCCCCCCTTTCCCCTGCATCCCCCCTGATGGCAGCAGGAGCAGGAGGCAGAGCCGGCGGGCGTGCAGGGAGGCGGGAGGAGGGAATTTGGAGGGTTAAACCAGGAGGACCAACAGCCTATTTTTAACGGCAGTTTTGAATGTGAAGTGTCACTGATGTTAAAAAAAGCTCCTGGTAAATAGTGGGGAAGATGCACACGATAGTGGAAAGCCAGCTGCAGCTTTTTGAGCCGGTCGCTGCTGTTTGGGAAGAGGCTGTGAGCACTTGGTTAAGTGTTAATGTTTTAATTTTTCTTTTCTTGGCCTGAGGTCTCCCTACACAAGGGAATTCCTTTAAACCATGCTTAGCTTTCAGCCTTTTAAGATTATTTTTGTTCTTCAAGAGGAAGAGAAGAGAGAAATGTAGATATTTGTGCACTTTCCCATTGCGCTCGCTCTCTTTTCATTCTCTTGGAACAGAAAATGTTTTCCTTTCCTTTTTTTTAATTTTTTTTCTTGAAAATTAGACCCTGTTTTTTTGTTTTTTTGTTTTTTTGTTTTTTTTTTTTTTCTGGCTAATTCCCATGGATTTCTCGTACAGGTTTTTAGCCTTGATCTATAATGCAGGCCCGTGGCTGTTCTTGATAAAACTTTGGTCCCACCGGGGCTTGCATTTACAAATCCCGATTTTCAGTAGCAAATCGCTTTCTGCGAACGTCCCCTCTCGGAGCCGGCCGCGTGCACCCCCGGGCTGGGGGGCCCGGCATTTCCTGCGTCCTCCCGCTCGCTGCATTGCCCTGGGAGGCCAGAGCTGCTGTGGTCCCTCGTGGAGGCGATCCGTGGAGCCGTGCATCCCCTGGCAGTGGCCGCTGCTGTCCGTCGTGTCGCCGATCTGCGCCTGAAAGGGACCCCGAGTAGGTGTTGCGACAATAAACCATAACAGCTCTATAGGAGCTGTCACAGCTCGTTGCGTCAATAATCTGTGTATTAAGGAGTCCCGAGCAGGCCTTGGCACACAATGGGCCGTTACGGCTCCAGATGAGCCTGGGTAAATTTAGGTCAATAACCTGAGTGTTGTTAAATCCCCAAATAGCTTCGGTACAGCAAGCTGGCGAGGCTTACAAGAAAGATGTGTAGATTATGCAAACCTGTGGTGGCCGCAGAGGGTGCTCTGACTTACTGCTAAAGGTTAGTGGTGGGAGAATTATTTCATTTTATTTATGGCTGTTATCTAAACCTCTCTCCGCTCACTTTGTTCCCTCCTTCCCTCTTCTTTCATCCCTCTGGAAATTAAACTGCCTGAGCGATGCTGCAAGAGCAGCAAAGGTGAGGCGCAGAGGGAGGGATGGCTGGGGAGCCCAAACCCCCCAAAAAGGCTTTTTGCCTTCCTCAAAAGCCACCTTCTGGCCTCATCCCCGAGCCATTCCTGATCCAAACCCTGGTCCTCGATGCCCCAGCACCCAGCTGGGCTCTTCTTCTCTGCACCACTGGTAGCATCCTGCTCCTGCCTCCGTCCATTCCTTCCCTTAGACCTTTTTGTACGTAGGCAGTGGGGAGAGGAATGCCTCCAGCACAGGAAGGAGACCGCTTTGCACTGCAGGAGCATGCCTGAATGGGGACGTGGCCTTGAACTCTTGAACTCTTTTTTTTTTTTTTTTCCTGTGGAGTAAAACTACCATGTACCCGAAAACAGGACTTAGTCCGATGGAAAGAGGTAGCAAAGAGGGAACAGATCGCGGACCGCAAGGACCAGGGTTTACCACGTTTCCATTCTGAGCTTTTTCCATTTGAGATTTCACCAGCAGTTGGGCAGGGAAAGATGAATTAGCCGAGCTGTTAAAGGTATTGCATCTGCTTCCCCCTTCAGAGACTTGCTAGAACATATTTTCTTCGATGATAGTAGTAACTGTTACAAACAAAACACAGTTTTCCCCTTTGAATATTTCTTTACACAGAGCATCATCTACATAAAAAAAAAAAAAAAAAAAAAAAAAAAAAGTATGTTAAGCAACACGAATAGCTTCAGGCTATTTTATTTCATGCTGCTAAATAAGTCAATGCAGATGAGGACTTTTTATGTAAGAGCGCCTTGTAAATATAAGTGCTCAGATAAGAGCAAATTACAGCTCCAAAGATCTGGAGACAGGAGGGTGTTACTGCTCCTTCCTGCTGCTCCCAGTCCCGGCGAGGACCTAGGGCAGGCTCAGATGGAAAAGAGCTCGAGATACCTATGATACACCGAGCAACACGGGGAGTTTGTGCTGTGCGGGGCAGGCTGACACCAACCCACAGCAGCTTTAACCCGGCGGTTAAAAACCCAGGGCAGGAGGTGGGTGCCACGGCGGGACAGGTTGTGAAGCAGGGGTTATCATTTTATTATTTCTTTCATTTAGGATACGGAACCACGGTCCTGCAGGAGTTGGAAAGACAGGTGGTCCAGGTTTCAGGGTCCTTGAGCATGTACAGGTGGGACACCACAGGCACCCAGAGTGCTAAAAGTGTCAATATCCCAGCTCCTTGCTGTTTTGCCCTTGCTGCACTCGCTGTTGTGAACTTTTGAGTATATTGGAAGTACATACTACAAACAGATATTTAACCAAGCTCCCCACCCCAGCGCACCACCCAGGGCAGGAGTGATGGAGCCGTGGGGAGAGCCTGCAGCCGGAGGGCAGCGATGCCGTGGGCTGGGAGCGTGCTGGTGGGAGAGACGGGCAGCGTGACGGGGCTGGGAGGATGTGGCTCCCGGCCACGTGGAGATTTTGGTATGCAGCTCGCACTCAGGAAGTTTGGCCACCCTGATTACAAACATGCGCTTGTTTGGAGATGGATGGTGAGATATTTGTCTCTTTCCTAATTTGATTTGTATTTAGATGGAAGGAGGAAAAACACCAGAGCAGGGAAGTGGGCGGCTTTGTGTGGTTTCCTAGTCAGCAGAAGCTGAAAACGGATTATGGTTCACATTCAGGGGCAGGGTAGTAACTCGAAGGAACCATCAGAAGGTAAGTGGCTGTGCCCTACCTCCTGGCAGGGAGGAAGTTGAATTTGCCTTTGTTCCGCTCTGGAGACAGATGGGCTCTCCCCTCTGGCTCCAGAGATGGATAGCTGTGTTGAGACACAACTAGATATTTTTTTCTCAGTTTATCCTTTTCCAACTTAAAACATACACTGCTGTTCGAGAGGGCAAAAAGGATGAAATTTGCTGTGTCGGAGTTGGGGGGGGGCGGAAGAAGTGAACTGAACAAAACCAAACCTTGGAAGCAACAATAGCTGCGCGCCGAAGTGTTTATATAACCAGGACTTTTTATCATAGCTATTTCGTCTTATTTTCCTCTTGTCCTTGCTCTTGCTTGCTCATCTATATACAGCATATGGAAAGGTTGAAAAGTGGCAATTACTAAATGAGAGCAGACAGAAACGGTTCTCCAGCAGCTCCAGATGGGGGTTAGCGATGCTGTTCGCAAGCTGTGCGCCCGCGCTTCACTCCGCAGTATGAAATGCCCTCTAACGGCCAAATAACCGCATCACTCACCCGACGAACCCGCAAACGCTCGTTTTTCTAGGGGCTTCTAACCTGGCCACGCGGATTTTGGCGTGGTGCTGAATTGCTGCTTGAAGAGAGGGGAGCTTCTGGTTGTCCGGATGGAAAACCGGCGAAGGCTCGCCTCGGTCCAGCGTTAGCCTTCGTGATTAGCGAAAATAAATACAAGTAATTGAGGAACGCTGCTACAACGTGGAATGAGATTTTACTTTTCAGTACCTCAGGGGCCTTAGGAGACTGCAAGATTATTTCTGTATCGTTTCCTCTTGTTTATTTGAAAAGTTAAAGGTAGTTTCCCAGCCAGTTATGTGCTGTAGGGCGCGTTATCAGTGTCAGATACTTAGAAAAACAAGATAAGAGAGGTTAAAGGAGGCCCGTGATTAATTAGAGGATGGATTAGATGCTCTTGAAGCCAAGTGGATAATTTGGGTCCGGCTCCTGTTTGTTGTTTTGCCCACCACCGGGCTCTTGCGAACTGTCGGTGCAGGATGAGCAGAGCATCGACCTGCCTCACTCCTGATGGCAGAAAGAAAGATGACATTTATTTTCTTTAAAGCAATTTCCTCGCAGCCTGTTTGGGCTGCCTGTTTGCGTTTAGCTGGAGGAGTGAAAGGAGTGCCAGTTCTGGCATTGCCTGGCTGAACTCGAGAAGCCACCAGGGAGCCGCAGAGGGCTGTCGCTGCCTGCCAGGGGAGCATACCTGGATCTCCCGGGGAGACTTCTTTTCTCAAAGCCAGTTGCTAATGCTGGAAATAAAATGGGAACAAAATCCAGGGGTCTCACTCCCTTCTTTTTCACACCATGGCTGTTGTGGCAACTTGAGTATTGCCATTTCAGCAGGCCTTCCTAGCATCTGCCTTGCCAGTGAGAACCCAACCTGGAACACAGATCGTAACCTGCAACACAGTTCTTAAAGAAACTTAAAAGAAGTCCGGATCCAACCCAAAACCTCCCTCGTGCTTCATGCATTGTCAAGCTGGAAAGGAGAGAGGTTGCTACAAACCATGCGTGTATTTTTTCCCTTGAAGAACATAGGGAGCTGTGATACATCCACTGAGTCAAGTAGCTTTGATGGAGTAGATCTGACAAGGGGTACTGGCCGTGACTTCAGGGCTGCAAGGAATGCAGGATCAGCCCCTCTGTGTTGTCTTTGAAGCCTTGTTATTTTAGCACAGTCTGTATCTTGTTGCATAATGTTTTAAGATGTGGTCTAAATCGTTATGTAGCGTGTTTAATTTAGCAACAGATGTGCAGGCTCATATGCCGTTATGGTACATTTTGTTCACTCATATAATAGCGAGTTGCTCAAAATTGTTACCAGTTCCTCAGCACAAGACTCCTACAGCATGTTATTCTCCTTCCCTGCACGGCGAAGAGCAGAAGAGCTCTTTATTTTTCCATCAGCAGGTGCTAACGTGGGGGTGTCTTCGTGCAGCATGCCTAACCTGCCGCATTACCGCTTCCTGCAGGACCCCCGCGAGCGTGTTTTCCCCAGAGGCTTTTGGGGAAAGGCACCAGGCGGGCAGCAGAGGACAAGACTTCGCCCTTTAAGGTTTCCGGGCAGAAAACAAGCGAGTCACCTAGACAGAAAGCGCTTAACTGCCACCCACGGAGCCATCCAGTCATTCCCACGGAGAGGCCTTAATGCAAAACATCACTGAACGCTCCGCGGCAGCAAAATCATACTAATAACTAATAACGGCGCTAAAGCTAATTAGCAATTATTCCCTAGCCAGGGACCTGCCGTGGCTGTTCCGAGGGTGTTGAGGGTGCACCGGGGGGTGCAGGCTGCTGGGAGCCTGGCACCAAGGATCGATTCCCAGCCGAGACTGCTTTCCCACGAGCCAGGAAAAGCCTTTTTCCCGGTGTCCTGTTTCCCACGCGGCGTCCGAGGGCGCTTAATGGAGCGGGAGAAGTCCAAACCTTGGCCACACAGAAACTATGTGATTCCTCCTCCCAGGTGCGAGGATTTACATCCCTTGGGCATTAAAATAAAAACTAAAAATTAAAATTTTCTCATCCCACCTAAGGAAAATCTGTGTTTGTTCTCCTTACCCACAAAATGTTTAATCAATTTTTGGTTCCCGCTGAGCTATTGTGCTTGATGGTATCCTGACACTGTGAGCTCCACATGTTGTTTTGTTGTTGTTTGTTTTTTAAAAAAAAGCATCCAAATGGGGGGTTTTGGCACGGAGCGAGCGGTCAGCCCCTGCCCTCCCATGCAGCTCCCTTCTCCCCGCAGCCCTGCAAGGGCTTGGGAGAGAGCTGGGCAGCATCCCGCTTAAGGATGCGCTGCCAGCACAGGGAGGAAGGATGACTCAAAGTGTTCCTCCTGCATTGTGCCGTCTCCTTTGTCCGCCTCCCTCCCCTGCCATTATCTCTGTGTGTCTCCTGCTTTCTTTGCTCCGCGCTTCCTTTCTTGCACCGAACTCGGCTGCTCACCCCCCGCCGCCCTCCCTGCGGCGCCTGCCGACATCTGACACGGGGAGCCCCGGAACGGCTCGCCAGCCCTACCGGGCACACGACACCGTAGCACAAGTGGGGTCGAGCTCCCGAAAACTGGACCTTAAGGTTGAAGGAGGCGGGGAGAGCTAACCGTGGCACCGGCAGATGCTAAGTTCACTGTTACGGGCTGTTGGTAACCCTGGTGTGCTTCCAGCTGCGGCTCCGGGAACCTCTCCTTTCCCGAGAGCACGGGAAATGTGCTGCGGTGTCATCAGAGCGTTTGGACTGGATTTTCCATTCCCCTCGTTTAAGTAAGGCTTCGTAAACCTCGCGTGGTCGCGTGGAAGGACGACGAGAGTTGGCAGGTCGTGGGGCCACATGTTTCCTGGGGCAGGGAATCTCCATCTTGTTGGTGCCATGTTTCGCAGAGGGTGAAAAAAAAAATAGCAAAAAAAAAAATACAGGTGGAAATTGTGAGCAACAGGTTTCTGACTCCAGCAAGGGCCTGGGAGTGTGCGTGTGCCTCTTTGGGTCATTGAGACGTGCTTGTGTTTGAAGTTGGAGAGGAGTCTCCCTGCAGCCACCACCGCTGGGCGAAGTGGGGCGTGGCACAGCCGTAGGAGCACGGGGAGACGAAGGGCGGTGGGGTTGGGAGAGCTTTGGTCACCTGCTGGGTGCTGGGATGGTTGGATGGCGATGCCGGTGGTGGACACGTTGGAATAGATGTTGCCTGTGTTTGTGCTGTGGGAAGATGACAAAACAGCGATCTGTGAGAGCTTAGAGGAGAGCCCGTAACGTGTAAAGTCACCTTTCTGGTGCTTTTGTCCAACGGTGCCTTTCATTTTGGAAAATCACCTCTTCTGTCTTTTTGTTTCCATTGGAATCTGGAAGAATAAGCCCTGTACAGCTCTCTCTTCTCCCACTTTCTGGCTCACGGACTGCGTTGTTGAACAGGTGGTATTAAGAAGCTATTTAAATTGTTACTTTGGGATGTGTGTTTTTTTCCCTAAATCATCACATTTAAGCACATTCCTTCCTTAAAAAAAAAAATAAATAACTGACAGGCTATCATCATGTCCAAGGGTTTTTCAGGAAAATTTACATTTTGAAAGACACTGTTGGAGGCTAACACGGACATGCAATTACTGTATGTAAATCGCTTCACTTGTTTCCTAATCTTGCTGAAGATGAAGTACAGTTTTTGTGCGTGCGCCTCTCTCTCTCAAATTCCCTCATACAATGAGGTTTCCTTGTATTTTAATTGCTGGCCACGATTTCCGTTCTGCCTCGCCTGATTGTGTTTGCTTGATTTTGGGGGACGTTCCGCCTTGCGATTGTTCCGAGATCGGGCTGGATGGAGGAATCACCGAGGGAAGATTGAAGTTGGGTGTGCAACTAATTGCGTCCTCCCTGCCACGAATGGAAGAACCGCTCTCTTAATTACAGCTTCGTACGAAGGCTGGGGAGCATCCGCTCGTTTCTGCGCCCTGCACATCTGCTTTTCTCCATTTCGCCCGTCCCTGCCAAGTCCTGCTCGCGAGCTCCTGCCACATTTTTAGTTAAGTCTTTGGAGCTGTGCTTTTATTGCTGGTTGGCGCCGTCGCGGGCACCTGTCACACCAAGACGGAACGGGTAAAATCATGAGGATGGGGTTCGTTCGTGGGCGTTACATCAAGTTGTGCGGGATTCTGCTAATAGGAGCGGTAATTTCTGTGATTGTTATTAGCTTCTTTTGTGGAAAGTTTGCCTCCGAGGAGTAATACAGTGAATTGAGATGGCAGGAGGAGAGAACTTCACTGGAAGCATTTGTCCATCAGAAAATGCACTCTGTCAAAATTAAATACACTTGGCATATTGATTTGGTTTGGGCAAAAAGGAGTCGCAGTCACACCATGAGGAACCATTCGAGCATTTTCAGAACAAAGTGCTAACTTTTTTCTTCTGAAGTGACTTTTCCTAACCCAGTATTTCTCCCCAAATGTGGGCTGGGATTTAATAGAGCTACAAAGTCGTGTGCCTGCTGCTGGACGCTGCTCATGGAAATGCTGTTAGCTACTCTTGTGTTAGCTG
This sequence comes from Heteronetta atricapilla, assembly GCA_011075105.1. Taxonomy (NCBI): domain Eukaryota; kingdom Metazoa; phylum Chordata; class Aves; order Anseriformes; family Anatidae; genus Heteronetta; species Heteronetta atricapilla. Next base: position 33,116,581 of record CM021736.1, on the reverse strand, counting down.
CACTAACAGCATAATTTTTGTTGCAAGAAATATTTTGACTGTAGCCAGCTTCTGTCTCTGGAATGGAGGTTTTCTGCTTCTTTTAAAATGTTGCATTAATTATTAATGGGAGTGGGAATCGTGCTCTTTAGCATTCCTATGTTTTTTTTTTTTTTTTTTTTTTTAAAAAAAATCAATTAATTATTGCTATAAATCTCAGAGATTATGCTGCAGTTGTGCTGCTGGGAAATTGGCCATTAACTACCAGGAAATCGCCCATCTTCCCTGAGTCAGAATTCAGTTGCACCAACTCAGCCCTCTCCCTTTTATAAATTAACTATCAACGCGATGCATAATTGATAACCATTTGTAATAATAACAATAATCCCCATGAAATTGCCATCTTGGTGCGCAGCGGCTTTGTTAGAGCCTTTACCCCTCGCGTGCTTGGCCCGGCCCCTCGCATTTGTTAAGTGAGAGGCCGGTGCTTGCTGGGAAGCTGCTTTTAGGAGCCGTAAGCTGATGGGGAGGACTAAAATCCTCTGGCAGGACTATGTGAAATGAAGAGAACCCGATGTATCACGAGGATGAGCCGTGCGGTGCCGGTGCTGTCCGACCCCGGGGGAAGCAGAAGCCGAGGTTACTGACGTCGCCCAGCGTCAGCTTGCGGACATCAGCCCGGATTTTTCCCCTTCCTGGTGGCTTGTTCTCCTGTTTCCTACATTATGTTACATCAATCTGACATTTTTTATATGTTGCTGTGAAAATTTTGGTGCAATGCGGTGTGAATATTCACCTGCTGTGGGTGTCTTCATTGTTTGGGTGTGGTGCGGCGTGATAGGAGCGGTTTGAGCGAGTGACATTGGGTTTGTGGCTGCTCCTGGCTCTCCGGAATTATTTCTTTTTCACCCCTTTGACGACTTCTACTTAACTGTAGGCAGAGGGGCCGAGACTTTGCCGCTTGGTGCTGATGGCCCCCTGGGAGAGGACGTCTTGCCCGTGGCTGGGTTCCCTGCCTGACCTGGCAAGGTCCCTGGACACAGTGGGGTTTTGCGCTGGTTCTAGAAGTCACGGCTCCCCACTACCTCTGCTCTTCTGCCAACATCAAATGGCCCTACAAGGGTGGTGAATGGCTACTGGGAACTGGAGCCTCTGGGGCAGGATGTGTCCCTGGAGGGTTTACAGCTCGGATCAGGGTCGTCTGTTCTTAAAATGTCGAAGGGGATGGCTTGACAATGAGTCGCTGGCCACGTAATTCAGCACAATAAAAAACCAGTGCGTGTAGTGTTGGACTGCTTGAGTTCAGCTCTCAGCGTGAGGTCTTGCCTTTTATGCCTTGAGTCATTAATACCATTGTGGAAGTGGCTTTGAAAGTCTGGACCTCACCACGAAGCTGCTGGGCGCACGTCCCCTGGGGGCACCTGCAGGGTCCGCAGCCTGAACGGGGCTCTGAGCATTCAGGGCTGAAACAAATATTGTGATCTCTGCAGAAAGCAAAACAGCAAACCTCAGAGAACCTGCTCAGGTTCTTCCTCCGTGTCACCAAACTGCAGAAGAGCCTGCAGGGCATTTCTCAGAAATGCCACGTGCACCACTGTATGGATTGCTTTATTTTGTCAGCATTTAAAGGTGTGCACGGTAGAAAGTGGGAAGGGACGGGCTCTGTTGGCGGCTGGGATGTGGATCAAGGTCTTGCTGCAAATTCAAGGTCCAGTGACGACTTTTACAGGGCAAGGTTTAACTAAGACATGAAAGTGGCTGTGTGTATGCGTGCGTGTGAAAGCACTGGAAGAGCAAAAGCTGTTTTCCCTCTTTTATATACTCTCCAATAACGTTTCAAGTATCTGTGAGCCTACAAAATACCTTAGTGGATTTTGTCTGCTAGGAATAGATTTTTAAGACAGAAATAAGACTCGGAAGTGCTTCGGCAATTCTTGTAGGATGCTGGTTTTTTCTGATCGCAGGCAAGATGAAGGGGCTGTGTGCTTGATTTGCAGTGTGAGGTCTGGTGGGACGCTGAGGCTGGAGGTGCCAAAGTCGCAGCCTTGGTTTCAACAGGGCTGCTGGGCTGCTTGGGGTGGGTGGGTGTCACCGCCCGTGTTGAAGTCCCATTCACCAGCTCCTCTCGTCTCTCGACAGGATCCATAGTGGCATTATGCATGCCGACTCCCGTGAGTTTTCCTGAGTTCCTGGGGGACTGCCTGGCTTTTTGAATCAGAAAGTTGCAAAATACCATCAAGAATGGCACTTGTGGATAAACACAAAGTCAAGCGACAGCGACTGGACAGAATTTGTGAAGGTAAGAGGATGCTCCACTGTTCTGTGAAAGCTGACAGACTGCTAAGGTAGAATACCTCACTTTTCCTTGTTTTATACAGCACTTGGAGATAATGAGATCCAGATCCATGACTAGGTTCTCCATCTTCCGTGTTGACATGAAATACGGTCATAGTGGTGCTGAAATGTTAGCAAGGGGTACGCTGGTTCCTCCTCGCAGTCCTACGGACAGGACTGCTTAATTACCAATCTTCTCCTTTCATCCTGGTTTCTACTGAAATGCTGTAGTCACTCCCAATTTGAAGCACGGCTTAAATTTGTGCTGCCTTGAGAAAAAAAGGTCATGCTCTGTTAAATGTACTGCTTCCTGGAGATCTCCCCTGGCCAGGACACGGGTGGCCGAGGCTGCTGCTGCTCTCCCTCCCAGGGCTTTCAAGCGGTGCTGGTTCCAGCATCCCAGGACGAGGACACGAGCCTGCTGCTGCTGCTGCCTGGGGAGCACGGAGAGGGAAATTTGGGTAAAGCTCAGTGTCCACCTCAGTGTCCACCTCCCTGCAGCCACCCCTGTCGTTCCCCAGGGCTGTGGCCAGGGAAGGGCACAGATTCGGCTGTCTCAGAGCTGCTGCTTTGCTCAGCAGACATGAAGGTTGGCCCTCTCCCGTAATATTGACTATCACAGTAGAAAAAATAGAGGAAAATTTGAAAGTATTTCACAAGTTTTGGGGCAAACTATTACAATGGCTTTTCTTTTGTTGGTGTAATAAGGCAGATTTGCTGTAAATCATTCTTTATTAATTTTATGTTACAGTGGCACTGCACAGGTGACTCCTACCTTCTATTTATTCCATTTTCCAGCCGAAGAAGTCTGTAGGTAACCTTTTCCTATTGCAGCTCTCATAGTTTAAGTTACTTATGATGGAAGTTAAGTGATAGCAAGAAACCTCAGACTTATTGGTGTAGACTTCACTCCTTCTCTTATGCAAACTGACACTCAGGGAAGTTTTCCCATCAGTAGCAAAAGCAGAGCAGATTGTTATTTTAGGAAGGATGTCTTAAGTTGTGTCTTTTAAGGAGCTCCGGTTTTCATCTGCTCTTAAGGAGATGAATAGTGGCCTGCAGGGTAACGATTCACTGCATTACCTGAATGCCAACAAAGTGAAATAGGTTTTGCTCTTGGATGAAATTGCCGAGTTCTCATGGGAGTTGTACCGCGTCCATTCTAGCAAAATATGTGGGGTTTGTGGAGTTTCCAGGGAAATGCTGAACAGCAGGACAGGGTGACTTTTGCACAGATATTTGTGTTATACATTGCTTAGTCTAGCGTGCCAAAGCAGAACTCTTTTGCTATGGCTTTACACTTCTCACGAGTTCTGGGGGACTGAATGCCAAGCTCGAAGAAAAGCCAACAGGACCAGAGAGATCAGCTCTTCACTCAGTCACATAATATGAAAAGATGTAGAAGCAACTCCACCTCTCAGTTTGATTAACCCACTATGGACAGGGCCGATGTTAGTGGTGTCCCTGGGGCAAGGTGTGCAGCCCCACTGATTTTGGGGGGGGGAGGCAAAGCAGAGAAAGGCAAGGAGCTAGGAAGGGGCATCCAGAGTGTGCTGCGGCATGGAGCTGCATATTTCTCCTTTTGAATGTCATAAACACTCAGGTGTAGTACACTATCTCATCTTCAAAATTTACTTTGAACTCAACTTAAAAGAGTTGTGTCAGCTGAGCCGGGATGTTCAAAAGCTGCCTTCCTGGTTTGATGTTTACTATCAGATCTAGTTGCTTAGTGTACAAGAAATTCAAAAGGATCGCACGACAAACCTGCTGACAGAGCTTTAGATGTGATTGAAGTTTAGATTACTTTCCTCTGATATATGAGCTGTTTTTTTTTCTTCTTTCTTGGTCAAAAGATATTCTTTCCTAATCCGTAAATGTGCAGAAGACGTAACTTTTTAACGTATACTTTGTCGTTCGCCACCTGTTTTGTGATTTGATTGAAGGGATGGGATTCGCAGATGTAAGACACTTGTACCGTGTTTATAAGCAACAGATTATGACTGTAAGCACTGGTGCTAAGTCTACTTTGAAAAATGCAAAGAACATAGGATTTTGCAAAATACTAGGCTTATAAGACTGTGGTATCCTACACTGACATCTCTGATGGCTATTTTTTATTAGAGGCTCCTGTTCTTGGATGATAGCATAGTAAAGCTCTGGAGAGCGGGTGTTCCAGCTGCTGGGAAAATGCACGTTGAAGAAGCAAGCTTTTCTCTTGGCATTGTCTGGAAATGTACATGGTGAAATTGGGGAAATACGGTGAGAAATTAGGGAGCTATTTCAGTAGACTGATGAGAGAAGTCTAACAGTGTGCTGTTTGCTGAGAAGAATTGCTTCTGCTCCTTCAAGCCAAGTACAGCGTGGTCCAGAGAAGTGGCTTCTTCAAGAGCTCCTCTTCTGCGGAGGCACTTGTGCAGCTTTTCTCTTTAAACAAGTGGAACCTACGTTTAATTGATGGAAAGCTTAACATTTTGTGGTATGTAGGTGGATTTCTGTGCTCTCAAAGGAGTCGATGTGCTGTCCCATCCCTTTTCCTCTGCACAGCCCCTGGCAGGGCTCTCTAGGAACAGACGTCGTTCATCGCAGCGGGGTGCTGGCAGCTCCGGAGACGAAATACCCCCAGGCTTCCCGCTACGTGTTGTAACCACTGACGCGCTGGGTCTCCCTCATGCTTTACAAGCTGCCACCGAAGGTTTCTTCTTACCGCGGGTCTACTGAAAACATCGCTAGGCACATGTTGAGGGAAACGGCCTACAAACTACCGCGGGACTAAAAGAGCATTTTAAGAGGCCGTAGTGTTTGTTTTGCTCTTTTAAACATGCGTCTGGCACAGGAAAAGAACCCGAGCCAGGCACGGGGGTGGTACCTCTAAAAATGCCTGTTCGTAGCCTTTATGTGCAGGTTTATGGGTCTTCAGGAGGAGAGGGAGTTCGGTCTCCTCGCATTACTCAGCTTGACCAGTTCCTCTGTGTTTTGTATATATACAGGTACGATGTCTTTGTATGACAGAGCTACCTTTCCTGCTGAGGAGGCTGTTTTGAAGGGGCGAGCTCTCTGCATCAACTCACAGACTTCGCTCTGTAGAAAAATACAAGTGAGATAATGGTGCACACTTAAGGGATAAATAAATATTAGGGCAAAAGCCTGCCATAAAGCCATTTCGAGTCATCTGTTAAGAATTAAATGAGTTTGTGAGGCCCATCAGAACGAAGCGAAGTCTTGGCTTACCCTTTTCTTTCTTTTCTGGTTGTCCCAGGGAGTTTGGGTGCCGATTCTGTAATTGGATCCCTGTGGGTGGAATAACGTATCCAGTGAATGGCTGGGGCTTTTGAAAATAGCATGTGTGGAGTGGTTTACATAATTCCTGTGTATGGAATCGTGGCTAATTACGTAGCGAGTCAAAATATGCTTTGGAGGTGGAGCTGCTGGTGCTGTGTTTAGTTAGCGTTGTCCAGCACCCCCTAGTTCAAATCTGTTCCCATTTGCTTGTAATTTTGCCACATTTTAAATATGTTTGAGCTGAAATTTTCCATTTCATGATGACTTCTTACCTCGGGGTGAATTAAAAAAAAAAAAAAATGTTCCAGCAAAAACTGTTGAGCCATGTCTAAGCGGGAGATGCTGAAGAATGTTGTTTTCGCTGTGCCTGAAACAAAGCAGAGCCCCGAGCCTGCAGCCTGGGAGCCGCAGTACCCTCCTGCTCTGCTTTGGAAAAAAAAGAAAAAAAAAAAAGGGTCTAAATTTTGCAGCCGGGTTGCTGCGGCGTCAGGAGCGTGTCTGTTATTGTTCCCAAATTTGGGGCAATTTCGTAGCTTGTGAAAGAATGAAGTTGGCGCGTGTCCCCGTTGGCCACTCGTGCTGAAGGCCGTGCGTGCTGCGTAACGCTGCCCCGTGCTCTGGGATGGTGGGCACGAGGTGGGGAGCTCTTCTGGAGGCTCAGGGTGAGTACAGATAGGTGCAGGGCAAATCAGAGCATGGAAGCAGGACAGAGCCTTTGCCAGGAGGCGAGAGCAGAACTCACACATCTGGCCCTCAAACAGGCACAGCCAGAAATAAGCCGGCTCCTCTGTTGTTCTTCGTGACCACCCGGATTTTAATTTGTTATGGCAGCCCCAAGTTGCATGATGCTATAGGTATGTGTTATTTCTGCGTGTCCTCTCAGCCTGGCGGTTTCTTCCTGCTCTTCCTGGGCTCTCCGGGGCCGGCCTTCGCTCTGCATCATCACGGCAATGATTGCAAACCATCAACAGCCAAGGCAGAGGCTCACCTGCCTCACATTTTCATTTAGGAAACAACTGCAGGGAGATTTTAGGTGTCATTTTTAATCTGCGATCTGTGGTACAAGAAGGTGCCCAGCACTGCCTCCCAGGAGCCACCAGCTCAGAAGACCGTGGCACTCGTGGTGTGTGGCATCCATCACTCCCGCAGGGCACTGTCGTGCAAGGAAATATCTCAAAGCATCATTTCTGCTGCCCAGGCTGCTGCCTGCTCAGCTGGTCTTCATCCTGTGCTTCTGTGAATATGGTTAAAAAAATATTAACTAATATCGGGAGCTAGACGGGGGGCAAAGGAGCAGCCCTCAGATGCTGCTGGCAGTGCTTTTGGGAACGGCCTGGCCGGGAAGCCGGAGGAAGAGCTGCAGTGGCAGCGTGCCAGGTTGCGCTGTCTTTTCCTCATCAGATGTGGAAACTTAACAGGGAAGAGGCAGTGGTGGTGGCACATCCAGGATATGTAATGGCATGTCTTGCCTCTGTGTAAATCACAGGTTTCCCAACCCTGCTAAATTCCTCCCTGGTGATCCCAAGTGCTGCCTCTGCTCCGTACCTTCGCAACTGCGCTGCCCTGCCGTCTGCAGCTCCAGTGCCATGAAATTTTAATGCCTGGCTTTATAGGTTAAAGTTTGCTCTGACATTTATGAGTCAGTTAAGCTTTCAACACACGCCCAGAAAGTGGCAGCCCTGAGATGAACAAGCAGCAAAGAGAAAAAATCACTGCAAGGCCAAGTGAGCCCAGACATCACCTGATGGAGTTTTCACTTCGGGATTTGTCATTATCCGGTGGGAAACAGTGTCCTTACGCATCAGTTTGTGCCCCCAGAGCTGTCTGTACCTTGCAGAACAGCAGAGCCATTCAAAGTGCCACACAAGCCTTTCATATCCTTTGTTTTCTTTCAGGTCCTTTGGTGTGTCTGGTGGCTGATAAATGCCAGCATGGTCACGTAAGACTTTTCAGAGCTCAATGCACGAGTCCCTTGGCTTTTGGAGTTACTGATTTATATTCTGAGTGGCACCTTAGTGTCCTGTTTGGCTGAGGCGTCTCCGATTCTACCCGTAATCCATATTTGCTGTAGGAATTCCTCAAGTGTTTGCCCTCCTGTCACTATGGTTGCTGTACGTGGCCCTGACCCTCCCCATCCACTCGTTTATCGGTGGGAGCGAGGCACCAGCCGGCATACGGGTGGCTCTGAGGCAGCCCCGAGCCCTCGGCTGCAGCAGTTTTGCCCCAAAATGTTGATGATGGTTTTATCATCACCAGGGTAACCTTGGTCCTGGCTACGTGGGAATGGTTAATTCATTTCAAAAGTGGACAAGAATTCTGCATTCCACATTTCTGCCAGTGATGGAAGTCAGTGCAAACCATACGCAGTAATGCTTGAATAAATAAACTACATCAAGCCAGGTACTGTGGTAAATGCAAACTCGGATCTATGTCAGGGGTGCATTTTGCTCGCACTTTATTTCAGTTTCTCATGTGTAAAAGTGGGCTTAATATTCACACAGTCAATTATTGCTTGTGGTGCACTTTCTTATCATAAAAAAAAAACAACTCTCCATAAAAGTGCCCCTGAAGAATTGTAATGGTTCTGGCTTTTCAGCACTATTTGAACAGTGTGTGCCTGAGGTTTGGGCTCGCGCACCAATAACAACAGTAAACAGAATAGGCTCTCATTCAGCTAGTACAGTCCATTCAGGCTGAAAAATAGAGGAACCTTGCCTGCGGAAGCAGTTGGGGAAAAGTATTTTAAAGCTACCAGGCAGTCAAAATGAAAGTTGTACAAGCAAACCGAATTCTGGCAGCCTTGTTTTCCAAGCCTTAGTGTTTTGTTAACGTGGTAGTGTGTAGGAAATCGCTGGCTATTAGGCACTGTGATGCACGTAGTGCCATAGCACGAATTGTTCCAGTGCTCAGCATCCCTGTGCCCAGAGCACTGCCTGCTGAGGGGCTCGGCAGTGACTGGGCAACCCTGCAAAATTGCTGCCTCCGCTGCTTGCTCCTTCCTGTAATGTAATGCTGGCCAAAATTAGTATGTTTGATATTTGGGTGGAGGAATTTTCTTCTATTCTTGCAAATTTGAATGCCAAGTAGCATCTGATAATACTTATTTTTGCTGCTGAGAAATAGAATCCTATTATCTCAGGAAATTCTTATCACCACTAGTCATTTGATGAGAAACAATGAGTTAAAGATGATATCAAGCATGGAAGAAACTGCTTGCCCTGAGTAAAACTGACTTATTTAGAGCTTTTTTCTTTCTTTTTTTTTTTTTTTTTGTTTCCTAGTGGATTTGAGCTTCTTTGTTCCGTGATTACAAAACACGGTACAAGGATTTCCCCCACACAATAAAACTTTTTGTATATTTTTAAGTTTCCACCTCAAAGCACATAAACCATCAGGCTTTTAAGGAAGGGTTGCTTACCACACTTGGCCGAGACAAAAGGAAAAGTTAGTCTGTCAGATGCTCTGCCATTACTCCCTGTGCTGATTTAATTTCTCTGAAGATCTGTCTGGCTGCTCCCAGGATTCATCTTATTTCACTTATGGAGGCTTCAGAAATCATTTCAAATTCACGCACAAGCTGGATTACACCTCATTTTACCAATTTGGGTAGTGGAAAGTATGCCACACAGCAGTGTTTTTAATTACCTCTTAGTCATTAACAGGTTTTGTTAAAATTTTAAGATGTTTTTAATATTGGACACGACCCTATGGATGAAGAGAGTTCCAGCAGCCTCAGTGGGTTCACAGACATTATTCAAGCTTACTGACCTTATTCCATGATTCATTTTCAAGCCTTTTGCTGGGCTGAATCAAGAATTCACTCTATTTGAAAGCAGACATTTTCTCCTTTGTGGCAAAGGTGTGGAATATCTCCTATCTACAGGTATGCTGTTGTCCTTTCAGCAGGGAGGCAGAGGCCGCTCAAGTAGTTTTCCCGTTCTGTTTAGATTTATTTTTTTATATACATACATTCACTTACATGCAGTGTATCTCCAGTGACATGCCACAGGGGGATATGCATGACAAGATGTAGGACTTGAGCCAGATACAAAGCCAGCCTGACAAAATCCCCCAGGCATCCGGCAAAGAGTAAGACACATTTAGATAAGGTTACAGAAAAAAAAAAAAAAATAAATAAAAAATCATGAATTTGGTATGCGATCGCGTTGTAATAGATATGTGACTCAAGCTATTGCAAGAAGTAGAGCTCCCGTTTCCTGAGACGTGAGTGCTACATACACAGAGGTAGGAAAAAATACTTCTGTTGTGTTCTCCTTGCATTTAAGCCCACGTTTAAGGTAACTTAATACACATCTAACTCTTAATTCCGCCTTGTATTTTTCTGTTTTCTCCAGCCTTAAGACAAGGTTCCATATAACAAGCTTTCTAACTTCAAGTCATTAATTAAGAAACAATTACAGCTGATGACTTCTACACCATCAACTTAATTTTTCATCCTCACCACGTTTCCCATTTAAATTAACTGGTTTATGGATTAACACGTTGTCATGTCTGGTGTTTTATTTTTTTTTTTCTCCTTACTCTAAATCCTCCTCCGCATTTAAAGATTACTTAGAAAAATGACAATACCCCCAGAAAAGGAGACACGGAGCTGAGCATTGTCTGAGCGGCAGCCTCGGGGCAGCCCTGCCGACGTATTCCCAAGCTCCGGAGTTTGGGAGCGCTGCCGAACACGAGGGGTGGAAGTTGGCTGCTTTGCCTCTTCCAGATACGTGATGGGAAATGCTCAGTTCTCAAGGACAGATGAGAATGGGATGGATTTTCCTCCCAAACATGAGGAAAAACTCGTGTCTGCCTCCTAAGTTAGAGTCCTTCCTGGACTGACAATGTCTGGATCCGGACCAGGTTTTTAGGTTTGATTCTGACTCCGCTGAATATTTACTAGTAAATATTTTGACAGGAGCGGGACATCTGGCTATACTAAAATAACGCTGCAGAGAAATAAATGCATTACACAACTTTTCTTTTATATTTTTCTGTATCCACAAACAGATGTAAGGGATCTCGGTGCCAAAACAGTGAAGGTTTTCATTATGTGTGTTATATCCGAGAGCTTTCTTCAAAGAGCGAGTTTTCTAGAGTTGGTTGTGCATTTTTGTTGCCTTAAACTTCAATGGCATTGATAATTTCTTACTGACACTTTTATATAGCCCATTAGCTTAACTCTATTAACTTGTTTTGTCTTTTATTTTAGATAGTATTCGTAGTGTGTTTTTTTTTTTAAAAAAAAACAACACACTCTCTACTGCCATCTAGCACTTCAAAACTTATTGATAAATAGATTTAGTTCACAAAAAAAAGCCTAGAGTTAGAGCTTGGCACCCACTTTTGAGAGAAAATAGTGTCACTGCCTGCTGGGAATAGCAGTTTGGGGATATGAATCAGCAAGTGGACCTAAGCAAGGGGCGTGGGGCTGGCACCTTTGGCCTCGGGGTCGCCCCACCAGGGAGGAGACGTCCCCATGGATGGGTGGGGACCGCGGCAAGACATGCCGGCAAATGGGGTCCCTCCCCGACAGACACTTTGACTATTACCATAATAAAATATAGCAATCTTCTAGAAAAGCAAATAATAATTAGCATTTTAGCCAAAATAATATTCCTTCCTGTTTTTTTTGTGTGTTTTCTTTTGGTTTGTTTTTTAAAATCTGTGTTGAGTCTGCAAGGGACGTGCATGTTTGAAGCTCTTGGCATCACCAGGGAAAGTAAAGCAGGAAGACACTCTGAACTCCAGCCTGTTTATCTCCTCAAGACCATGTTACAACCTAGTAATTAATTATTTTTTATGCAAAGCCCAGACATGCATGGCAGAGTTCAGAATTACAATATATATTCATTTAACAATGGATTTCTCTACTGCTTTCTGGGACAGATATAATTCCCATGCTTTTCATTACATATGCTATTTAAATCTTGATCCTGAATTCTTATTAAAAATGATGAATTTTGACCTCAAGGTCTAATACCCAGTTTTGGAGACAAGGTGCTTGATGTGATTTCCAGAGGATTATTTTTAAGAGCATTCGTAGATTAGATCTTTGCAAATAGTTGAGGGATGTGCCCAATGAACCTTGTCTGCTGGCTTTTCGACTGCCGTTCAGCATCCAGATTGATTTTTATTCTGTAGTCCTTGACAGTGTGTAGTTTCATGGCACTGGGAGACATCTGATATTTTTATTACCCCTTTGTTGAACCAGGAGTGTCACAATACTTTTCTCTGCTGATTTTACTGGACTCTCCCAATACTTGAAGGCAAAATTGTTTCTCATTGAAGTTTCAAGAGCCCGTAGGGCTCATTCCAAAGGCTTGAAAGGATTTTTTTTCATGATGAGTGTTTTTTAGGTGACTGCTAGCCTCCTGCATTTGTTAGCCACAATCTGAATTTGATCCCCAGCCGCAAATCACCAGGGCTTTGCCGGTGGAGCTGGACAGCATGAGGTGACGAGTTCCTGCGTGCTCCTTGGGGTGCTTCTGCTCAAAGCCTCATTCTGCAGTAAATACGAGGTAATTCAAGGTAGCGTACCCCTCAATGAAAGAAGGCTGAAATGCTTCTGCTTGGAGACTCGTTGGCACATGGCGATGTGAGAGGTGGAGCTGGCTGGCAGTAGAAAGGAAGAGGTGGCCATGGCCCCATTACACAAAATGCCTGCGTGCTCGTTGTCTGCACGATGCTGGCTGCTGTGAGCGGCCCCATTTGGGTGCAGGCAGTGGGGTCAGCAGCCGATCCCGTTTCCAAACCCCCCGTTTGCACGCAGCACGGCGAGGCACGCGGCGGTGCATTCCTGCGGCGAGTAGCGCATGCGAGCCAGCGGTTCCGCTGCGCTTCCATCCAGCCCCGGGGCGAGCTACACGCGGACGTCAGCTTTTGTTTTGTGCTTTAAAGTCATCAAAATACAGAGTTACATGAGGCAATGATTGTTTAATAATCGGCTGATCTTAAGAGTGTTTTGTTGTACCGCACCGAGTTGGTATTTGAGAGGGTTTTGTTGAAGTTACAAAGCATCTACGCTTTTGGTTTGGAAATTGGTAAAAGCATGTGGCATGGCTTCAAGCGCTGAGTGCTTTCAGATGCTGTTCTGTTCCTTTGATTAGTGAAAATGATTCCTGCACAATCCTGCTAATTTTCTCTTTGTACGCCTCCAATTTCAGGAGACTGTTAGAAAGTCCATCTATGCAGAGTGCTTATTGCCGCTGCGAGAGAGATTGTTGCAGAGCCAAATTTTAGCAAATGCAGTAATTTCCAAGGATCTGGAACATTTTCTTCCTGCATTTCTTCCCCCCATTTTTTTTCTTGAACGTTTGCGCGCACGTGTGAGCAACATTTACGGCACACGCACGCTATTCCTTCTCCGCTCCGCAGCAGCCATTGAACCCCACCGCGTGGTTTAGCACCAGCTCCGTCCTGCTGCCCGGCACCCTGCGAGCTGCGTGTAGGGAGCAGGTGCTCAGAAAAGGCACCCCGAGCACCGGGGGTCATTAGGCACAATTACACACGGTCCTGGAAAGCCCAGGCACTGAGGGCAGAGGCGTTTATCCCACCGTTAGCTTCCCGGTGCGTTGTACCTTATCACCTGAAATCATAGTACAAACACTGATCAAGCTTAACACCGTCTGAGTGGGATAGGTGTTTATTATCTTAACCCTCTTGATGGAAGGGGAATCTGTGACCAAGAAATTAATCAATTTGCTTGCTGGTAGTGGTAGAACGAAGTATAAAGCCTGGGTATCCCAATATCCCAATACCTGCTCTCTCCATTAACACGAGAGGCACTTACCCTCTGGAGGATTCTTCACGACAACAGGTAGGATTCCTTTGCCTTGCAGAGGGAAAGAGACTTTTTCAATACGGATTCACCTTACAGTTTTTGCCCGAAATGACATTCGGCATATTCACTATGCTGTTTAAGTTCTGCTCGCTCCCAGAAGAAAACGTCAACATTTTGCTGCATGTAAAAAAAAAAATCGTGTTTCATGTAAAAATAGTATTTAAACTTGTACTTGGAAAGTTTTTTTTTAAAATGGTAAAAAGCAAAACTAAGAAAAATTGTACTGTGTTGTTACACAGGGTAATCTTTCCAGCAACTCGCTTTCAGAATTTGAAATGAAATGTTTTACACCGCTGTGAATTACATTTCACATCCAACCTCCCCCGAGTCAGTGCTACAGACACCAAAAAATGTTGTTTACAGATTTGTGTTGCAGATTTAGCATCCTGATTTCTTACCACAGTTTTTACATACGTAACAGGTTTTCTCCTCACTGAAAGAAAACTGAGCTTCCTGGCACTGGGGAAGATAAGTGTTTCGGATCCACTGGGAATGGTTTCCAGGGCCAGATCTCATTCCATCCATTTTGATGGTGGTGTCGAAATGCTGGGCCCACCTTTCTTCTCCTCTGTCGTTACTTGTTTTCAGAGCAGATTTCTGTAGTTGCTGTATCATAGCAAAATTTACCATACATTATACCAACACTAGATTGAAATCCAGCGTATTAAGTCACAACTGTGCATTTTTCACGTGATTTGAAATACCAGAACACTTAATCTCTTGATCAGTTTTTTTTTTTTTTTTTTTTTTTTTTTGCTTTCATATGTCTTTTTTTTCGCGCCTAAATACCTCTAGAATTAAAAGGGAAAATAAATCTTCTGCCTGTCCCGTGGCCCTTCATCTCCCCCTCACGTTGGGAGTGCTGGTGCCAGCGCCTCCCTCCTCTCCCCAGAAGTGCAGATGAGATCAGTCGGGTTGGGTTGTGCTCCTGCGCCTCCATGTCCTCTCCTGGCGATCGCTGCCCGGTTCTGAATTCAGAAATAGCTGCGGACTTACTGGCATTTGCACAGGAGCTGCTGCTAAGAATGCAAAAGTAAGAAAAAAGAAAAAAAATCCCGACTGGCCACCCATAAATATTTCATTCCGGTCATTTTGTACGCATTTCTTGATTCAGGGGGAGTGCAACATCCTCCCACGAGGACCTGTGCCACATAGCCTGGGGAAGGGGCCAAGTCCCACGGCCCCTGCTCCTGCAGGCGTTTACCTGTGCTCAGCTCGGAGCACAGGAATCAGGAATTTGCTCCATGGGGCTCGGTGTGTGGGGAATTAACCACCCATATGCATGAGTGCTCCTGCAGGAGGCTGGTGGCTAAGTGGGTGTGCGAGCTGCTCTGTGCCTGGCCTGAAGGGACACCAGCATGGGTCTTCTGCCCCTGCTCAGCCCCCTGTGAGCTGAGCCAGGCAGGGCACGGCCACCGGTCACCTCTCTGTTGGGTTGGGTGAGGTCTCTTCTGCTTGTCCATCGAGGGACCCAAGGGTTTATCAAAGCCTTTGTCTTTTTAAGAGGCAGTAAATACTCAGAGCTCCCTTCCGACTTCCCATGCAGTTGTTCAGGATCAGCACTCACAGAATTTAATTGCTCTATGACATGTTTTTTCCCATTGTCTACCAGGGATTAACATGGTGGCTAAGTTCGTTATTGATTTCTGTGAAGACAATGATGGAAGATGCCCCTGATCTATAGACGAGCATTTTATTATTTTCGAGTATACATTTTTGGTAGCTTTCTTCTGCTGCTGTAGAACAAACAAATGGCACGGATCTCTCTGTATCCATTTGGGAATACATTTCAGTCTTTACCAAAATGTAGTGGTAATAAAATGTTTTTGTTTGTTAAGATGTTCTCTGCTTTATTTATAAGCCACAAATGTGTCTTCCCATTTTGACTCTCACAAAAGAAGAAATTTTCCAATGTGCCTTAAGTTTGTTAGTTAATTCAATATGATGCCAATCAGATATTCTCCGAGAATTGCATAAATAATCTTTGGGGGCCCATGTTTTGCATGTCTGTGTAATATCCAACGTAATTTTAAAGGCTGTGGTGCTTGGGGATGGAATTGGAAGAGAAAATGTTTGAAGAGGATTTATAATATTTACTGCAATAAAGAAATTTAGGGATTACTCAAAGATCCTGTCAGTATTTGGGTCAGAAATACAGCCCCGGGGTATTAGTATGATAGGCAAGGAGAAGCATTAGGCTGTATTAGTGATTTAGCTATCATAATAGCACAATCGTCTATCATGTGATGGCTAGCACACTAAACATTTATTGTGGATTAGCAGTGAAAAACGCACAAGCTGCCTTGCAAACAGACCAGAGGTGGCTGTTATCCCTTTTGCTGGGTCTGTCCTGGAAGGTGCGCGTTTGAGGTGCAGAAATCTATTACCGCAGCGGAGAAAGACAAAATCATTTCCCTCTCAATTTTTTAATTAGGAAAGGAAAATGTTGCTTCACTCACAATGATTAACGAAATAAGTAATGATTGACCTATTCTTCTAAGAAAAGGAATCTCTAAGCATAAGCAGCTCATGATAATTTAGAGAGGTGTTTTGGGGAGCCATTTTAATAGCTCCTCTGAAAATGGTATCTATGGATGGAAATTTTTATTATGTTTCCAAATAATGATTTTCTGTGTTGTGATTCCATCTAAATCCTTTTGCCTACTCTAGCTGTAAAAAAAAAAACCTTAATCCATATGAATATTGAAAGACTGCTAGAAACAAATTGAGTTTTGTCTGATGTCTCTCAGTGTTTTTCCATCTCATAAACATGTATTTTTTTTTTCTGAAGGAAACCAGAGATAATAGGCAAAAGTCTGCTACTCCTTTTTCCTTTGTAGGACTGGAGTTTAGATCCTTTGATCCTCCCCTCCTTCTCCATGACCCCTGGTAGGGTCTTAAAATTATACATTCCAGATTACACCTCCACAATTTTCTGTCCTGGGATGATGAAAGGATTTGAGTATTATGATAATAATGTAAAGGATCTTTTTGGAGCCTAGTTAGTATAGCTAATTTGAAACTACAACAAAAAATGTAATTTCCAAAGCAAATTACAATATTCATAAAGCGTTAAACGGATACCTAACTAATTTCTAATCGCTCTTGTATTCCTCAGTATCCAGCACTGGCCTTTTTTTTTTTTTTTCAGCCTGCCTGTTTGCTCCCATTTAATTTGTCCTTAGCTGTGTGCAGTGGATTAGCATTTCATCAGGGTGGATTAAGATTGAGCTGACACAGGAGCTTGCTTTTTTATTTTTGTGTGTGTGCGTGGGGACGTGCGGGTGCGTGCACGTTCCGTTATCTCACCGCTGACTCCGCGTGCTGGTGCGGATGGGAGCAGTGAACTCAGGAGAAAGGCGACAGCCAAACCAGATGAAAAACATGTAAAAAAAACAACATGTAAAAATATATATATAATAATTCCCGGGGGAGAAATTGCTTTGAGGTTGCTGGCTGGGTCGGTGCAGGAGATTTCATCGGGCTGAAATGATGTCACATGGAGCGAAGGCTTTAGCAGTTTTATTTAGCTCCTAATCCCCGGCACTGCTCGGCCAGTTGTCCATGTGAGCGCGCCGTCCCGAGCGGCAGAGGATAAAGCATCTGGGCTGAGCGCGGCGGCCCTCTTCCACGGCCGCCCTTCACGGAAAGCCCTTCCTCCCGCCAGCCTGGAGCGAGGCCGGGTTACAGCGCTGCTGTATGCTTTGCCTGCTAAAGTTTCGAAGAATTAATAATTCAGGCGACACTCGGAAAGATAAAACCGCCGGTGGGCTTGTGAAGGGAGGGCTCACGCCGGGCACCGTCTGGTTTTGATGCTGGCCGGGGAAGCGGTGAGAAGGAAGGCGCCTCCTCTTTCTCCATCCCAGCGGGAGCAAGCGGTACCGTGGCGATGCCCATCCCCAGCAAGCACCCCAACATCGGCCGCTCGCAGAGCTGGGACGCCGCCGGCTGGTACGAGGGTGCCTGGGAGGGCGAGAACGCCTTCGAGTACCAGAGGCCGCCGGGCCGCAGGAGCTCCCTGACCTACGGTGGCAGCGAGGGCGGCTGGTACGAGCCGCTGGGCCTCCGCACCAACGATATCATCTTGCAGGGCGGCGCGGAGCTGAAGCAAGAGGCGTACCCCTACCAGGATGCCGCCTTCGCCCCGGGCCCCCTCAGGAAGGGCTCCGTCCCCGACTTCGCCTACTGCGACCGGCAGGCAGCCATGGCTGGCCGGGGCGCCCAGGATTACTACAGCGACCCGTCCTTGGCGGCTAGATCGCCCAAAGACCCCCGCTGCTACCAGGCGGTGAGCCGGCCACCGGCGGGCTACGGCGTGCCGGGCAGCCGGCTGTCCTGGGACCCGGCCTCGGGCCGCCCGCCCGTGCCCCCGGAGGCCACCCGGCTCTACAGGGACCCCAAAGCGGCACTGGACGGGCAGCGGCTGCGCAACAGGGACGTCTCCCCGGCGCGGTACGGCACGGAGCCCGCCGGCCTGCGGTATGCAGCAGAGCCCCCAGCCTTCCCCGGCCGGCCAGCCTACGGTGACGGGGCAGAGCGGCTGCCCGAGCCATCAGGGAGCAGGCAGGCTGCCCCCACATGCCTGGTGGTGGACCCCAGCAGTGGCTACGGGCCGGGCCGGGAGGGCACGGGCACCAAGGGACCCTACGACAGCTACGAGGCGGTGGCGGCAGCCCCGTCGCACCCGCCGGTGCCGCCCGCTTTCCCTGGGCAGGAGGGGAAGAGGAGCTTCGACCCTGAATTCGTGGCGCTGCTGCGTGCGGAGGGCGTCTCGGAGAGCACCTTCGCCGCCCTGCTGCAGCAGGGCTTCGACTCGCCCAACCTGCTCGCCATGATGGAGGAGAACGACATCAAGTCGGTGGCCCCCAACCTGGGGCAGGCCCGCGTGCTGTCGCGCATCGCCCACAACTACAAGGCGGAGATGCAGCTGCAGCGGCAGGAGCGCAGGAGCGGGGCGCTGCGCCCCAGGACCCGCTCCAACAGCTTCAGCCACCGCAGCGAGCTGCCGGGTGACTACGGGGCACCCCTCGCCTCGGGGCCGGCTGCTGACGGCCCTACGGCCCCGCAGCCTCCGCTGCAGCCGCCCTCCCCGAGGGCAGGGGAGATGCACCGGAGGCCGTCCAGCGCCCCGACCCAGCACCTGCTGGAGACCACCACCTACCCGACCTCCGCCGGCGCTCCGCAGGGGCCGCAGTTCCTCCCCGGTTCTGGATACAACACCCCCCTGCCTTGCAACGTGCACCCGCGGCCGGCCTCCACCTACTGCGCTCCCGCCGGCACGCCGATGACCACGGCCAACCCACACGCCAGCCCCAAAACGGCGTACCCGACCACGTACACCGTGCCCATGGAGCTGATGAAGAGGGAGAGGACGGTGGCCTCGCCGGCCCCCAGCTCACACGGCAGCCCGCAGCTCCTCCGCCGGCCGGGTGCTCCAGGGGACGGCCTGGCCCCCACCGGACCCACGTTCCCCGCTCAGCTCTCCCCGTACCCGAAGCTCAGCCGGCGCACGGGGCCGCCCGTCATCGTCTCCACGATGGCATCACCCGAACCAAGTAATTTCCTAAGGGTCTTTTGTCCATGCGGTAGTTTAGAACCACCTCGGTGTTGCTTACGTGAACCCCTAAAGAAAAAAACGCAGGCAAATATATGCGGGTTTTGTGCCAAAATAGTAGGCGCTCTCCTGTTTAAAAAAGGAGAGAGGAGCCCTTGCGCAGGGCTACGCAGAGCTAAAGATGCTGGTTCTCCCTCTGCAGTTAAATTCTCAGTATTTTATTTGCTTAGCTAACTTCGGTTAAAAGTGAGCGGTATGTCAGATAATGCCTCCACGGTTAATCTTGGCGTTCCTGTTGTTTGTAGAGAATGGGAGATTAGATACTGCGCTCGCTGAGCAATTAGGACTACAGGGTTTGCTGCAGATTGACTTTTTACCACTGTTATCAGGCACAAATGTGTTCCTCAGAGGAAATGGTTAGCATTGTTTTGACTAAATTCATCAGATAGCTAATGGTGTTATTCGAGAATCGACTTACCTTTGGCCATTACCTAAGTCTTTTCTTATTATTAATTTGCTGTTTTATCAGGCATATAAAATAAAACCCCTGATTTCCTCCTAGAGATGCCTATAAGGGAAGCGATATAGCTGTTAAAGTAATAGGACTGTGCTTAAAACTAAAAGCCTGTCATTAAGCCCTGGAACAATAAAAATGAATGGTGGCTCCTCTCCTCCCCTTCCCTTTCCCGGAGCGCTCAGGCCCTCGCTGCTGAGCTCCGGGGCCGGATGGTCTGGGCAGGCGTAGCTCCTCCGCATGGGAGATGTGCCCTGCCGATAACGCCCCAAGCCCGGCAGAAACGGTAAGAGGAAATTCGGAAAATGCGATCATTTGTGGCCTGGCTGGCTTGAGCAATGCGCAGAGAAACCCTCGAAATGTTTTGCCCGGGTGCGAGCCCGCGAGCCGGGGAATTCGCTCCCGGCGCAGTTCAGCAGGACTGCCATGCAAACAAGCCTTGAACAATGTAACCTACGAGCGCGCGCACAAAGCCTTAATAAAAGTATACCATTTATAGGCATGGAAACAGTGCCAAGCCGGTGATGACATTCCACAGGAATCTAAATAAAGAACGATTTTGTGAGTGGAAATGATAAAGTTGTCAAAATGCAGACGTTTGGCGCACCCCTTTCCCTGGCTCACCATAATTACACAGCTAGAAAGTGGATGCCATTTCTTTTCATGCTTCTGCATCCTTTATGCAGCTGGCGCAGCGCGCGCCGGTTTATTAAAAAAAAAAAAAACAAACAAACAACAAAAACACTTAAATATTAGGCAACGCGCTTTGTGTTGACGTGGATCATGGGCAGAAGTAGTACACCCAGGCAGTATTTTTAAACAAACAATTTCCCAAAGCCTGGGAAAAAAAAAAAAAAAAATAGACGAAGCGGCGTAACGTGGGGAGCACGGAGCTGGTCGCCTGCTTGCGGTCGGTGCCGCCGCAGTGAACGCCCTGGCACGAGGCACCGCTGGGGAGCAGCCTCCTCGGGCAGCACGATCAGACCCCTCTGCCGTTTGTCTCCTAGGTAAACGCAAACCTTATTGTCTTCAAAATCTCGATATTAGCCATTTTCTGGGAAAGAATTACCGGTGCGCCACGAGAGGAAGCCGGCAGCGTTTCTGTGCTGCTGAGCTCTTTCTCACTACTCGAGCCTCCTTTTTTTTTTTTCTTTTCCCCTACAACCAACTCATTTGCATGAGGATGACATTTGTTGCTCCAGTAATTTCATCTGATAATGGCCAGCTTGCAAAGCGGATCTGAAAACATATTCCTTAATTATGTGTTGCTAAGCAACGAGAGGGTTTGGCCATAATCACAGAAAGATTATCTTCTCATTGAAGTCCCTGAAAGGTTTAGCTGAAGTAGGACCTGTAAAATTGTCTTCATTTTTATTTATTTCCCCTTTTTATTTTCCAAATAAGCCCGAGAGGTTTTCTTCCCGTTAAACTGTATTTTAGAAGTAGAAGCCAAGGTAAGACCCGCTGCAAACGAAGGGCTGTGATTAGGAGTGGAAGGCGTGGCGGTTTCTAGGTGTTGGAGCCGTGTTGAGGAATTACTCTTTAAGGAACACCATCGCTAAGGAGTGTTCACACTTCCACGCGAGGTGATAAACGAGCACTCCAAATAGGCGAGCGTGTTTGTAAAACATTGAGCGGGTGGCAGAAACTTGACTAAATCCAGGAAAATCGCATTTACCGGCGGGAGGAGGAAAGATGCGTTTTTAGGAGCCAAGAGCCTTCTCCAGGCTGTTCCCTTTGCAGTGGATTCGTGAGTCACGAGGTGAAAGCAAGCTCAGCGTTAAACTCTTGTCTCTAAATGGCTGCAAGTATTTTCTGTCGGTGTAGGCTGATGTCTGGTCGGTCAGCAGGGGCTTGTAAAATGTCTGTTGTAGTCCACTGATGTTTTGAAGCTCGGTATGAGAATAGGAGTTTAAAATTGATCGTTTTGTGGGGTTTGGGGTGTTTTTTTTTGTTTGTTTTTAAAGTCTTCTTGGGCTATGTGTAGCAGTCTTTTCAAATGAGTGTTTCTAGACACCCAGTTTGTGATTTTCGTGCCGAGGCGCTCCGTGTGGACTCTGCACGGCTGCTGCTGACTTTGGGGTTGGGCAGAGGACGCGTGGCAGGGACACGGCTCCTGCTGCGCGGGGCATCCGAGGGCAGGGACCGCTCCTGGGCAGGAACGCGGCCACGCGCCGAATGCTTGCAGGCCCCTCGCGCTGGCTGGGGGAGGTAAGGAGAAAATGAGCCACGGCACCTAGTGCTGCAATATCGGGGGGATTGATGGAATAATTACAAAGGAAAAACAAGACGATTTGGCTGATGGATTGCATGAAGGTGGGTGACCACCCTCAGCACGTTGCAGTGGCGGCAGGAGACGACAGCGACGTCTCCATCCCGGCATCCCCCCCGCCGGGGTGCTGGCAGAGCTGCTGCTCCTCGTGTCATCCAGATTTTGTGTGTGGAGCCACGGGGGATGGCTCCCTGGGGGAGAAACGCCCTCGCAGCCTTGCCATGCCCTGCATGGCGGGGAGTGAACACAAGTCACTTCGGTGGCGAGCAGGAAAAGACCCCGCTGCCAAGCCGGAGTGACAAAACCGTGTCAGCCGGCGGGCTGCTGCCAGGGCGGGCTCCTGGCCAGTCTCCTGCCGGAGTAGGTGGTAATGCAGGGAAATAAATCCTGAAGGCCAGCAGGGATGGTGAGTGCGAACCGTTCAATGGTCACTGCTCAGGTTGCTTGAGGCAAGTCTCCAAAATGTTGCATTTTCAGATTAGTATGTTTGCTAGTAGTCTGGCTGTATTGCTCAATCTGTATTTTTGTATCCAATTTTTCAGTCTTAAAGCAGTTAGCTGATGAGAAGTCTTATATTTTTGTAGCTAACCTACACTTCTCCCCCAGGAGGAGTCTGTCCGATTTGCGTTCCCGATGTTGGAGTTAGGGAGCTCCAGCAAGGAACTGTCCTCTATTGCAAACGTGCAATAAATCTTGGATGGTTGTTCAAACTCTGCTTTACGTAAGAAGATGCAAAAGCAAAAGATCACAAAGCGGGGATGCTGTCTGTGTCTGCACAGGGGTGAGGAGCGGGGCTGCCCCATAAAGTTAAGGAGTTCCTGTAGGGAAGAAGTGAGGCTACTTGGCTGCCAAGCCAGGCAAGATTTGGTTAAAATCCTGCCTTTTTCCTGCACAGGGAAAGTCGGGCTGAGGGCAGCCGCCTTCCCTGCACAAGTAATTCTCCCCGGTGTGAAGGGGACTCATCTTCTGTTTTATCAGCTTAGAGCCCAGCGAGAAATGCCTTTCGCCGTGATTAGCTTAGCTCTGCTTATACTGTTTAACACTTGACAGTGATTCTTTTATTGGCATTTTCCACCCTGTGACAGACAAAAATTGTGTTAGCCACGCATCAGTCGCAGGCTGAAGCTTTCTTTTGGGCAACCCCCAAAGCAGAGGAGGGCATAGGCAGCGGCAAGAGTCTTGACAGTTGTTCAAGGGGGGTTAAAAGAGTTAAATTTGCCCGTTCTTTTAAGAGTAACGTGTTGAAATTGTGTTAGTTTTTTATGGCCAGAGATATTTCATACACAATGTAAATTTCATGAGCATTTGTTGATGTTGGTTTATTCCCTGCCCAACGTACCGTACAGCGGACAGGCCAGAAATCAGCTGCAGGTTTTCTTCCCCACATCTTCTACACAGACTTGTAGCATGTAATCACAATGTATACATGCAAAGCAGCTCAATTAACAATGCAGGCTGAAACAGCACCAAAGCGAGCTCCATGTACTGAATAAATCTGATTTAATTTGCACATTGACCTGACAGACCATAGCAAGTCCTTGGAGCCATTCCCAGCTAGTGCGTTACTCCAGGTGAAGCATGTCTGGATGGCATGCACTGGCAAAACCCTGGGCTAATTGTTTTAACTGGGGTTGTAACTTCCATATGAAAACGTTTAATTGAAGTAAGCAGACGTGCCTTGCTGGTGTCTGCTGTCCCGACAGTCACCGCGCCGTTCGCGAGACGCTGATCTGCAGTGTGATAATGGGTACGAGGTGGAAATAACTCGCGGTGAGTTTGGGAAAGCCTTAGAAAGGCTCACGCAGACCTGGCTCGGCGTAACGTGCACATGTGGACTCTCACCAGCCTCCTTTTGGCAGATGAGCCTGTGGATGTGTGTCGTGCGTGGGTCTTCACATCCACGTCCCCAGAGCTGCTCTCGTTAGAAGGACGGGGAGCTGAACAGCGTGCGAGAGAGGTGATAAAACATCGGCTGTCCTGGCCGACACGCACACGCGATTCACTGCTTGCAGAAAATACACTTCTAAAACATTTTTTTTCTGAAGGTTGAAACGTGCCTTTTATAATGGCTTTATCAAAAGCAATACAAAGCGTCAAACTCATTGCAGGTACAATTTGTTGACTCGAGTTCCATGGCAATAACGACGAGTGTGGCCTGACGGAGGAGAACATGTTGTCAGACACACAAGTGTTGTCACCTTCAATTTACACCTCCCTTTCACCCTGTGCCTGGAGTTCTCTATCACCGTTAGGACTTTCATATATCCAGATCAATCCTGGACTGTATTTGCCGGCAATTTTTTTTTTTAGCTTTCTCATAAGTAGTTTCCATAGCTACAAACTTGGTGTTCACAGAGGGAGAAAAAAAATAAAATAAAATTAAAGGTTTCTGATCATTATTGTATTACACATTTTTTATATTTCTTCTGCTCGTCTTCCTCGCAGCAGACCAGCTTAATGAAAATGCCGCACGACCAAATTCGCTGCTATTTTTAAAAGCAAAAGTGGGTGCGGAGCTGGATCCTTAAAAAGCAGAAGACCAAAATCATTAAGTCAGTGATTTAGAGTAAATGTTGCAGACGTAGGACGTATATTAGCGAGGTTTATATATAGCGTCTGGCAGGCGAGCCTTTGACTTTTGCACCTAAATAAAACCTGACGTTAACAGCATTCCAGTGGCTTTTGGTAAAGAAAGCTGATTTATAATCTCTTGTCTGCTGTTCCCAGTGCTTCGCTGAGATGAAGTGCTCCTTGCTGCCTCTTTCCCGTGTTGTTTTCCCGACGCAGTATCAGTTGCACCTCTCCGGTAGAGCCGTGGCAGCGGCGCTGGGCAGCCGAGCCTCACGACAGCCGCGTGCATCCCCAGGAAGGGCTTGGGAAGAGGAAGCGAGGCAGGACCCTCGCCCCCTGCACTGGAGCAGCTTTGTCCAAGCAAACAGGAGGTTTGTGAGCGGCTGCGCCTGGCCGGCACGACCGCCAGGGCCGTGTCCGGGGGCCTTGCCTTCTGCACTCCCAATCCAATTAGCTGCTGCAGAGCAGATGGAGCGGATTAGGGCCCGGCTTTCCTTCCTCCGCCCTCTCCCCCAACGCGAAGGGTGTCGAGGCCAACAATCGGCTTATACGCAGATCTCACGGCACGTCCAAACGCGGCCCCAGCCCTGCCTGCTCAGGGCCACCCTGACCCCTTTCCACGCAGCACAGCATCCCCGCTCGGCTGCTGCACCCTAATTCCCCAGGCTGGAAAGACCTCGACCTAACCTCAAACGTGGGAAAACAGAAGAGCAGAGGTAACCAAGGAGAGGCTGGGAGAAGTGTGAGAATAAAAGTTGTCTCACAGCTCCCAAAAGTGTCATAGTTCCCCCCAAAGGAGTGTGGTTTAGGCTCTGTGACCTGAGAGAGAAACAGGTTGTCATCGCTGCTAGAAGGAAACCAGTAGGGCTTACCTGAATGCTTGGAGCTGGTGAAGATCTCGGTAAATACTGATACAAACAGCCCAGAACGCATTCTAGGTTTTATTTATGTATGCAGATAGATACACAGATGAAAATGGGAGGAAAAACTCTCAGAAATATAATCAGCATATTAGTCACTACCCATTTGGGTCAGCACTTCGCAGTCAGAAGCGTGTGCCAGGAGTGGTTTGGTTTGGTTATCAAGCAGTTTGTTACCTCCGAGGCTGTCGTACTGGCTTGGTGGGTACATAAACAGGAGGGACTTTGCTGACAGCATGCACTATGACCAGTCATAATTTAGGATATACTTTCAAAGAAAAAAGGCGAAAATAAAAACAGGTCCCAGTGACACGTTTGGGATGTAACGGTGGTGCCCTGGAGCCACATCAGGAGCTGCAGGACTGTGGGCTGCAGACACCTGCTGGTGCACCCTCGACATCGTTGCTGGCCTTCTTAAGCCCAGCACGTTTGCTGACGCTCGTCCTAACGCTGCAAATCCCTGGGCGGTTTCAAGCTGCCTCCTACACACTCCTCGTATTGACGGGGTGGATTATCAGCCTTTTCTTGTGATGGTCTGAGCTCTTCTAGGGGTCTCTCACTGTAAGTGACAGAGTGAGAAAAAACCAGGACTGGAGATGTCACATGCAGTGGTTTGTTAGGTGGTCCGCCTTCCTCTGAATGCTTTACTATAGTTTTAAATGAATGTTCTCATGGACAGCAGAGAGCTTATCAGCACCTCGACCGTCCCGCTGGGACACTGCAGTAACAGGAGAGCCTGACCATGCTCTGCACCCTCCTGGCAGGAGCTGCAGTTCCTGCTGATCTCCAATTTCCCGCTGTTTCATTCTTGCTCCTGTCCAGCAGACCTGAATACGAGTGCAGGCTGTTAGCTTACAGGCCAAAACGTTTGGGTTAGGGATCTGACATGTCCCCGTCTGGCTTGTTGCAGTGGATGTGGTTCAGTTCCTCAGCAGGCAGGTCCTGAAGCACCCAGTGCTGAGCAACCCGTCGTGCTCTGCTTTGTTTTCCTCTTCCAGCCCACATTTATTCAGCAACTGGAGGTGTTCTCTGACTTGCTGCTCACTCCTACATCCCCCCGTGGTGCAGCATCTCCCGCAGCATGCCCTGGCCAAAGGGCGAGCCTCCGCGCTGTCTCACGGGCACACAAGAGATGAGAAGGCAGCGATGGAGCTTGTTCTAATATTTTCCTAATTTTTAGAGGATTTCTGTCCAGAAAAGCATTTTCCAAAATAGGGCAGTGAGTGAAATTGTACTTCCATCGGAATAAATGGCAGTTTTGTCACTGATTGCCACAGAAGAAAGATTTTGCCCTCTCCTAGAAAAGCAATCGGCTCCACATAAGTTACTTTTAATGCATTTCTTAAAATTAGGTCTACAAAACCAATGGTTTCTTTAAGCAAGAGAAGCTGTAAATTTTGTGCATTGAATGCCCGTGCATTATTAAAAATAATAGGTTGTATTTGTCAAATGGATAATGAGTAGGTTTCTTTCTCTGTTTTTCGTATTTTAATGAGTACAGGAAATGTTTGCTATTTATTTGCTTTCAGATTTTACCGAGGAGCTCTGGAGATAATTGTCAAGTTTCCAAGTGCGTATCAATATTTCATGAAGTGCTGTTTTTCCTCTGTGCGTTAAGGAGTTAGGTTATTAGCCCGGGAACTGTTACCAGCAGTCTGAAGCAACACATGAAAAGGAGTTCCACCTAACCCTGGGAAGTTTGTGATGGAAAATTTCTGCAACAGGGCTGACGTGTGAAATAAAAAACAGCAACGTGGGAGGCTGCACGTCATTCTGGCCGGAGGATTCCTGCCTCCACCTCGGTTTCTACGGATTGCGTGCTGAGCTTGGTGCCAGTGGGTTTGCCCAGCGTGCTGCCCGTGGTGTGGGGGGATGACACGCAGCCTCTCCCGGAGCTGGAGCTCCCCTCCACCACCTCACCACCTCCTGCAAAGATGCACAGCCAGCTCCCGGCCCCCTCTCCGTGCAGGTCATGCTTTGGAAAAACAAACAAACAAACACCTCCACCCTTCCTACCACCAGCAAATTAAATGCTGTTGAATTATTGAAGCCCAAGGGCTGTTCTGCACCGCCGCTGACTGCTCACCTGCCGGCTCTCTTTGCGTGGCCAGCCTGGCTCGGCCGGGTGGTGCTGGCGGTGTGCTGAGGGCGATTGTTCTGGTTTGGCTGCGTGCCACCCGGAGGTGTGTTAGCAGTGCCCGTGATAGGACGTTTCCCTGTTCTTTGCTTCTGATACTTCGGTTTTACACGAAATGCTGATATTCCTGTTCTCGTTACGATTAGGCTGCTTACCACGGTTTTGTTTCACTCGACCTCAAACCCAGGTGTGCCAGACTGGCCTCGGCTCCTGGGAATGAAGGGCTAAGCCAGCCTGTCCAGTTCACTGCACTGCTCTCAAGGAAAAAAAATGAAATTAACTTACAAGGTGAAAGTGATCCATAGATGTGGACCCACCGTGCTCTGCTCTAGACTGTGCTGTACAAAAATAATTGATAATCTGTTGTGGCTTTTTAACCATGAAGAACGACTGGGTTGCCATGCATGCTTCACTGGTCACAGCTGAGCAGCAGCTGTGCAAAGAGCTCGAGGCTTTAACTAAGCGTGGTCTGGAGCACTGGGAGCTGGAAGGTGGCTGGGAAGAGCACCCAGGTCTGCTGAAGCCAAAAGTGCTTCAGAAGCAGATGTCATTAAAGCAGAGAGGAAGAAATCCCAAGGCTCTCACATCGCTGAGAAGGAGCAGAGCTGGATTTGCCTGGCCTGTGGGGCAGGAGGCTCAGAAGGAGCTTGCTCAGCTGCTCCATGGCAGGAGCACGAGTAGTGGACCTGGAGGAGGAGGGATGGGTCCCGTGGGAAGGGCAGAGCTGGCTGTTTTACCGACGGCTTGAGGAAGATCCCCAGAAGTGGCAGAAGACATGAGAAGAGGCATATCTGCCTGGCTGTATTTTGGGCTGATTTTAAGACGAATGACAACGTGGGGCTACAATAAACCAAAGCAGGTCGCTTGCGGAAAGCTAATGGCAGCATGAATCATGGTAGCAGCTGAGGAGGAGAAAGAGAAATGGCTTTTGTACAATATTGGCATGGCAGGAGTGTGTGGAGATCGTGAATTTCCCATGGCTCAATATTACAAAATTCCAGGCTGTAAACAGAGGCATTTGTCAGAGGGAAGGTAGTGCTCAGGGTCACAAACCGGTGGTGCCTCGCGGAGTAACAAGCTTCTTGTAAAGGATCTGCAGTTGTGGGAGGTGCAGGAGACGAATCCAGAGCAGATCCGTTTGACTACCTTGTTGTCCTAAGGTGGTACAAGGAAAAGAGGGAATCTGGGAAGTCTGTGATAAATAAGGCTTGAGCTCGTGCTTGTTCTGAAACAGGGCTCTTCTCTCTTGGCAGTCGTTTCGTGTCAGTAGATGGGCTTTACTCCGGGAACTGCAAAGGGAAGTCCCACCCTCGTGTCACCGGTGCAGAGGTGGCACCACTTGCTTGTCCTTGGTGGCAGCGGTGTTAGGACGCGTGTGCCTTCGCGTGCAGCCAGCAGGCAGGCTGAGGCAGGAGAGAGGGGCAGGATCAGCAGCGAGGAGACTGGCCTTTCGCAGTCAGGAAGGCAGGCGAAGCGGCGGAGACATATGGGAAGCAGATCTCACAGAAGGACTGGGAGAGACAACATTGGCTCCGGCAAGGCTCGGTGCTCGGGAGGTTGTCGCGCAGAGCAGCTTCGTGTTACACAGGCGGTTACGGTATGGGAAGTTGCAGAGTGCTTCAGCGAGAGCCAGAGGAGATGCTCCCCCGTCCTCCCTGGGGAACGAGCTGCTTTTGCTCCAGGAAGGAAGAGGTGTCGGGTGCCAGCAGGGAAGAGCGCTGCTGGAACTCCTTCCGAAAAGCCTCTCGCGCTCCTCCCAGAGACCTCAGGCTCCTCCGGAGCAGCAGCTGGGCTGGAGAAGATAAGCAGCAGTGTGATTGCTGTCTTGCTCTCAGTAGTCTGTGGTTTGGTCGTGGGTTGCCTGCATCGGATGCCAGGCGTGCGTAATTCCCCGCCGCGATGCCCCTGTAACGTGGAGAGTCCTCCGCATAGCGGGACAGCTTCCTGGGGAATCTCCGATTTCATTTAATCCCGCCCTGGGAAATCATTAGGTACACGATGTTCATGTGCCTCTTACCTATTTATTCGTTTAATCTGTTTACAAGGCACCAAGCCAAAGCACCGCCGCGCTGACAAAGCCCGTGCTGGGAAACGCTGGACGGTCCAGCTGGGCTGCGAGCACCGCTGAGCGCAGGCGAGGCTGGAAAGTGCCCTGCAGCGGCAAAGGGAGCAGCTCTCCTTCAGTGCAAGCACATCTGGAGAAGTGGGAGAGGAAGGAGGGAGGCAGGAGAGTGGAAGAAAAGGGCAAATACCAGAATTAGCAGCACGAAGCCAACCAAAGTACTGCAGCTGGACAGCTGGTGCCCTAAAAGTAGACGGTTTCTAAGAAAGTATTCCATGCTTGCAAGCTCCACTGCTGGTAACATTCACAAAATGTTCGTGTTTCAAAATTTTGGTAAGCTCCTCCTCTGGAGTTCATGTAGTTACACGCTTTGTTTGTTTGCATCTAGCTCCTAGCCTTAGCAGTTTCAGGAAATCTCCGACTCCAGTCCACCCACAGCCCTCTGCAACAGGGCTGACATACACAAAAGGCAGCAGTGCAGTGCTTGGTAGGTGAGTCCCGATGCTCTGGGGGTCTGAGCAATGATTTTTCAGTTAGAATTAGGAAAAACGGTAATTTAAAAGTGCTTTTTAAGAAAACTGATTCCCGGATCCGAGATTTAACTCCACATCATTTGAGTTCAATTTTCTCACAAACGGAGCGTGTAACCTGCGCGTGGCTGCTTTGGGTCTAAGCTCAGCGTGCTCCTGGGTGTCAGCTCTAAGCTAATTCTGCAGGTCTCTCCATGTTCCCACCACAGAGGCACTCAGGACCCCAGGACCCCTTGGGTCAGAGACCCTCCGTGGAGCTGCACCTCTCCTTCTCCGACCTGGGTGATTCTTTCTCATCCACATGGAAGAGGATCGAGAGGAGGGCGTCCTTTGAGAATTTTTTCTTGGAGCCACCCTCAGAAAACCCGGCTTTGTCCTGTCACCGACCAAAAGCCGTGCCCCTCCAGCTCCCTCCCCTCAGCACCTGCCTTCCATTTCATCCTGGCAGCTGGCTGCATGCAATCCCCCCGTGCTCGGTCGCACAAGGTAGCAGCCCGTCCCGGCAAGGAGCGCGCACAGCCCTCAGAGGCCACGGCTTCACGTCCAATTACATTAAGAGCATCTCACTTCCACCCCTGGAAACCATCCATGGCCCGTGCTTCTCCTTGGCCAGAGCCTTGTGCCGAGGGGAGGGATCGACGTGTTGGTTTTCCGCTACAGCCAAGGAGTGTTTTTCTCCTTCTGCTTCCCCCGGGTCGTGCCTTTGCGGACACAACGGCACAGCCGCCTCCTCCCCAGCCGGCTGAGTTTCCACAGCAGCACTCGATGCCTTAGCACCACAGGTATCGGCTTCTTCCTGATCGCAGGTGTCAGGTGCCGCTTGGGCTGGCAGAGCCACGAGCAGCCGGCACGGAGACATCAGTTGGCTTCATGGTTTGCAAGTTCCCTTGCATTTCTCACCTGCACCGACCCATCCGCTCCCCACAAGGGCACCAAGGCAACCCCGGGCAGCAAACGAGTCACGAGATGTGTGTCCCTCTGACTTGGCTCAGACCAGCTCCCAGCACCGGAGCAGGGCAGAGGGCTGCGAGAGCCCCAGCGCCACTGTGCCGGCAGGGCATGGAGTTGGCCAAGAGCACGGAGCACACCGTGCAGCACAGCCCGTGATGGGAAGCGCTCGGCTGCACGGGGGATTTCCAGGGGATGGAGCGACAGCTTGTCGGAGAGAGGCAGCAGTTCCTTATCTGACACGCCGAGGTCAAAAAACGGCAGTTCCTTCATTTTTTTTTACAGTGTCTTAAATCACCGGGGGAATGTTTCGAGCCTGTCAAGATGTGTTAATGAAGGCCAAGGCTGATCCACGAGCTTGTGCTGCTCTGCTCCAGCAGCAGGATCGTGCTGATGCTCAGCCCAGTAATTACAGGTGGTTGCAGACCTCATGCAGCCGGTTTCTGTTTCCTCCATAGCTTCGTGCACTGTGTTTTTTTGTTTTTTTTTTTACTCTTTGCCTTGAGTGTGTAGCATTGTTTTCCTCCTTACGAGCACGGCCAACTTTCTAATTAACTAAACCTCTGTGCAGCCAGCGTGGCTGTTGCGTTGAGCCCTTTGTCCATACCGGTGCCTCCAGCTCCCCAGGAGATTTTGTTCGAGCCCCCTCGCACTGCAGCTGGAGGGAGGCAGGAGCCTGGGCTTCGGGCGGGCTCTCCTTTAACTCCACCAGGCACCACAGCCACTGCCCACGAGCTTCAAATGCACCTCTGCCCACGGCAAATATTGCTGAGGTTAGTTTTCTATTGGATTCTTACATGAAAAAATAAAAATAAAAACAGTTATAAGAAATAACTATCACTTTGTGCCGGGCTTTACTGCTTGCTGGGCTTCGAGCCTGGAAGGATTTAAAAGTCATCATGCTCTGAGGGAAAGCTGCAGCGAGAAAGAGGAGGAGGGGGGTTGCTCCGGCCAGCTGCTGGGATTTGGGAAGCGCTCGCCCTGCCCCGCAAAGAGGCTGGAGACGGAGGGGCAGCCAGCACCGGCGTGGCTACGCCCAGAGCCATTAGACAAAATGGGAAGCTCATTTTGCAAGGGTTTGTCATTTCCTTTACACCATGACATTAGCGCATGCCAGTCTTTTTTTTTTTTAATCTTTGTTGTTATCTTGCCTTGCTGGGCCTTGTCCTTTGGTCGTGGCACACTGATAGCCGAGTGGATGGGATGGAGAATTGTTCTCAGGCACTGCTGCGCCTGGGTGTGCAAGGAGGAACCCGTGCGCTTCTTCCTGGGCTTGCCAGCAGCTCTGGTCGGACTGCAAGTTTGCTGGGAGTCCTGCAGACAATGCCATGGTAATGCATCACAGTTCAGTGCCTTTGATACTCCACAGCGAAGCACATAAACTTCTTTTCCCGTTTCGTTCCCGAAGTACACGAAATTCAGAACACATCTCAGGAGGAATGCCCCGTCAGCACGGAGGGTCAGGCCTGGGCGCTCGCCCCGTGGGAGCTCCTCACGTCTGCCGCTCCACCTCTGCGCCCCCAGCACCTCCTGCTTTTCGTGTTCCTTGCAGGTTAAAAAGCACCCGCAGACACCCAGCCCCTGGCCACCGGGGTGCTTCAGCAGCTCTCAGCTCCGTTAGCATCTCACCGGAGCATCCTCGTTGTAAATCTGGCTGCGTGGAGGAGCGGCGATGGGAGCGTGTAACACAGAGTACTGCCCGGAGCAGCTCGGGCAGGAGGGCACGGCCAGCAGGTACACGCATGGACGTCGTGCAGGGGCCGTGCGTCATGTCCAGATGCAGAAGCACGCCTAAAGCTCCACCAGGTCAGAGAGGAGAGGAGCTGCCCCGTGGTAGATCTGCTTCCCATCCCAGATCGGCCCCACGTGGAAAGGAGCTCGCTGCTAGCCAAAAGAAAGAGTCCGAGCAGTCTGCCAGAGCCGGTTACAGGATCTTGCCTGCTACAGACAGAAAGAAACACGATTTGGGATGGAGGATACAAGTTACATTTGCAAGGCATCTGAGTCTGATGCTAAGACATTCTTTCTTCCAAGGTTGTTGTTGCCAATAGCTTCTCTTGTGCTCAGACCAAAACTATTTTGGGTGGGACATTTGCTCCCTACTTTCTATGAAGAACGGATTCTTTTCACTAGCCACAGCTGGTCTGAATGATTCCCACACTGAACCCCTTGGCTCCAGGCACTCCTCTTGTGAATCGCAAGGAAGTAGCGACTGATTTTTGGTTTATTTGCCCAACGGGGACAGAGGCAGCGCGGCAGTCTCGAGTCAGCTGAAGACTTGGCATCTAAGCACGTGTCCTTCGTGTGCTCTGCACCTAACGCTGCCTGCCCGCGGGGCCCAGCAGCTCCATCCTGCTGTAAGGAGGCAGAAGAGGGAGCGAGGTGCTGCGGTCCTGGGCGAGCATCCTCCCCAGCGCTTGCTGCGGGGCCGCCTGTGGTGCAGAAGGTCCATCCATCGTGCTCACTCGAGGAGGAGTCCTTCAAGGACCGTGACCCTCACATTACGTGTAACGCCAAAAAAAATAATTACCCTGAGACCCATCGGGGTCAGTTGGCTAGACCTTGAATGCGGCCTGAAGAGGGATCTGCTTCAATGCTCCTCTTCCAAGGTCTGCGTCTCGAAAGGAGCAGCGAAACACCTCGCTTTAGAGACCCCAGGAAGGGATCTCCAGACACTGCGGCTATCTGCCTGCTCTTCTTGTAGCTGCTCTCTCCACTGTAAATGACTCGTAACAAGAGTCTGCGGAAGAACCACCTTCCTTTTCCAGCTGAAAGAAGCAGGTATCAGCGACACAAATGGGCACAGAATTTTTCTGCTCGCAGAGAGAGGACAGCGGTTTAAGGAAATGACCCATTTGGGTTTATAACCAGAGAGGGGATCAGGAAAACTCTGGCTGAAAGTAGAGCCACAGCTTGAAAAGGGGCTTGTAATCTGACATATTTCGTAAAAGAATCGGCTGGCCACGTGCTACAGATTTTTTTGCAATATCGAGTTTTTCCTCGTACTGACAAAGGTATTAATTAGAGGAATAGATTACACTGAGTGCTGTAGAGCTTCCTCTTGAGTATTCGTGGAATGAACCATGAAAACACAGACATATTTATTTGTGTACAGAACTGTTAAAGGCTGGTTTAGCCGGCGTTCTTGCGCCCTGTCTTCCTTCAGCTCTTTCCTTTAGTGGTTTCACGTTGGGGGCGGTTAATACGTGAAGGGCTTTGGGACCCCATAGGATGCAAACACCACTTTGTTGCTGTAGGATCTTCATTTTCAGGATCCTGGGAAGTTTTTCCAACTCATTCAATTAATTAATGTTTCATAATGTGTATGATATAAGGATGTGTATAACCACGTGAACAGGGATGTCCTGCATCAACATCTGTCCTGCCAACCGCGTCCTACTGCCAGGGAGGAAACTTTGTCAGCTTTCTGAGACTTTGGTGCAGGACTCTCCCTTTCTTGCCCCTTCCCTGCCTCGCTCCTAAGGAAGAAATGAGATCTGGTTAGTTCGTTTTGCCATATACCTTCTGGTCTTCTGGTGGGTTTGTGTCATAATTTTAAAATTTAATTTTATTTTTTTTTAAATTGAGAATAGCCACAGGGCATATAACTACAGCTCTTAGGTTGATAGGTGATGGGTTTTACTGAAGCAGTAAAATATAGAAAACTTTAAAGAAAATGGCTTACTGCAGTGATGTTCAGTGTGATTTATAGTTTTATAACTGCAGGCAAATCTGAAATATTTTCACTATCTTCCGTATACATTATTGGGTAAATCTATAGCCTGCGCTTACCTACATCAGCGTTGGCTTTTCTTTCCTGTGATAGTGAAGAGACATAAAAATGAAGACATTTTCAGCCCATTGTAGTTTAACAGTGTTTCAAGAGCAGTCAGTTTCTGTGCAGCTCCGGGTTTTATTCCTCACTTAGTGGGCTGAGGATGCCCATAAGAAATGCCTCCTGGCAGCTACGGGAGGTGCGGTGCAGCCATCCCGTGCATGCACAACGGAATGAGACACCTTAAACGTGAAGAGTATTTGTCAAAACCTCATCTCATGAAAAAAAAAAGAAAGAAAACACAGGTACGGGAGCTTTATTCCATCATCTCACCCCCCTCCTCTAACAAAATTTACCCGGCTCGAGGGGAGCGGTGGGTACTGACCTGCGAGAGCACGGGAACAGCTCGTCGCTCTTGGACTCGAAAAATAAGGCTCTGCCAGTGTGTTATCTGGATTAATGAAGATGAAATGTGCTGTATAAATACATCAGAAGCATGATCATGCAGTTATCCCTTGGGCGAATCCGGCTCACAAGGAGAAGAGGTTGATTTGTATTTGTAGATGGTTTTGCTTGCTCTGCCAGTGTTCATTTTTGTTTCATTATGAAAGCCGGGAAGCATGCACTTCTTTTGCTCAGAGAGGTAGCAGATGAGCGAAGATTCTTCTAGATTACCATGGTTTAAATAGCTCTCCTTTAAAGTATATTTTTCATCTGTCATTACTTGTGATAGTATGTTGATAAATTAGGGCGGCTGTGCTCTCGGTTACTCGAGGAACTGCACAATATTTGGACATTGAATGCGGTTTCCATAGACAGAAGGTGCTGGCATGCGGAGACCGGGCTGAGCACGGGCGAGGTGGGAGATGGCACGAGTACAAGGGGGGATTTGCAAAACACTGCGGGTTTAATCCAGCCTCGGCCGAGCGGCCTCGAGGGCGCCCTGCGAGCACTGGGGGTGTTTTTCCATGCAGAAGCCCTGGCTGGGGACTGGTGTCGCTTGTGCTGACGAAGCCGTCTCAAAGCATCGGGTGTCTCAGGGTGAAGAGCTACGTTCGGTACCAAAGCTAGTGGTGGTGTTTAATAGGCATTTCTTGGTCCGTGGCCTTAATTTGAAATCTGAAATGAACAGCCTTGGGTTATCACTAATCAGAGAAGTTTTGGGGGGTGAGGGATGAGAACAAACATCAGGTGACATTTCTCACCCCTTCCTAGTGCATGTTGGTCATCCAGGGCCCCAGAACAGCCCGGCTGGAAAGCTTCGACCTGGGAGGCTGAAGCTAGGCAAGGTTTGCAGGGAGAGATAATATCTTTTATTAGGCCAAAACAAACAGTTAGAAAAACATACATGCTTTTTGGACCACATACATTCCTTCAGATCTCCACGGTTGCACATGGCATTACAAATAAAAGGTGTTGAAGTTTCAAAAGGTTTAACGGGTATTTGAAGGAACCGAGGTCAAAAGCAGCTCACAAGGAGTATCTCACTTGGTTTGAATTGATTTGAACATTTTAAGAAAGATTTAATACCCCCGAATTACAAAATAGTTTTCTGGCTTGAAGCTTCCTGGTAAAATCCTGATATCTGTATGCACAAAGTCAAATTTCCTACATGCTGTCGCCAAAGTCTGTTCCTTTTTGCACCTGGGTAAGTCTCTGTAAGTGTATGAACATGTTCTCGCTTCTTTCTGAACTACTTAGAGCGCCCCTCTGCAACTTCAGGATGCTCTCAGCATCCAGTAATTGTTGGTGAGCAGCAGGCAGCAAGGCTCTGCAAAGGTGCAAAGTCAGGAGGTTAAAAGAGGACGGGTCTAAAATAAGGACTTCCCTGCCCCAGCCACCACTTTTTTTCCCTCAGTCTAAAAACTATCCATTAACTGAGTTGGGATCCTAATATTCTAAGATCCTAAGAGCTGGGATCCTAACATTCTAAGGCAGTTTGTTATTAATCGGTGTATTTTTATTAATCAGCGTACTTTCTGTTACGAGAAACAGGATGCTATCATTAGTGGCATTTCCCGTGAGAGATTCTGTACATTCACCCAGACCACGTGAAATTTTCAGCTCGCAGTCCGTTTTTGTGTGGAGTTTTTCTTTTTTTATTATTCTTTTTTGGAGTGCTTTCTCTTTTTTTTTGATAGCCTTCCATGTCAGCCGGTGCCCCGATTTCCAATTCCCTCAATCCAGCTTAGCCTCAGCTGTATTAACGCACGGCTCGAGGGCAGAAACAGCTAAAAAGGGCTGTATTGCGTGGCATCTCTAAAATCTTTTTTTTCAGAATGGTTGGATAAAGAGATTGAGGTTTCTCAGGGGGGATTTTTATGCTGTTGTTTTTCCCAGCTGGGCGAGCAGCCTCACAGGTGACTGGGAGATAAGATGCTGGGCCCTGGTAGCCCAGCCCCACTGGAAGCTCTGGTTGAGGATGCTTTTTGGGGAATGCAGCTGCGAGCACACCGTGGGAAGGGAGCAAATCCTCCCTGTGGCCCTTCTTTATTTTACTGATATGTCTGGGGATAGAGCTTAAGGACAATATTAAAAACAATAACATTAGCTGAGGAACAAACAAACAAACCAGAAAGATTTGGAAAGCATGGCCCCGGGGCGGGGGGGGGGAGGCCGGAGCCAGCTGACATTGGTGGTTGGACCTGATGATCTTGGAGGGCTTTTCCAACCCCGCTGATGCTGTGATCCTGTTCTGTGATGCTGTGATGTCCTCCATCTCCAGGCTGATCGGCGTTGCCAGGGGGTGATGCTACGAGGAGCCCCGTCTCTGAAAAGCCACGAGGCAAACGGCCTCCCCCTGCAAACTGTCCCTCCGAAGGGCACAGTCAATTCACCCGCATCCTCCCTGCTCTGTGTGTGTGTGATATTTGTCTTTATCTCCCAGGACTGCACCTTCTTCCCTGGCAAATACTTGACCACAGCCCGAGCCCACCCTGCTGCTGAGCTGTCCTCAGCCCTGGTGGCTTTCCTTGTGGCCTTGGTGGCTGCTTGGCTGAGAGAAGGGCCAGGAGCTGGGGTTTTCGGGGCAGGGCAGCCTGGCAGGCAGGAGGTGAGGTTTCCTGTGCTAAGCCGTGGGGAGCAGGTGGGTTTTGGGGCTTGGTGCCATGCCCAAATTTCTGTTTGCTGTGTTTTTGTGGTTCCAGGCTGTTGAAAATGTCAACAGGAATTCAACACGTAGATTTTTTTTTTCAGCGTAACTATGATAAAATCCTAAGATATTCTTGTAAAGCATTAGCTGTGAAAGTAAATCAACTTTAATAGCACGTAGGTTGCAGTTAAGTCCTTTTGAATGCTGGTATTTAGTTTTTTTTCCTCGTTTAGTTACGATCCAGTGTTGCGAGGAAGGGAGTGTGTTTATCTTAGGGAAATTAGTGGGATTTGCAGGCACTCAGCACCTCCCAGGACCCTTCAGAGTTATTCCCTGGCTCATGCATTTGCATTTTGCCGTCCCTTTTTCGCACTGAGCAGAATTGTCCTTAAATTCTTCAAGGAGAGGCGGGAGAGCCCGGGCTGCCGGGCTGGGAGGGAGCACAAAGCGGGACGGGGAAAGGAACAAACAGCAAAGCAAGAAATGGGGATGGGGGAGCAGAGACGTGGCCGGGAGCGGTGGTGGAAGGGGAGAAAGTTGCAGAGCGTGCAGCACGCTTGGCGGAAGGATTCCTCATGCGTAGGTCATGTGGTGACGGTTTTCGGGCTCCAGAAGGGATGACCTTGCAGCAGGGTCACCGAGCAGACGGCTCGGGCTTGGCTTGCGCGCCTGGCAAAGGCCCAGGAGCTATTTCAATAAGGCCTTGAGGAGGACGAGGCCTTGGCAAGACCCCGGGGGTTTTGAAGCGAGCCCGCAGCCTTGCTCCTTCGGGAGCCAGCCAGCCTCACTTGTCAGCAGCAGGGATCCCAGCGGGGTGCCCCGGAGCATCCTGCAAGGCCCAGGGGAGCGCAGCACCCGCTAACCCGCACCCCAAATGGCATCGCTTCGCTTCCCCCAGGAGCCACGTGCAGTGTAAAGACCTCCCGAAGCTGCCTGTGGCCCCTGCAGCAAGGACAGAGCGGGTGCTGTCAGCAGCCCTGCAGAAGGCTGTCGGGGTCGGCTGCGAGCAGGTTCAGCCAGGCCCCTGACGAAGGGGACGGCTGGACGAGCCCCTTTCCCCACGAGGACTCCTCCTTCCTCCCTTGGCTGAGACATCCAGATGGAGTTAGGGATTGAAACCAGCCCTCAGCCCCAGGCCAGGGCTCTGGGTGCTCCCCGGGTGGTCCCAGCCCTGCCGCAGACCTCAGCCCATCTGCAGCCTTCGCACAGGGAGCCGAGGCTGCTGCCAGCCCTTCTTGGCACTCGGTGCTCGGCCGAAGGATGCTCTGGGGAGGCTCTCAACATCAAGACGGGGCCTCACTAAAGGCCGTCGTGTTGCTCTCCCAGAAAGAGCGTTAATTAAAGCCTGGGCTAGATCCTAGCGGGGTTGTTTTCCCTTTTTGCTGCAAATGAACGGAGTCAATGCATCGGTTTTTTGTTAATGTTGTTTCACGTTCGTGTTCGGGCTCCTGCCCCAGCAAAGCCGTCCTGTCTCACCGATTCACTCGCCTGTGCCCATCACCATACCAAGAAAGCTGTAAGCCAACAGACACCAGCCTCTGTCTCATTCAGTCTGTCCCTAGCACAGAGCCTCCCCTAACACCACCTCTGCCCTCTGGCTTCGTGGGGTCTGCAGGAAACCTCCAGCAGATCTCAAAGATGCAGGCAGCTAAACTGAGCAGCGCATAGAAAGCCTTGGGTACATATCTATTAACAGACTCACAGCGCTTTCTGTCCAGCGCAATTAAAAGGAGTAATATCGGTGGTGGATGCCAGCATAATTCAGTTCCTACAAGTATATCACAACGTGGCACCTGCTTTTGTTTCCCACTTGCTATCGGAGTGCAAACACAGGTTTAAAGCTGCATATGGCACACGGACAGCTATAGCCAGACTGAGCCTTCCCTTCCCAAAAGCTGGATCCAAGGGCTTGCTCTGATCGATGACACTTTTTTTTTAGTTGGGGGGAAAAATTCCCGCGGTGCTGGCACGCTGTCAGTTTGGTTTTGTCTCTCTCTCCGTGCTGATATAACTTGAACCGCCGTCTTTCCCCAAAACGGGCGGGCTGGGCTATTTTCGGTGCCACAGTGCTCGCTGAAGGTACGGTCCCCACAAATGGAGACACCAAATCGTGCTGCGGGCAGGCAGATGGGCTGCCCCCAGGTTCGGGGGGACGGGGTGTGGAGGTGTCTCACGTCCCTCTCTCTTTCTCTGCACGCAGAGAAGAAATAAGATCTGGCGTGATTCACCCAACGAGCGGCTTCTCCAGGTTTTGGAGCTCTGCAGTGCCAGAGGCCGGGCTGGGGCAGCAGCTTGTCTGCCCCTGTCCCTGTGCCTTCAGGAAGAGACCCACATTTTATTGGGACAACAAGTTTGGACCCAGGGAGAAACCTAGTGGAAAGCGCCGGCATCACTCTCCTCTGTTTTGCTGAAAGCTGTCCATTTCCTGGAACGGACTGTTTATTTTTTAATGAGGTAGTTTGTTTCCATTTGGATAAAAGGGGAAAGACAAAAGGAGAAAGAGGGTAGGGAGGGACCCAAGGGGGGAGCTGGTGCAGGATGTCGGCCCTCCTGCGGAAGGCGGGCTGGCTGGGACACACGTCCCCGAGGTGAGCATCACCCTTCCAAAACATAAAGAACTCACGAGGTGTAGGTGCCTGTGGCAGGCATACCTACGGGAATTCAGGCTGTAAAAGCAGTGAAACACCACAGGGATGAGCTCCCCGTGTCACAACCGGGCCTTTATCGCGGTTGCGTCTGTGCTTGGGATGCGACTTGTAGGCACGGCGCTCGTGTCAGCTACCGAGGGTGTCGTTTCATGTGGGAATTTCCTACGGGTTTTTAAAAACGCATTCTTAAGGGAAGCCCCGAGAGCTGTCTGAGGAGGGGGCTGGCGGAAAGCCAGCCTCTGGGCGCTGCCTGCGGGAAACGCGTGGTCGGGGCCTGGGGGCTGGCACAGGCCCTGCCCCGCGCCAGGGACGAGTTGGTCCCTGCAGGGACCCTGCCCCTCACATTTCCCTGAAATGAGCCTAAAAACCCAGCCCGGAATTATTTATTAAAAAGCTGTTCGATGTCACTTTCTGTACCGGCTGCGTGCTCGTGTGCTTCTGCCTGCAGAGCACCGAGTGCCTCCAGAGTACTTGCCATTGGGAATAGCAGTAAATATCTCTTTTCCCCTGACGGCGAGATAAAGACAGTGTCCTGCTTCATTTTCGCACGTGCGTTTGTGATGAGAAGCATTTATGAGCTAAATGAGAAGTTCAGCAAAGGAAAGAGCATCCTTTCTTTGTGAACCCAGCCTCCCGTTTCGGGACTTGGCTTATGGAGGCCGATGCACAGAGCCAGGGCTGCGGGGCGAGCAGGGGTGATGCTGGTGGGATCTTCGGGAGGGTTTCCATGGATTTAGGTGGAAAAAATACACCTGGGCACAGGTGGATCTCCTTGCTGGCGGATTTCCCTATGTACTGTGTGTGTCCAAGGTGAGACGTGTCAGCCGGCGCCATCAATGCACCAGCGATTACCTGGTTTGGGTTTGTCTCCCATGCCTGAAAATTGGGTTTGCAGGATCCAAGGTAGCTCACACAAGGGTCGCCAGGATCCCTCCGTTAATGCCCAAGCCCTTGGTGCACGCAGGACGGAAGGATTTGGCCCTTCGCTCACGGGCACCCAGCGAGATCCCCGCGGGCTCGCCTCCCCCCCGTGCTTTGTGCTCCTTTTCCTGCTGCTGAAGGCTATCAGCCTGCTCCCGGAACCTCATTTGATGCACTCAGGGTGGAAAGGCATGTTTCATTTTTAAGTTTTTTTTTTTTAAAAAAAAAATAAAACCCAAACAAACATAAAACGCAGCGTGGCACAGATTAAATCCATTCGAGACAACTAGGGGAAAAAAAAAAAAAAAAAGAAGACGTATGTGCAAGTCAATAGGAGGAGGGGAGTGGAAGGGGGAAAAAGAAACTGTGACATACACAAACCCTTTAGTGTGCATAGCATAAGATTTTTTGGCTGGCACTCACATGATTTTATTCAAGGGCTGGGAAAGAACTATGATTAGTTAAAAGCTTCAGCAAAGTCTGGAGGGAGTGCTCTGAAGAGTTGGGAGCCGCACAGAGGTGACTGTAACTCCTCTAGCAATTTCAGACCATTCTTCTGCGGCTCAGGACAAAAGCCTTTTCTTTTCCCTCCGTGTTCAAAGAGACATTTGTCTTGAGATGTTGCAGCTGTGGGCCGTGGGACCGCCTGTTTGAAGATACCCCCTCGTAGACAGCAAGGAGAGTCGACGCGCTGAAAAGTGGTAGTATTTTCTCGTGTGTGGGTCCCCCCCCTTCCTCCTCCCTCCCTCCTCCTCCACTACCATGTGTGGTTTTTAATAAGAAGAAGAATGTGGAGGCAACATTTTCCAGGCAAGGGGAAATTTCCTGTTTCTTTTCTGTTTGGTTAATAAAGTGTGTAGCTGACTGTAAAACTGTAGCTGCTTCGTTGTGAACGAGCGGTTCAGTCGATTGTCGGGATCGCTTCTCGATGCACTTTTATATACTGCAAGTGAACGTGTTTAACGCTTGCTTTTCTTCCTCCCCCCCCCCCCCCTTTTTCCTTAATGCTGTGTGGCGTAGGCAACTGAGATTAATAAGAATTAGGCAAATGGCTTCTGCTTTTGTTTCTGTGAGATAGTACCAGCCGGCTTGCGGTCACACAAAGGCTGCCATTTAGCAGGGAGCACTCCCTAATTCTGCTGGCAGGGGTGCCATTGGAATCGGATACAAGTGGGTGGCAAAGGGGAGGAGCGGCAGGAGAGGACAAGCAGGCTTTGTGTATTAAAAATGAAACAAAAGCACTTTATACGCCGGGCTGCGTGCAACAAGCGGCGCTGCCTGCGAGCCGGGGTGGAGTTTGAGTTCTCAGTGTGACTGCAAAAGCTTTCTCCTTCTTTTTCTCCTTCTTCCTTTTTTTTTTTGTTTTTTGTTTTTTTTTTTCCATAAACCCTTCCTCCTCTCCCTCTCCCTTAAAAAGCTCTCTGCCGAAACGCTGGCCGGAGTCCACGGGGAAGCTGAAAACGCTGGAAAAACGCGTCGCGAACAACCCTCGCGGCAACTTCGCGGCAGCCTCGGGCTTTACGGGCAACGAGGGGTGGCGGGGAAGCGGCCGAATTCGGGGGGACACGGCTAGGGGAGCGTGTTCCCCAGCCCCGCCGGGGCCAGGAGGGGCTGAGCAGCCCCACGGACGGGCTCCGGAAGGGTTAATGGCCACGGCGCCTTATGGCGAGGTCTGGTGGGAGCGCCCGGCTGCTTAATTACTTTCTGGTCCAGGCATACCTCGTTGTTAATGAAGCGGGCGCGGGCGGAACGGCCGGGCTGTGCGAGCGTGAACGGGAGGAGCGGCGGGCAAGTTTCGTGGTTTTGTCAGCCTGCGCCGCGCACACAGGAGGGAGAAGGCTGCGGGTAGGGCTGGGCATTCGGGGATCCGGGCTGCGAGCCTGTCAGTGGTCTTAATTAAAGCGTAATTGCCGTACGTGATGCGCTCCATCTCGTATCGATCCGCTTCCAAACTTTCCCCGCCTGGAGCTGGAGCAAGTGGCTCCGGGGAGGAAGAGGAGCGAGGGACCCGCGGCGTGCCCGCCCGCCCTAATCCCCAGCCGAGGGCACTGATGCCGCTTCGAAAAATAAAACCTTTGCTTAGGGTTGTGTAAGCCCTCTGCGGTTCCTACTTGGTTTTATTCTTGCTTATCTGCTCGTGGCCAGCTCCTCGCAGCCACCCAAATCATCTCGGCGCTGCACCCTGCCTACTGACACAGTCGCACTTCCATCTGGCTGGAAGGCGTGCAAACATGATGCGTTGCTTCCAGGACGTGCTGATGGAGATCTCGCTAGGGAGGGCGGAGAGAAGGACCCGGTCCAAAAACGTTCATGCGTGACGCTGGAAACCTTCCCCTGGGTCTGCCGGATGGGTTTGCTCTTTTTTCTTAACGCCGGGTTCAGTCCAACAGCCGTCCAGCCCACCCCTCTGACCCCGCCTGTTCCCACGGGGTTGTTTTTCCCCTGGCAGTGACCGTGGCTCCTTCCCACCCCACGTGGCCCCGGGGCGATGCTCTTGGTGCTGGCGCGCTCCGGAGGCTTCTCTTCGCCCCTTCGCCTTGCTGACGCTCCGCCCGGCAGCAGTCTGGACAAAAAGGCACGCTTTAAAAATAAAACAATAATAAAAAGCAGCAGCACCGTGCTGCTCTCGTCAGTTCCCCTTCCCTCGCTGTCATGCCCCGGGCACGTGGGGCTGTGCCGGCGCTCGGCAGGAGGCTGCGGTGCTCGGCGGGGAGCTGAGCGCCCCGAGCCCCCGGCAGCATCCCAAAGGAGCCTCCCGCTCTCGGCCCCGGCCTGCCTCGGTCGAGCAGCCCCACATAGCGCCGCAGACAATAGCATTTGTTCTGCAGTGCTCCCTGTGAGACGTTCGACCCTCCACATAAAACCCCAGCCCCGGACCAGCAACCCTCTTTAGCTAATTACGGACCTCCCGTTCCCAAAGGATCAGCGAGGCCGTCTGGAGGGAAAGCATTGGGTTGGGATCCCTCCCGGTGGGAAGGGAGGGAGAACAGCCCGCTGCTTGTCCAAACAACCATCATAAACAACTCTACTGCAACGGGGAGCCAATAGTGACTTTCTGTGGCACGGCGGGGAGAGCTCCCTCACCCAGATGTTCTGAAGTCATTTCTTCTGTGATGAAAGACAGCACGCCGAGGGTTTAACACGGCGTGTTTTCCCCTTGTGCTTACACGAAGACAGGTTTTTGCCAGCAGTCTGCAAAGTT
Source organism: Heteronetta atricapilla (assembly GCA_011075105.1). NCBI lineage: Eukaryota > Metazoa > Chordata > Aves > Anseriformes > Anatidae > Heteronetta > Heteronetta atricapilla. Next base: position 33,071,998 of record CM021736.1, on the reverse strand, counting down.
TTTGTGTGTTTTGTGAAGGAGGGTGGCTCCACCGGTGCTGCTTGTGAGGGTTTTTTGGTCTGAAAGGTTCGATCTCAAGCCCTTGAGGCCAGGTCTGCTCACGCTGTGGCTGCAGAAATAAAAGCTCTTTGTGCCCAAAGCAGTTGCTCCCCCAAACTACCGCTTTTCCCCAAAACTGTGGGCGTCAGAGCACGATGGCTGAGCTGTTCCTACAATCCTAATGTAAAAATGGCCTTCCTGAGCTGTAAATGGAGGCCCAAAAATGTCAAAGTGACTCGTCCAAAAAGGAACTTGTTAATCCCCGGCTGAGCAGTTAATGGGATACAAACACGGGGCCTCCTGCGGCCCTTGGTGATTATCATTTGGTTCCCAGCCTCGACTTGGAGCACATGCAATGGTAAAATGAGGGGAAAAAAAAAGCAGCACAGCTGAGCAGACACCTGAATACACATTTGCTCGAGGAAACAGCCCACGGGGAGCTTGGTAAGCGTGGCACAAGCGCGCTTCCCAGCGCAGCGGAGCGGGGTCTGCGCTGGGTTTGTCCCCGTGTGCGTGTGTGGCTCCAGCTGCACGTCCCCGAGCATCCCACGGGAGGCAGGGACAGACCTGGCTGGAGTGCACAGAGTCAGCTGAGCTTTGCCTTTCCCGTGCTGGAGCCTTTTGGTGTTTGGGAGTATGACAGAAGAGATGGCTGCACGCTGACGGGGTCGTCGGTGTCCTGCTCTTTCTGTGCTTTTCCGGTAATCCTGAGTTTTGCTTAGTGGGAGTCTGTTCGGGCTTGTCTTCCTGAGCTGGTCAAAATGGTAAAGTCCTTAAAAAAGAGAAGGATCGGGGGTGCCAGCACGGCTGCGGAACAAAGTGCTGGTGCCGGAGGAGCAAAACCATTGAAGAAGCCGCCCTGAAGCAGCAGAAAAAGGGCTCGTCCTGGGAGCGAGCCTCGCTGGGCTTTCCCTCTGTCCGGGGCTAAAGCCAAAACCGAGAGAAATCCTGTGCTGAACTTTGCATTGCATTGCTGTCGTCCCCCAGCATTTGGTGCGGCGCCGAGTAACGCAGGAGCACCCGGGGCAGGGCAGCGGCTGCCCGAGAGCCGCTCCCGTTGCCGCCGGTGCGAAAGCCGCGCTCCTTCTGCTTGCAGGTATCCGCCCTCAGATCATGAACGGCCCCATGCACCCCCGGCCCCTGGTGGCACTGCTGGACGGCAGGGACTGCACGGTGGAGATGCCCATCCTGAAGGACCTGGCGACCGTTGCATTCTGTGACGCACAATCAACTCAGGAGATCCACGAGAAGGTAACGAGGGGGGCGGCTGGGGCGGGCGGCGGGGGCCGGGCACGCTCCGCGTCCTGCCCCTGCGCCTGGCGAGGTGCAAGGCCGCACCTCGAGTTGGTCGGCAGCCAGCCCCGACCCCGAGTCGCTGCAGATAAAAATTCAGCCGGGCGTTATTTTAGGAACAAAAAGTCACCTTATCTCCTCGGGTCGGGTTTCTGACGTCAGGGCCGCTAACGTTTCTCGCGTGGTTGAGGTCTGCTCGCTCGGTGCCGCAGTAACACGCGGCGCCCTGCTCCTCCCTGCTGCCGGGGCGATGGGCGCCGCTGCTCGGGAGCTTCAGCTCGCTGCAAGCGCTCATCTCCGAGTTACCCCCTCGTGCACCTTGTGGTAGCTCCAGTGAGGTCTGAAGGGATCAGAAATCAGTTCCTGGGAGCTGGGAAAGAAAAGCAGAAATAACCGCATTTATTCAGATCCTAAATACGGGGGAAGGAGGACGGTTCTTTATGAGGCATCCGCTGATCGATGGAGAATTTGGGTTTCCAGAGGTTTCTGATAGGTAGGAGCCTGGCAAAACGCCTGGGTGAGCAACGTGCTTGTTTTCCTCTGCCTGTCTGTCGGGATGGGACAGCGTTATGTCCACATGCCCATCCAGTTCGTTCCCAGATCCCAAGGGAATGTCCTCGATGACGGTGGGGCATGCTGCTGATGGTTTGGGTGAAACCCGCGGGTGCCCTTCTGGTGAGAAGCTGTCGGCTTGCACCAGCCAGACAATAGGTTGGTGGCAAAATGGGGCAATTTACTGCCAATAGTCCTGATCCTGGAGGTCCCTGGCTTCCAGGAGCTGCACGTGTCCCCTCCGAGCATCCTGGTGGCTCCTGACATCTCCCTGCTTTGTTCCAGGTATTAAACGAAGCCGTTGGGGCCATGATGTACCACACCATCACGCTGACCCGAGAAGATCTAGAGAAGTTCAAGGCCTTGCGGGTCATTGTTCGAATAGGCAGCGGCTACGACAACATTGACATCAAAGCGGCAGGGGAGCTCGGTAGGTCTCGGTTCTGCACCCCAGTTCCCTCCCACGTCCACCCGAGTATTTAAAAGCAGCCCCAGGGACCGCTGGTCCCCCTGGGGGAGTGCTAGCCAAGGGGAGGGACAGGCCGGACCTCCCAGACAGGGTGGATTCAGCCCTTAAACGAAAGGTGCAGCTTAAATATTTTGCGTGTAGAATATGTTATGACAAGAAGCAAGCTTAGCCTCTTGATCCGATCGGGTTCCCCGAGTCATGCCCCTACTGCTGGGAAGGCCTCGTGTGGAACAGGGACTGCGCGTTGGGTCTTTGCTCTGTCCTGTGCCACCTTGCCAAGGATGCCCCAGAAATTGGTAAAACGTGGGCTGCATTGCTGGGGTCACCGAATTACAGCCACAGGGTGGGCACAGAGACCTCGGACCGTCTGCACACAGCAACCCGGGGGCGCCTAGTTCTATATGTCTGTGGGCTTAGCAGCTGTGACAACCATTTCTGCTCATCCGATCCAAAGCCTCGGTCTATCCAGAAGTCCCACAGCGGTGTTTGGGGTATCTTGTATTAAGGGTTATCTCTGGGGAAGTTAAGAATAACAGCCGCTGCACGTGAGCCATTTTACAAGGATAATTGCGATAAGAGAGTCTCAAATAGTCAGTCCTAAAAAAGCAATTCTCAGTGTAGTGAATTACTTTTCTCCGGGAGGAGAACAGCGTCTTCTCGATGTAATGGTTTCTTCATGTTTTTAACTCTTATTGTTATTATCCGTTATAACGACGTTCCGAGGCTTTGAACATCAAGAAACGAAAAACATAACGAATAAAATAATGGGATGCTGCGGCATAATCCTTCTTTTTGCACTTAGCAAATCGGGTGGCCAAATGATGTGGTTTAGAGTAGAAAATGTAATGACTGCCCACAAATGTAGCGTCAAGCTTAATGGGCCCTGCTTTCCGTAAGGTGGTCCTGAGCTCAGCGGGCAGTAAGGGACCAGCACCTACGTGCGGCCATGCGCTGAGGCCGCTGCGGGGGTGACGGACGGGAGAAGCACCCCCAGAACGGGCTCACGATGCCAGCACTGAACCATTTGCAGCGGTTCTCTCTTTATCTCCTACAATTTCGTGGTTTCGACTCCAAGGCCCTTTGAAAAGCACTTAAATACGCACTCAGCTTAACACGCGCGTTGAAGCCGGCGGGACGTAAGCGTGTGCTCAGCTGCTTTCCTGAGAGGACACGAAACGGAGCACACTCAACACGCTTTACGGGATCAGAGCCTAACAGGGGGGCGCTTGGGGAGACATTTCCAGTTAACTTAATACCCGCGACGGCGAGCAGAGAGGCGGCGGCTGAAAATGCCCCTTTTGTGGCGGGGGAACAAAAGCCCCGTTATGGAGCGCGGCGCCCGGGGGCGGCCGCGGTGCCGGGCTGGGAGAGCCGTGCTGGCGCGGCCGTCCCCCGGGAGGGACCTCCCAAAAGGGCTCCGGCGCCACGAGGAGCGTGTATTTCTGTGCTTCTTGCCGGCAGCCATCACCTCCTGCCACAGAAGTGCTGGCGTCAGGGTCGAGGCCGTGCTGGTGCCGCCGGTGCCGCGGTGGCGATGGTCACCCCAAGCCTTGCCGCAGCACCCGCGCCTCTGTGGCCACGTTTCACCAATCCGTTTATAAACCCTGGAGATGTCAGAGCAGGGTACGGGCTTCGAACAGCCGTGGTTACTCAGCTGCTGTGGCTCTTTCTGGTTGAACCACAAAGCCCGGAGCTGGCCCTGCAGTGCCGACGCGGCGCACCACCGTGCCTGAGCGCTCCTCTCCCTCCGCAGGAGTTGGTCCCTAAATAACGTGGAGGCTGAACAGTCTTTTTGCGGAACGGGAGGGATTTGGGCCAGCACAATTTAATTCGCTTTGAAGGTGGATTAAACTAACCAAGAATAAGGATTTGGTGGGTTGGCTTTTGCTTAAAATGTGATTAAAAAAAGGTCTGGGGCTGCCCCTGAGCCACGGCTGTGCCCCGCGCTGTGTCCCCCTGCAGGCATCGCCGTCTGCAACATCCCCTCGGCCGCCGTGGAGGAGACGGCCGACTCCACCGTGTGCCACGTCCTCAACCTCTACCGGCGCAACACGTGGCTGTACCAGGCGCTGCGGGAGGGCACGCGGGTGCAGAGCGTGGAGCAGATCCGCGAGGTGGCCTCCGGCGCCGCCCGCATCCGGGGGGAGACGCTCGGCCTCATCGGCTTCGGTAGGTGGGCAGCGGGATGGCTCCGCGGTGCTTTAGGGCTGTAAGAGGGGCTGAAATGAGCACTTCTGTGACCAGATCGGGTTTGGTTAACCCCAGTAGATTGGCGTGACGCGGGGGGGACGCTTTCTGGTTGTATCTGGGGAAGGGGCTGTGCCTCATAAGCTTCGGGGTGCTGGGTGAGTGAGCGGTTCAGGCTGGGCTATGGAGTCCCCTTTCCACCAGCAGCTGCAGGCAAGGCACCAATTCTGCTGATGGTCCTCTTGGACCTCATTTTTGGGAGCAGGGGGTCTCCAGCAACACTACGACGTGGTGATGTGTGGGTTGCATGCCCCAGCACCGCAGCCGTACTGAACCTGTGCTCCCAAGCCACGACGGCTGTCTGAGCCACGTGTAAGTCCTTCCGCAAGAGGCTGGAAGACAAACCGCCCACAAACAATGCCTAAATTAATAAATTAAGCCTTCTCTTATTCTTTTGGCTTGTTTTGGTGGCCAGAGCACCTCAGTGGGATGCATTTCTTCCTGCAGCGCCCTAACCAGGGCAGCGGCAGCTGGGGCTGGTTCAGTTAAATCTCTTTCCCTCGCACACAGGTCGCACTGCCCAGGCGGTTGCAGTCCGAGCCAAGGCGTTTGGCTTCAACGTGATATTTTATGACCCGTACCTGCAGGATGGCATAGAGAGGTCCCTGGGAGTGCAGCGAGTCTACACGCTCCAGGACCTGCTCTACCAGAGCGACTGTGTCTCGTTGCACTGTAACCTGAACGAACACAACCACCACCTTATCAACGACTTCACGATTAAGCAGGTAACGAAGCAGCAGAGCTGCTCCGCAGGCACAAACCACGGCTCGGTGCCGGGTGTCTGCGGCCCCAGCCCCAGGGCTACCTCCAGAACACGGGCTACCTCGTGTCCCCTGGGATTTACGGGGCACAGCGCCTTCCCTGCGGAGGTGGCCGCGGGATCGGGTCGTGTTTGCTGCCACCAGCCCGCGCCGTCCACGCCACCAAAACCCCTGTGACCCAGAACGGGGCCCCGATTGCAGCCGCAGGGGTTTTGCTGAGTGCCTGGGGTGAGGGTACGGCCCCGGGGTGCCTCCCAGGGCAGGACCAAGCGCTGGCCGCGGCACCGAGCGCTCACTCCTCTCTCTCCCGGCGCCGCCAGATGCGGCAGGGCGCGTTCCTGGTGAACACGGCGCGTGGGGGGCTGGTGGACGAGAAGGCCTTAACTCAAGCCCTGAAGGAGGGACGGATACGAGGGGCTGCGCTCGACGTGCACGAGTCGGAACCGTTTAGGTAAGGCCCTCACGGTGCTCCTGCCTTCCCTTCCTTCCTTCCTTTCCTTCCACAGCTGCAGGTGTGCAGCCGGGTCAGTGCCCACGCAGCAGCAGCAGCCCCTCACAGCATCCACGGGCTGTAGGCTGGCACAGCCGGGGGGGTTTTGGAGTTTTTCCGTGGGCGTTTTCGCTTGCAGGCTGCTGCTCCCTGCTCAGCGATAGCAAAGAAGGGGTTGGCTATAACGGGGTGAAGCTCCTCACACGGCACGCAGGGGATGGGGTTGTATTAGTGGTGTCCTTGTGTTTTCTGGAACCATTTTTTAATAAAAAGTGCTCCCCCAAGGAGACAACCCCATAAAGCCCATCCCCATCCGGTGGGTCCCCTCCAGCCCAGCAGCCACAGCACACTCAGAGGGCAGGCCTCAAACCTTTTTTTTTTTCCCAGTCTTACCGCCTTTTATTCTCTTTTTTAAACACTGATTAATTTTTTTCTTTCCCTCCCCTGCGCACAGTTTCGCCCAAGGCCCGTTGAAAGATGCTCCTAACCTAATCTGTACCCCGCACACCGCCTGGTACAGCGAGCAGGCGTCGCTCGAGATGAGGGAAGCTGCTGCCACCGAAATCCGGCGTGCGATCACAGGTACCCGGCCCCGGGGGGAGCCTCGGGGGGGTGCCTGAAGCAGGAGCCCGAGGGCACAGCTACGGCTTCGCCCTGCCCTTGTCCCAGCTGCAGGCCGTGGGGTCCTACCCCAAGGCGATGTTCACAATATTCCAGCAAGCGGGCATTTCTCTTGCCCTAAAAATTGTCCCATCATTAACGTTGGTGGCGTAGCTCCACGCCTGGCCGGCCTGGCATTCTTTTCTCCTCTTTTACACCAACAAATACAGGGAAATGGAGAAATTGGAGCTTCTTGTAGGGCGATACAAGCAGGACGTGCCTGACACATGCTTACCTTTCGTCCCAACCGCAGGGCGCATCCCAGAAAGCCTACGGAACTGCGTCAACAAGGAATTCTTTGTCACAACGGCTCCGTGGTCAGTAATAGACCAGCAAGCAATCCATCCAGAGCTCAATGGTGCCACATACAGGTAAGACGGAGAAAAAGGCGGCCCCAGCCTGCCCAGCGCAGGGCTTCCCAGCCACATCTGGGGTCCCAGCCGCACAGGGAGCGCGAAAGCCCGAGCAACGCCTTTGTGTGTGCCGAGCTGGTGACTGTGAAACCCTTAAGGGGGGAACCTGCAGTTGTGCCCCGCTGGGATTGCCAGTGCTGCTTCGCTCAACCACGATTTTATAAAGCCTTGCACATTTCCTGATGCTGCTGGTGGTGGGACAGCAGCCGCCTGCACGGCCCCTGCAGAAGTGCCAGGACCCCCAGACCCAAGCAGGACATAACCAACACGCCAAAAAGGCAACTTAGCTTTGATCAGCTCTTCTGTCTGGGTTGTGCTTGGGCCGAGAGCCTGGTCCAGCTCGTGAGCGAAATAGGCAGTGTAAAAACTCTGATACAGGCCCGTATTCAGGTGGCCTGATTCGTACCTAAATCCCCAAGATTCGGGTCGCTGCCTGCTCCATTTCGGGCGGCTCAGCGCGCATTGCTCGCTGCTCCATCTGGGAGGTGCATGGCGCACGGCTCGGCGTGCTTGGGCAGAAATGTTTCCAACTGACAGAGACCTGCCCAGCCAAGGTCGGTCTGGAGCTTCGTGGGAAGAGCTGGAGAAAAAGGCCTGGTGAGCCAAAAAAAAAAAAGGGACAGGGAAACAGACAAGAGGTGACATGTCAGTGGCAGGGAGGCACAGCAGGTACACGGGGACAGGGAGACGGCCACCACCCCCCCTGCGCACATTGAGCATTGCCCAAGGGTTTACGGAAACCAGAACCAATAAATGGGTGCAGAAGGAGACGGGCTGGGTTCCCGGCAGCCCTGGGCACCGCTGATGTTCAGCTCAGGTGCTGCCGGGGGTGTCCCGCGCCACCCTGCCCTCCGCTGAATCGGCTTAAAAAGGACCCAAAACCTGCGTCACCCACACTTGTGCGCTTCACCCTCCTCTGGCACAAGCTTCTGGGCCGATCCTGGCTCCTTCCGTCAAGGACGTTTGGTTAAGTTTAAGGAAATTTGTGCCTGTTTACTACCAGGATACCAGAGGTTGCCCCAAGTCGGAGGCAGCAAGCTCAGCTTTCCTGGAAAAGCGCTCTCAGATCCGTGTGCTCCCAGAGCGCACGATTTGTGTTCAGGCAGCCTTTAAATAACGTTGAGACCATAAAGTTCCCTCTCAGGGGCTAAGATTTCAGTTCATTCAGCTCTTCTAGGAGACGCTGGCTCTGGCCCAGGGGACGTGGGCTCAGCCACACTGGCTGTAGGATCAGGGCTGCAGCCTTTAGGGACGCGTGGTCGGCCTCTGGAGGTGTTTGTTCTACCTGGCGGTTCCTTTTCCTTCAGCTGTCTGGCAGAAATGTTGGTCTCCTCACGCAGTTAGGCCACGCCAAGCTGTTGCCGCAGTGCGTGAGGTCACAGCTGGCGTGTGTAATTTTAGTATTAAGCGTGTCGAGCTCAGGGAAGCAATGCAATAGGGGTCTGGGACAACCCGACTGCGCTGAAATACCTTGGTAATTAGTGGCAGTATCGACTGTGCTGTCACGGGCCTCGCCTCCCCTCGATCACAGGGCAGTTGGGGGATTGTTACAGGTATGGGACAGCGATCTACATAAACAAAACCTGTTCCCTCCCCTTTTAGAGCCCGACTTTGGGCTTCGGCACCACGCCTCCGGCAGTGCCACTCGCAGGTGATGCCGTGGAGGTGACAGCACCGGCGTTTATTGCCACGGCTGGTAATATTTCTGCACAAAGGGAAGGATCAAGAAGCTGCCAGCAGGGAGGAAGGGACGGGTCATGCCCATGAAATGAGGAATAGCCACATTGACCCACAGCAGCGCTCTTTAACGTTGAGCTGTCCCTTCTAATTTACCAAAAAGCTGCAGCACAAAGGTGGGATCCTTCTGCTCCTCGTTACCTCCCTGGCCCCTGCCATGCTGGCTGGGCGATGGGCTCTGCCCGCAGCACGCGGGGCCCCGACAAACCCTGCCTTTGTGTGTCCCCCCCCCGCCAGGTATCCCCCCGGGATGGTGAGCGTCGCGCCGGGAGGCATTCCCGCGGCCATGGAGGGCATCATCCCCGGCGGCATCCCGGTGACCCACAGCCTGCCCACCGTGGCGCACCCCTCCCAAGCTCCGTCGCCGAACCAGCCCACAAAACACGGGGACAACAGGGAACATCCCAACGAGCAATAGCAGCTAATTTAAAAACCCCCTCGATAAAACTCGGGACCAAGAGACATTGGAAAAGAAGTTATACACGAACTGAAGAGGAAAAAAAAAAAAAAAATTAAAAAAAAAAAATGAATTTGATACGGAATTTGTAATGTTGATTTTGGACAGATGCATCATTGATGTTCCAGTGTTAACGACCAAGTGATAGCAGTCAAGACTGGGGAGAAGCCCTGAAGAAGTCACCTGCGTACTGAAGCGCTGAAAACTAGGACGTGAGACATTAATGATCGGCTTCTGTTATTGTGTGTTAAGTTTCCTTCATCCGTGCATCAATCACATGAATAAAACTAGATTTTTTTTCCCCTCGATTCCTTGGGAAGAGCAGGGCTTCTGCACCTGTCTGCAAACAATTGCAGTGAGCAATCCTTACCGAGTTAACATAGAAATTTAAGAGGAAACCATTATGTGGCTTCAGCCCTTTCCTTACTCTCGTACCCGGTCACCTCTCCTAACAGGAGGCAGCCATCCCGGCTCAGGAGCGGAAGAAAAAATAAAAGCTCAGATCCGTTTTGGGGTCCCCTGGGGCCGTGCCCGAAGCTCTCCCGAGAGGCGCGAGCCGAGCTGCAGCCACCCCGGCCGAGGGTTCCCTGCCCCGGCCGCTGCCCTCCCAAAATCCCGAAAAAAAACAACCCCAAGGGCCAGGCTCTTCTCTGCCCCGACACTGAATAAAGTAGCTGTGCATCCACCTACGCCCCGCAATGATGCAAGAAAAGAAAAAAAAAATATTAAAAAAAAAAAAAAGAAGAAAGTATTATTACGTTTCACACGCTATTTGTACTCAAATATATTTTCTCAGTTTTAAATCTGCAGCTATTTTATCAAGTGGAAAAGTCTTGAGCTGGAAAGGGTTCAAGAATAATGTTGCATTTCCTTATGTCTCAGGAAACACTTTTTATGGTAACTTGTCAGACTGTCGATGAACAAAACCCACTTTTTTAGACATGGATAAAAGTCTTCTTTTCTTCACGTGCTATTTTATACAAGAACACTTCAAGACGTGTTATTAGATGTGACTGATTTTAACAAATCCTATTAGATTTGTATCAACTAGTTACATGTTATATTCATAGTCTTTTGTGAATCATCGCCTTTTTGTTTTGGAGATGGCCTATTTTGAGCCTTTGTATGGGTACATTCCTGTTTCTGTGACAAAAAAAATCTTAAGCTGTCCCAAACAGAAAAGAAAAGAAAAAAAAAAAAAGCAGCAATGGCTATCAGATGTTTTGTTTTAGTGTGTTACCGTTCCTGTATTTGTTTATTGTAAAGGTGGACATTTAGCGTTCAGTGCAGTTTTCAATAAAAAAAGTGATAAAATTTCTATAATTTCTGAAAGGCAAGAGCTCTCGCTGCCGCTTCGCTGATACAGGACACGTCTGGCGAGCTCCCCAAGCGCCCCGACCCCGCAGCTGTGCCGGCAGCAGGCAGGGCACAGCCTCGCCCCCGGGTCCGACCTGAGCCCCGCTCCAGCACCGCCGTGCCCAGGGCGCTGCCGCCGTGGCTTCCTCGCCATGTTTCTGTATGTACTCGAGCCGTAAGGCGGTGATGAACCGCTAGAGAACAAAGCTGAAACGTGCCCAGGTGGCAGAAGGGAGGCCAGGTCCTCTCCATTTCCACCCCGCCTTTTACAGGGTGCCTGCACCGCACCGCGGCAGGTGGGCAAACGGCCCGGTCTGGCAAGGGACTGCGAAAAAAGCTGAAAACAAAAAGGGTCTCGGTTATAAAACTCTGTGTTTTGTTTTAAAAATAAGCTGGAAACTAGTTACCGGCTTCACTCGTGTTAAAAAAAGAGGTCGCCCCTCGTAGATGCGCGGCCGCTCGCAGGGCGTGGTGGTGATTATCCACGAACACCAAGGAAGCGAAGGGTGAAACAGGTCAGGGGCAGAGGTGCTACCTAGGAAACACTGCATGAAGGAAACGTTTGTGTTAAGGTTTCGAATTGTTTTAAAATAACGCAGTTCCAGGGCTTCCCTTTGCCTGTAAGCAGCCAGCTGCGTGGCAGAGAGGGGCAGGGATGTTCCAGGGGGCAGGTCTCAGACCTGCAGCTCCACGCACGGCCGCTGCCAGCAGCGGGCTCGGGCCCACGAAGCGAGGGGCTTCAAAACCCCGGGCACTGCGGGGTCCGTCCCTACCCAGCCTCCTCTCGAAGCCACGGCAGCTTCTGCTGCAGTGCAGGGAGCTGAGCAGGGGGAGAAGTCAAGAGGTGCAGTTACCGACTAAAGGAAGCTTCCCAGGGACAGCCAGCAGCGTTGTTACGCTCCCTGATGGGGTTCACGTACCCATAGCGCAAACACCAGCAGGAGACCCCAGGAGAAGGCAGAGGGAAGGGGAAAGCATCACCACAGTCAGCACACGCAGCAGCAACAGGAGGAACGAGGCTGCAGCTTTCAAGGGGGGAGGCATCGGGGAAGGAAAGGGGAGATGAACAGCTGCTGCTCGAGATCGGCGCCCGGTACTCCGCTGACAGCCAGGCGGCTGTCTGCACGCTGCAGAAGGGCAGGCAGGGAGGCTGCTGCTGAAGGATGGCAGGGTAGCCTAAAAAAGGAGCTCGAAGGTGACAAACACGCTAAAGAAAGCCCCAGCAAAAATAAAGGGGGTGAAGGGACACTGCTGAGCGAGGGGAGAAAAGGGAAAAGCAGCAAATAAAAGGGAAAAGCAGCAAACCAAAAGGGAAAAGCAGCAAATCAGAAGTCTGCAACCGCACACAAACCTTTCTTGTTAGTGGTGAGAACAAGGGCCGGGGGGTTGCCGTGAGCCATGCAGCAGAACTCGGGAAGAGCCCGGTATTACTGAATTTTAATGTATTAAAAACCAAAGAAATACAGGGATTTTCACCGAGGCGTTCATAAATAAAACCAGAAAAATGACCAGGTGCGAAGGAGGTAGTGATGAAAAGCCAAGTCCTGCGCTGGGAAGGCGGCTGCTGCTGCTGCGAGCAACAGCAGGGGTGAAGTAACATCGGGAACCAGAGCTCTGATGGACTTGGCTGAAGGAGCAGAACCTGTGACAAGGTGCAAGGTCACATCTGCAAATTCCTCTGGGTATTTGTAAACTTTCAGGTCTGTAAGTCAAGGAGAGCACCCATTAACATAGACTGACTACGGGGCTAGCACAAAGCCGGGGTTTGCATCTCTTTAATCTACAGGTACATGAGGTTTGGATTACTTTGATTCTGAAAAAAAAAAAAAAGAGACTTCACCAGTTCCGAAGGGAGCCGGGAAGCCCGTTAACCTGAACATACCATTTTACAGCACATCAGAACAGAACAATAATGATTGAGAAAGCCGAGAGCTCTGAAGTACCAGGACTGTCCTCTCATACCAGAACGAGATAAGCATCGGAGAGCACGGTGCATGCTTTTTAAAAACAGCTGTGACTGACTGCAGGGGGAACTTCCACGTGCCACGGAGCCGTGGCGGTGGGAAAGGCGTGCTGTGGAGCGTGGCTCAGGGTACTCTTCACATTAGTTAAGTTATTCTCCCCATGTCACAAGGAAGCTTTACTTCCTTAAACGGAACACGACCGCAAAAACTAAAAGGGAAACGTCTCACCCACCCCTTAAGTAGCCTAGGGAAGGTCAGAGCTTATCCTTCTGTCCCTTCAAACGCTGGTCTGTGTGGGGACGGGGGCCCTGGGTGAGCTGGGAGGGGAGTTTACAGCGAGCTGCTTCACCCACGTCCTTCACCCTGAGCCACGGGGACAGGGCTGTGCAAGGAAACCTGCCCACGCACGCTGCTCAGGCCACGTAAAATCCCATCCCAGCTTACCCGGTGCTCGGCTCCCCTGAGGGCAAAGCTTTACGTCGTCGGCTAGACGAGGAGTAAAAGGATTTTGCTCGCAAGTTAAGAAAAAAAAGGACGAAATGATACCAGTTTAGAAAGCGAACTTGAAACAGGACCATACGCTCGTCAGAAACCTCTTCGGGATCAGCAGCTCGCCTATTGAGTTCAGGTAAACCAGACGTATATTGCAGATAAACATGCACTCTTTTACCTGAAAGTTTGCGCATGCACCAATCAGAGGAGATAAAATGGCCAAAAAGGTGAAGACATTTCATAATAAACCTCCGTGAAATCTGTGACGGGCAAATTGCTACGTTAATACAGTACTTCATTAGTTCTAGGCTTTTGGTGTCGTCACCAAGTTTCTGTAGGAGTTGTGCACATTTCAACACCACCTAAGCAGCATTTGGAAGGAAAAAAAAAAAAAAAGCAGCAAGTTCCTCCGGGTTTCCATAGCTCTCAACTACATAAAAATATGTGCTATGGGGCTTCGTTCCAAATTCTAATTAAAACGATTTCAGCTACTGCAAGAATTCCTTATTTCACCACCACACCAGAGTGCTTTTCAAGAAATCCTGAATTGCACTGCATACGTACAAAGCGGCGTTAACCTTTAGTGTTTAAGTGAGATTTTCAGATAAACTTTATCCATTACAGGTTACATGGCTAAAGTTATCAAATATAATAAAATTCCTACTGGAGAATATACTCTGAACTTACAATCTTAGGAACTTACAGGAGTTTAAGTATGGCCACATCAATCAACATGCAAGAAATTCCCAGGCTTACATACTGAGAAATATATAACAGTGCTTTTACAAACAACTTTAGCATAGTTTCTTCTTTTCAATCAGAACTGCCGAGTGTGTTCTCACTAGATGTGATGACCAAGGAGTAACCCTTCAGAAAGGTGTTTTTTCATTGGCAGCCATGGTTAAGGTGATGAAAGAGTAAGGGATGCAATGATAGATCGTTTGTATCACAGCAAGACAAAAGGTGTGACGGTACAAAATTATCAAATCATGGCTGAGTTGTCAAATTGCACACCATTTGGTTTAGCATAAGCTCACTGGGAAGAAAATCCACGTATTTTAGGTCACTTCTCTGAATAAAATTCAGAAGTATATTGCAGGGGATCTATCCACTATTAAAGGAAGAAAAAAAAAGACCAAGAAACTTTTTCAGGAAACAAATCGTGTCATCACTCAATGAAAAATTTACCTTCTCTTCCAGTTTGTTTCATAGTGTTTCCGTTTTATTTCGTGGGCACAGCAGTAACTAAAGTATCAGTAAATAACGAGTGTGTTTCTGCTTATGACTTGCTGTGGATATTTTGTGCAAACAAAACAAAGAAAACCTCACCACCTGACCTGGGCACTAGTGAGATTTCACATCAAAGGGCCTTTCACAGAAATGGGTCAGAGTAGCTGAAGGTGATGCAGAATCCCATGTTCTACTGGGAAAGAATCTCAGAGGGAGGAGAAATCCACCTAACGTGTGCTTTCGTAAGTGCCCTTATTGGAAAAATTTCTTTGCAATAATTAAGATGCTGGTATACTTTTCCTATTACACAACCTCTTACACAACCACATGCGGTACATTTATAGACAGATTTACAATCAGAAAGAAAAAAAAGTGTTTGTTTCTTTTTCCTGTCTTGATAATAAAATTAGCTGTTTTGTTTCTTTTGCTTTGTTTTTATACAAACTGTAGTCCGGCCCATTCAGTGCTCTCCACGCAGCAGATGAGCTTCTAGACTCTCCCCATGCTGGTTAGAAAAAAAATCCTTTGCAGCACGTTTCTTCTAGAATCAGGTCGTTCCCCAACGAACAGCTACAGCACAACCCTAACTCCAGGTCAGCCACTACGCGCTGGTCATTTCCTTCCCACATTCCACCGTCATTCGTCGTCGTCATCCTCGTCTTCCTCGCCGTCGGAAAGGGATGTACACGGGCGGATCTGGCGGTAGCGATCGAGCCACTTCTCCACCATCTGGGTGACGAGAGGGTGGTTGCGCCGCCGAGAGCTCTTCTGCATCGCAACGAGGACCCCTCCTTCCGTCACGCAGCAGTCCAGCCACTCCCGAAGCAGCTTCTCTTGCTGCTCCTCGTTACCTATCTTTGGGGGGAGAGAAAGTAGGTTGAGAACGAGGCCTGAAACACTACCAGCAGCTCTGCAGAAGCCACCCGAGAGGTTCTGAACCACCTCGGTTAGGGGAGCAAGGCGGTTTCTCTTCCAAGAGAACAGTGTCGGCGTATGACAATGCAGCAGCTCATTCTCCACAGCGGAAACTGACCCACGCTGCTTTTTCAATCAAAACTTGAAAGCTTTGGTAATGCTCTCCAGCTATTTTTCCAGTCTGATTTTTTTTTTTCAAGACTGGTATTTCCCATGTAGCTGTCCTATATTGGAATCAGTTGTGAGAAGCCAGTTATTCACAGAAGGTACAACGCGGAAGGGTGACAGGTCCTACGGGAGCCTTCTGTTTACAAAGCAGCTTTTAGGAGTCTGGCAGTGCTTCACACAGAACACTTCCTCTTGGAGGACATCACTAAAATGTACAAATATCCCTCCCTAATCTTTGAAGTTCAGCCTTTTTCTCCTTCGTTTACAAGATGCTTGCTTTTTGAAATGACAGAGTGTTTCCATCCCTTCCCCCCCACACACTTTAGTGAACTCACTCCCTGTCATTACTGTAGCTATCAAAGAAACGAGTTGTGTTTCATTAGAAAAAGGAGGCTGTCCATGCTGTAAGTACCTGCCAATACTTATGCTGCATTCATTAAGAAGCATTCAGCCTGGCATTAGTGTCAGAATCCTTATTGCTAGGTCCTTTCAAGGGATGCTTGTATTTATTTGTACAGCATTTATGTTCAACTTACAGAACTACCAAACATCAAGGATGGGGGAAATATCACAGAATCACAGAATTTCTAGGTTGGAAGAGACCTCAAGATCATCGAGTCCAACCTCTAACCTAACTCTAACAGTCCCCACTAAACCATATCCCTAAGCTCTACATCTAAACGTCTTTTAAAGACTTCCAGGGATGGTGACTCCACCACCTCTCTGGGCAGCCTGTTCCAGTGCCTCACAACCCTTTCAGTAAAGAAGTTCTTCCTAACATCTAACCTAAAAATCCCCTGGTGCAACTTAAGCCCATTCCCCCCTGTCCTGTCACCAGGCACGTGGGAGAACAGGCCAACCCCCACCTCGCTACAGCCTCCTTTAAGGTATCTGTAGAGAGCGATAAGGTCGCCCCTGAGCCTCCTCTTCTCCAGGCTGAACAAGCCCAGCTCCCTCAGCCGCTCCTCATAGACTTGTTCTCCAGGCCCCTCACCAGCTTCATCGCCCTTCTCTGGACCCGAGAATATCTTTCAGAATCAGCTCAGATGCTGGGAAGGGAGCAGCACAGCCTATAATCTCTACAGTACTTGACCTGCAGAGCCATCCAGAGCTGCAGAGCCTGCTGAGGCCACCACGGAGGCAGCTGTGGAGAAGGCTACCAGCTGCACGAACAGCTCTTACCTCTTGAGCAGAAAGGAAGTGAATGTGCAATAGTTTCCTCTCGCTGTCCACCAAGGGCAGAAAGGTAACGGTGACATCGTCATCAGTGTTGAGGTTAGCACCAGCACCTCGATTGCCATACCCGTCGTTCTCCATGGCAACCAGAGCGGAGAAATGGCCCCTCGTGTAGCCCAGAGCAATAGGACTCTTCCAGCAGAAACTCTGTTCCCACAACAAAGGCAAATACACACCTGGGGAGCAGAACAAAGGACAGGGCTCAGAGCTACACAAAGCATCCTCATCCACAGCTTCTGGCTAAACGGAGTACGAGCAGTAGGAGCACTCAGAGCATTCCTGGCTCGGTTACACCACACCAAGTCACCGTGCTCAGAAGGCTCGTTGTGATGGGGTTGTCATCAGATCGGACCAGGGGATCCACAGCTGCCCAGGTTCAGGCAGAAGAGCCATTCTAATCCCACCAGCAGCACGTTATCATTCCCCTGAGATTTATGATCTGTTGCATAGCGATTGACAAAGACTAAGGTTAGAAAAGCGGTCTGGAATTTTGTTAAAATTAGACCCTATATAAACATAGGTACATCTGTATAAATCATATCCCAATCACAGAAATGAAAGCCACAGTTACAGGTTTTATTTTCACCACCACAACAACTCCACCGTCTGCTTGCAAAGAACTCCTATGAAAGGAATGTCCTGCATGAAGCGTTATTCAGCATCCAAGTATGCGCCCCGTCCCCGAGACAATCGGGCTTCTCAGCAACGACGTATAAATGGATTCAATCAGCCCACATCAACCACGTGTATGGAGTCTCCAAAAACAAGAAGCTGACACTATTTTGCTCACACGTAAAAAACAAAAATCACTCATGTCACAGGCTCTACAAGAAATTGCTGGGTTTTTTTTCCCTACCCTTTTTAGCACTAGAGCCGGTAATTCGCTTGCGGTGCGGCAATAAACCCGGAATAAACCTCAGAATAAACCCAGAACTCTTTTCTTCTAGGAACATAAATAATTCTTGGTGTGTACTGCTGCAAGACGGCTTAAGCCAAAGCATGCCTTACCTTGTGACAGTTTTAAAATAGCGGTGCACAAACTTAAGTGCACACGTAGCATAGCAACCTTTCGTACTACAGCTGCTGCCAGCAAAACAGGAGCAGGCGCTGCAGCAAAACAAGCGGCTTGGCTTCTCCTCCAACAGCCATGGACGTGGCAGGGCAGCAGGAAAATGGAAATCCGAGGCAGGAGGTGGCTTTAGAGGCTTCACCCGAGTTTAGAACTCAATTTGCTTTGCTACAACAGAAATTGTGGGGGGCTACCAGTATTTGTCCTTTTCCCCTTCCCCCCATTCTTTAACTGGGGATCAAGATTTAACTGGGGATCAAGAAAAATCTTAAAGAGTTGGAAAGACACATGGGTAGAGAGTTGCACGAGTTTTTATTACAGACATCTAGATTTGAGGACAATTCCATGGATTCCCTTTGCTCTCCCTTCCTCCCGTCCCCTTATTACAGCAAGGTCTTGCTACAGGTCATTGCTGGACCCAAAAGAGGCAGAACAAGGGCAAAGGTTAACCGAAGATGGTTTCAAGCCTTTACAAAGGTGTACCCAAACACCTGGTCAGAAATCTGCACTGCAAATAACACATTAAATCAAATGTAATGAAGGCAGTCCCTCAGTTCCTGGACGTTTGTTCTCCACGTGTATTTAGACAAACTACTTCACGTTGCCCCCACCCCAATCTGTTGTTTGGAACATCAGTGAAATGATGCAGCACCGAGGCTTGGCAACTCGTTGCCGAGCACTTGGTGCTTCATCTAACCCCTCCGGTGCTACCTCCGTCCGTTGGCTTGGTCCTTCCAGAAGGAGCAGCACCCGCAGGGTGACCGCTCATCCCTTTCCTCCCACGAGTTACGAGGGGCTATCATAAGGTCCCACTCAGGAGTGGAACTGAGCTGTTCACGTCAACGTGACCTCCACAAAATTCAGCAGCTTTGGGGGAATGTTTTTTCCACTAACATTTGGTGCATCTCTGTAAAAACGCCAGGCGAACGCCTTCCCCAGGACAGACGGCTGCGTTACGCCTTCCGTCCCTCCTCAGCGTTACGCCAGGAGCTGCACGAGCTGGGAAGCTGAAGCAGTACCTGGGAGAGTATCTGGTGCTCTTCACATTTGTAAGAGCAAACGTGACAGAAATTGAGTCAGCAGGGTGAAGACTGAGATTAAACGCCACAGAAAATAAAGAGCAGGGGCTAACACCTACCCTGGCAGCCACCCACGCAGGATTTAGTTTCTCAAACCTGATCGTTTCAGTCACCTTTTCTCCTCTTTAATTTTAAAAGCTGTATATTCATGCCACTGAGTACACACAGCCAGACCAGGAGAATACTTCAGGCTGGGTAAACAGATCTTTCGCTGTCAAAGCCTTAATATTTAAAGAAGCATTAAGAGCCGATTGCCATCCAGCTAATACGTCTGTCACTTACAGGATTCACAGCAGATTCACAAAACCCTGAGCACAGCTCGAAGCTGCTGAGAAGGGGGCACTTGCTAAGCAGAGCTCAAGAGCACAGAGGCAGCCTTGTACCATCTCAGGAGAGCTGTCTCAGCAGCTTGTGCTGCCCTGCATGGAAACGCCGTACAGCTACTTGGTTTCAGCTGTGCTGAGCATTTAATTAGCACACATTAACCACAAAAATGTGGTTGGACAGGGAGAGAAGCAACTTCAGGTCACTTGACACAGGACTCCCAAGTTCACCTGTTCGCGGTGTTGTGTCTGGACAGATGGATGCAGCTTGTGGCAGGCACGAGTCATTAACATTTGTCTGACTGAATTCCTGGAAACGGGTCTAGCACAAGGCTGTCCCAGGCTATGAACCAGAAGGTAACCAGGTGCTAGAGAACTATTTCAGCTTGTTTAGGCTGTAGCATGCTTACTTGCCTCAATGCCCAATTACAAAATAAAAACGTCTTGCAAACCGCTCAGCCTTTGAGTTAAAAGCAACCAAAACCTGAAGCGTGACATCTGTGTGTGACTGTTCTTCCCCAGCCTGTACGTCCATCATCTCAAATAAGAGGTAACATTTGGTACTCGTAGTTGTATGTTATGCTCTTCCAAGCATTTTACTTCCCTATTCCTCACATAGGACACTTGGTCACTACCCAAACCTTACAAGCCAACCAGCTTCTCAGATCTTCTGAAGACTGCAGTCTCCAGAAAGTCATCGGTAAGCACTTCTATTTGACCATAACACCACAGCGTGGAATTCTAATTTTTATGGGTTTGCCACCTTTCACAGATAGCTTACTTTATTCTTAATCAAAAGGGGCTTCCAGATGTGTTTCAGGAAGCTCTCTACCAAGCTATAAACAATGATGCATTGGTGCAAACAACTGCAGGGCGGCAGCCAAGCAGATACACTTGAGGCCGAGAGGATGAACCCTGAGTAAAACAGATGCCCTAGCACCCTGTACCACAGCTGCGGTGCTGGACTGAACATTTCTCTCCGTATTTGTTTACTGCTGAGCATTTACAGATGCTCCGTATCCCCTCTTGTGTTTTTATCCCTGTAAAAGGGAAATACTGAAGCGTTAGCATCTAAGACACAGGCAATTCACCCAAACACTTACGTGGCTTTTAAAACAGAGTATGGTTCTTTAGCAAGCTACATATATGAAAGCAAAACTGTGCTGGAGTCAGCTAAACAAAACAGCACCTTTGTATTTAGGTTAAGGACAGCTGGGCTGCCCCAAAGAGGATGACAGAGAACAGCAAGAACCCAACCAAGGTGCCCCAAGTCGCAGCACCGGCTGAGGAACAGGGCAGCGTTCACATCGCGCTTGCTGAGTGCCTGAAACGTATCAGATGGAATTTAGGGACTTCCTTTCAACTCTATCACGGAATTCGCTTTTGCAGAAAATAATTTACCTTATCAGTTGCCCCAGGTTCTGTAATCAGGTGTAACTGAGCTGCCTAATCTGAGACCTCCCACAAAAGGCTGCCTGTAGTGCATGAACAGAACCCCTTCCTTGTCGGCCCCTGTGGCATACATGCAAGTAAGTGGCCACCTCTCTAATCAAGTACCAAAAAAGAGTTCAGCTTTATCGTTCTCCACCCTATTTTAATCCCTCCACCTTTCTTTGTATGCCCCAGCCTCTCGCTTTGAGGGCGACTCCTTTTTACTGTTAGGGCTGCTTCACAATTCTCCTCCTACGGTGCTGCAGGACAAGGCACACCCCTCTGTGCTGAAAAAAACACTCCAATACATTAATTACTCCTGAGAAATTATGCCAATACAAAGAATAAACACCTTTTGCCTGCCTCCCCCGGGTTTATGAAGTACACTGGAGAGCATCCTTCCAGAAATGCTAAATGCCATGTGAAGTCAGCGTTTACAGCTGTTGCTGCTACCACCAAGCAGGATTTCAGATTCCGTTTGTTGAGCCTCCTGTGTCTTGCAGCAGTACAAACCACACAACTTCTGATAAGTTCACACCAACCAGAATGCTTTAAATAAATTATAGGCTAAGAGCATGCTGCATGAAGGTCAAATGATTTCTTTTACGCTGTGGTTAAAGGCAGCATGCCCATTATAGAATGAAAAACTGAAGGTTTTGTGGGGTTTATTCTTCTTTTTAATAGCAAAAGAAAGCTTACATCAAATGCAACTCCACCCCCTTCCATCTAAGCTTGTATCATTCTCCTTACAATGGACTTTATGTTTACAATTTATAGCTAAACATTATTTTTTAATGTTAAATCTGAAAAAGCTACAGGCTTACCTTGAAAACGGGTATATCCTAATGTTTCTCCTCGGAAACTCTTAAAATATTTTACTCCATAAACTATAATTGGTCTTCTAAGGATATGTGCAAGTACAAAAATGTGTGTCTGCTCCAAACTTGCTCCAGGCTGAACCAAACATAAACAAAGAGAACATGTGAAAAGGAGCTTACTCTTTCTGCTTTGAAATTTGAACAACATTCTCCAAATTGAGGCAGAAAATGCTCAAGAGTGATCTGGTTTGACAAAAATTGAAAGAGTAAAAGCCTACTACATGTCAGTTACAGATAAGAAAAACATTTCAGCTTGCAAAATAACTTAATTATCTGTAATAACTCTTTGTCCCCTCTCCCCGATTCACTCTAACATATCTCATTCCGCAGTTAGTAGTGAAGCTCTGCAAAGATTCAGTCTAAAAATAATTCACTTGTTTGGGGAAAGGTTAGGGTAAGTGTCTTTTGACGATGGAAAAAGAGCAAATCAAAACAATAGATAGGAAAATAGCAACCACAAAAAACATACGTATACATGCTTTAGAAGAGCAGCTAAACCACTCCTGTAGTTGGAAGCTTACTGAGATGTAATTCTCCTTTTGGAAGGGTGGTGTAACTATCAAACCAAAGTCTGGGTAGTTTAAGCTTACAGATTCACAGGTACGTTCTAGGAGATAGGAGTTGCAAGAGGCAGGCTATTAAGCAGACCATTATGTACTAGTTTACTCTACAAACTTCATTTTGACACTAACATAACCCAAATTTTTAATACTGTACCGTAATAGTACAATCAAAAGTTTTATTTTTAAATGAAGTTCTCATCTTGGCTGGAAGAGCCTACTCAGTAATAATTTTAGATCACTGGTTTGAGAGGAATGTTTTTCTTTGTAAGAGAAAATCCTCATTCCTGAAGAGCACTGAGTTCTTAAAATTTCTTTTCAGACAGATTAAAATATCCTTTTCAATGGCAAGCTTATGAAGAAGTTCTTACCTGGCTTGCAAGAGAGAGTATGAATGCCCAATCTTCCTGCCACTGTTCCTCGCGCAACGAGAAATGTAAACCAAAGCTTTGGGAATACCACGATTCCCATTCTTTCCAGCGTGTATAGAACCTAAAATATGGGGGGAGGCAGAGAATGGTAAAGACAAAAATACATACTCGTGCAAAAATACATACTGTATGTCTGATAGCAGTAGTCAGCCCTCGTAACCCCTTATCCCAAATGTGTAACTAATAGGAAGACAGATAGCATGCATCAGGAACATAGGTTTGTGGCAGGTTTTTGTGTTTAGGTTGTTTTTTTAAGATTTTCATGAGACTCCATTTGTTAATCCTCACGTAAGAAACCACTTGGGATCATCTCGTCCACAGCAAACATGCTGTAATAGAGCAAAGCTCCTAACAGGCTCCTGGCTAGTTTGATGCATCTTCTAATAGCTGTTTTGCAGCCTTATTTAGCTTTATTTATTTTTGAAGTGTTGACCTATGGCAAACAAAACCAAGACGTTCCATTTCATGTAAGAGAAATGCTCACTGTTCTCACCCAAACAATACAGGTATTCTCTTCTTTAACCAGCTCATGCGCCAATTAACTCCAAAGTGCCAGCAGATCAACTTCAAAAAGACTACAGCTAAGAGGCAGAATCTGTTTTATTTCAGCTTTTGGCACAAAGAGTAGGGTAATATTTTATGAGAGATACAAAGCAGCATGGATTGGAAGAATTAAATACCAGAAAATGCAACTGATCCCATTTACACTCGTTTTCTAAGTCATAAGGTTTTAATTTTTGTTTTATTAAAAATTAGCACTTTAAATGCTACTTCAGCCCCAGCATTTTATCTTTAACTATACAGAAAAGTGACAAATGTATCAAAGAGCACACACTGGCTTTTTAAACTCCATCCAATCACTGTATTATACCGAAGGACCAGAGTTTCACATTAAGAACAAGGGTTTAGCAAAGACTGCAAAGCCAACTTTTAAACAACGGCCTTCAATGCAAAAACAAAGAAACCATTCTGAAGTTCAGCTTATTAAGAAAATAGTCACTGAAACAAATTCATTTAATTAAAACCTGAAAAGAAACAAAGTGATATGGGGAATCTTTCCTGTGATTTCACAGTAAGGATGTCATCATCCTAAAAATCTTGGTGTATCTACCAGCCTTTGCCAAGGCTGGTTTCCCCAGCTACTGCTAAAATCCTTGCACGTTAAGACCTACTAATAAGACGTTTTGGTAGGTTTATGTGCATGCTCACAATAATACGTGTACAGGGCATCTTCTGGATGAATCTAGATCTGTTTTCACCTAAACAAGGCCTCGGGCCCAAGCTGAAGCCCCAGGGGCTGCCCCTGGCCCCCAGCAGCACGTCTGTGCTGGGCGGGTGCCGCAGCCCTGGCACAGGCTGCCCAGAGAGGGGCTGGGGGCTGCTCCTGGGGAGCTTCAAACCCACTGGGACCAGGGGCTGGGCACCCAGCTCAGGGGGCTTTTAGGAACCCAGGAAGGAATTCTGGCTCAAGTCTGATACGTTATCACCATTAAAATGCCAGCTGATTCTTTAAGAATTTCCATCTAGTGGCAGATTGAGTTCCTATCAAGGACATGGCTCTGTAGATGTCCGTACTAGAACCTGTGCTGATTTTCCTAATGACAAACTAGTAAATAACATTATGCAGGCTGAAAGTAAGCAACTGCAACAGCTAAAAAGGTGCATTTGAACCGGATAAAGAACACCCATGCTTTCAATATGAATATTAAACTCAGAATAAAAAGCAACTCCTGCCTAGAATACGAACTGAAAAGCTTAGCCAGACTTACTATGCTGTAGATAACGAGTGTTATGTTTGACACAACAGTAAGCCAACAACAGCTCCCGTTAACGTTTTGAAACATCGGTTTCAACCCCAGTAGCCTGCTGCATGCTTTTGCATACCGTGCTTGTGTTTGTTACCGTAAGGAACAAAATCTGATCTATCATAAACTTCTGTTCTGGCCTTAGAGGAACTGTCTGTGAGGCCAGGCACATTCCTGCGTGGTCAAGATGCACATTTCACTATAAACAACTGTAAAGCAGCGACAGCCATTCGGAGGCACGATCCCAGGAAAAGAGCAAAGCACCTCGCCGCTGCACCCAGCTCCGGACGCTAATTCTGAGTGTTTCGAGAAACAGCAAGTAGCTGGGGGCAGCAATCACAAAAGCTACTTACACCGATCCCTACAGTTAACCTTTTTTGGCTTCCTAAGAAAGGGGAGGGGCTTCCTCTCTCCAGCATGCTGGCTGATAGTTTGTCCTTGATGGACAGAACGTGAGGAATCTGACCTCCTCTGTCTTACTTTAGTTTTCACCAACATCCTGCCTTAGTCCCACAGCACGCTTGGTGTTGGTGTAGACCAGCTGGGTTCCAACTACAGAAGTTCTCCTTCCAGAGGCAAATCACAGTATGGGACTAAAGGAGGTTGCCAGTGTAAAACACCACAAGTTAATTGAGAAAGATAAATTATTTCTACAGGCAAATGACAGCACTAGTTAAATGCCAGCACTCCGTGCTTCACTGCCATTATTTGAGCAGACAGAACAGGAACAAAAAGAGCAGCACTGAATAAAGCTGTAACTGAGCAGATGGAGTGAAAACACTGAAAGCTTTATATAGGAGTTAAGGGCTATCTTCTGACAACCTTCCACAAACTGTCCACCAACAGCAGCAGGACACAGCTACACGATCTGCATTGAAGCTTACGGAAATTCCAGTTCTAACTGCTGCGAGTGCACTCCTGGCAAGCACACGGTGTGAAATATTTACTTTGTTTTACATGCTACTTGCTGAAGATCACAAACCGTCGCTGACGTCAGGACGCCCAAGTTTCCAGTGGCGTGTTTAAAGTAGGCTAGAACTAGATGACTGCATGAATCACACTGACAACATCTTTGATCCTCAGAGCCCAGAACAAGTTTACCTTTTTTTTTTGTTGGCATACCACAACCAGCTGCTGCGCTACGTGGAAAGCTGTCTGAAGTTGGCATAAAAACTTACCAATGCGAGCAGTCGTGTAAACTGTCGTGAAGAGCTTTCCGCAGCACTGAATCTTTGTCGTAAATGCCCCACGTAGCTTGTAGTACTGAATCAAGCAGGCAGTCCCCTGCAGTCCGATTCCAAAGTGCATATAACCTGCTGTCCAAGCGGGTGCCCAGTTCCAGCGACCAGTTAATGATGGGAGATTCCTCTTCTAGCTCTGCAATATGAAAGGGTCTTAAAACCTCTTTTGCTTTTGAGGTCACCGAATCCAAACAGCACATTAATGGCATCATCTCACCAATTTACCCATTCGCATGAATAAAGCTAACTTTCCCTCATACTACAAGTACAGATGAGATACAGCAGCTAAAGGAACTTCCACGGGCTATGTGCTGTCAGGAAAAGGAGAAAAACATATGCTAGCCTCAAAGAAACATCACATCAATTGCTTAAGGATTACTACCAGAGAAGAAAACTGTTCAGTTTTCTTTAAAGAGCTTGTAGCTGTAAAGGTAAAAAACAAGCTAACAACAAAAGGACACACAATGAAATCCAAAGATGCATTATAAATAATTTCTAAAGACTCCATTCTCACTCTGCCTCTTATATCGAATGTAAACGTTGAAATAATTTCAGGGTGGAGATTAACTTGAAAGCATCAAATCTATATTGAAAACACCACTTCAGGCAATAATGCCACATTTACACACGTGCATTTTATTGACAAGAAATATTCTCTACTGATGAGTGCAGAAATTCTAGCCATTGTCAGGAACGCTTACCTTTCTGAACATCTCTATCAAGTACTTCATCAAATAACTTTTCTTGGACTGTGGGCGGTAAGTCTTCAATATCTGGAAAAATTGAAAGAAAATACAAAGAACATCACTTAACGTTACCATAAAAGAGCAATGTTGCCAGTTGATGCTCAGGAGAATTTATGTAACAGCTTTTGCTCTGCCATCCGTAACATCTTTTTGTTAAAACTTATCTTTCAGATCTGTCATTTGTGATCACAGGCTTCACAGAGCACACTACTTTAAAACAGAGATCTCAGGCTGACCGTCACCTTTTATACAGAAAGGACCGCTACAGCACATGTAGAGTAAGAACAGATTGCTCTGAAGGCAAAAGTGAAGTAGAGAATCACACTGAGGCGGAAAAAGAGCATTTTCACCCCTACTGTATTTAGGACAACTTCAGTTCAAAATAGCAGTTTTCCACCTTTCTGGAAGTCTTCCCCTCTCTGCTCTCGCCCAGGGGACAGGTCCTGTTTGCCAAGGGACTTGGTCTCGTACAGAAGACCAGCTTTTAGTCATTTCACGTAGGCATCAGCAAAATAGTTTAGATAACCCCAGTGGTCTGCAGGCCACAGCTTGCAGGTTAGAAGGCAGAGTGAGAAAGCTGCAGAGCTGGGGCACGGGAAGTGCCAGTACTAGCAACTGGTCCAAGAGCTTTACAGACAGAACCTGCAGTTAGACACCGACGTTAAAGAAAGGTGAAGTTGCATAATGGGAAAAACTTTTGTGATCCCTGTATCTTGTCAAACAATCAGCACTATTACATCTGCTAAAATCCCAACGTGCTTCTTTTTACAGGGCAAAAATATAAGTTACGTACCTGCACATGGACACGGACACGCATAAGGGACTCTACATTGTATGGAAGAGGTAAGGGTATGAAAAATAAGACAGGCTTGCAACCACTTAGCCACAGGAGGTTCCAGACAGAATTCTTACAGCGCTACTGCTCTATGAAAAGGACAGATGAGTCTACTCACTTGTGGAATTTACATCTATGTATTTCTTACCTCTGGTAGTACTTCTATTAATGGGAAACAACTAATGAAAATTTTAAAAAATCTTCTAATAGTTTTTGTTGCTGTTTGGTTTGTTAATGGACAAGCAGTTGAAAGACATCCCCTTGATCTCAGAGTACCTCAAAGTATTCATAAAGTGTTACTGCTCTAATCAGTACATAATTAAAAAATCGCTCTGGGCCTTATAGGAAAGGACTGAAAACTAACATAGCTATGGGAAAAATCCTGAGAGCCCAGCAACATCCGAGCTCCCATCTTTACACAGCCTTTCCTTACATGACTCAACTTTTCTTCCATTTCCTCATGCCTAAAGAGGACACGTTCACGTCACAGGAATGATGTACAGGTTGAAGTGTGCACAAGGGAATACAACTGCTGGATCTTCTAACCTGAACTGTTGAAAAAAAAACAAAAATAAAACCTACACACACCCTACCACGCTCAGAAAGTCCAAACACATCCAAACCCAGCAATTCTCAACCAGGTCGCAAAAACAATTCAAGTAGCCAAAAAACCACCTAGCAGCAACAAGAATTTCACAGCTACCTGCAGGTAACGTAAACGTTACAAGGTCAGTCAGAAAATAGCAAGCGAAGTCTCCCTTCCGTTGATGAAGAGATGCAGCAATCTCACGACGAATTTGTTCTGTGACCTCTGGACACACCATGGCAGGAATGCACTTCGCTGCATGCTGTGACACCTGGAACACAACAGTTACTGCACTCAGTATTGTTCCTTGTTAGATAGGAAGGCTTGGAGTCATCTCCATCAGGGGAAAGGGTTTTTTTTCCAGTAAGTGCTGCAATGGAGGTAGAAGCATTGGTACTCTGAAGGAGACAATGCACAGTTACTCTCGATGAATTAATGTCTCATTTAGAACGTAGCTGAGAACATCAAACTGGCTAAAAACCTCTTTACATCAACTAAATGAATTAACAGATGACCACTTCCAGTAGAAACAGGAAAACAAAGAACAGCAACAGATAGTATACCTCAAAATTTATACATGAGCCCAGACTACATTTAACATCACAATTCATTACCATAGCACAAAGTTTCCTACTGAAAAGCTTCCCAAAAGTTAAGGTAAGGCACTTCCATTTCTCTGGATTCTACTCAGAGGCAGAAGGAACTCACAGAGTGATACAGGGCAAGTGACATCAGGGTGACACGGGATATTTAAACAAACCTTTAGAAGATACTTTCTCTTGTTAATACCCTAGCAAAGGAGGGCATCACTATGGCTCAAGTAGTGCTAGACGTTTTCACAAAGACTCTGTTAGGTGTTTCTAGCAAATGATACTCTTATATAATTTTCTCCTTAGTTTTGTTTTTCAGCAAGTTAACTTTACCCACACAGCAAACTATGTGAGCTGCACAAAAAGCACTGGTATTAGTCACATGTAAGTATGTACCCGTCCAAACTTTAGGTCCATTTGTCTTGCTTCATCTACCGCTTAATTACTCAACCCTACACATTCCATCATCCTCATGCACTTCTTCCGAGGCAGGCTGCTTTCCCCATGAACACATGCTTCAAAATTGCATTACGCACCAAAACAGGGAGGGCAGCAGGCAGGCAGGATGAAGGAGGGACAACAGCAGAATACAATTTTGTCTTTGATCAGGTAAGAAACTCAGTCAGAGAATGAAGAAAACCAAGAAACGTAACAATAGATATGGGCCTCCTAGGAGGGACAGATGGACCATGGATAAAGCAGGCAAAGATCACCAGAAGTGAGGTGCTCCAGAGAAAAAAGGAGTAACAAGGAAACGGAACATGCCAGAGCAAGAAGACAGAGGAGCCAATTAGTCTATGCAACAGGGAAGAGTGGAAAAGTGTAGTAATTGTGCAAAGCAAGGTATTTGCTCCCAAGAATCCCAGGGAAGAAAGAAAGGAGCAGTTCATTGCCAGGTAGACTTATTCATTAACAAAACCCAGAAAAAATTAAGCTGCCATTGATCTTAGTGTTCTGCCTTCGGGGCATTTCCTCTCCCCCACCCAAAGCACAGGAAGCCACACAATAGCTAGCTTCCACCGCCGCTGAGGTCAGAACACGTGCCAAGACTGCACGTTTTTATAGGCAAGCTGAACGCCCTCAAGACCACCAGATCCATACGGTTTAACTAAGTTTGCTTCTCAGGGAGAAACACCAAGAGCAAAAAGGCACAAGGCAGCAGCTCATAACCTCTAACAATGTCAGAGTCTATCTGCTGGCACATCAAGTTACATGTCGCTGGCTGCAAACAATGGCTCCGTTACATAAAGCTCCTGTGCACGCCACGCAGCAGCCCAATAACTCACCTCCGTAAGCAAAATGGCTAGCATATCCTGTCTCTGGAAGCGTATCGCCAGATGTACAAGCGTGTACCCGACGTCAAAAGCAGAAGGCCGGTTTAGCAGGCGTACTTCATCTGCGGTAAGCTGGCGGGCAATGTCTCCTCCTGATGACTTGTAAGCTTCAACAGCAGCTAAATCACCTTCTACAACTCCTGAAGGGGGAGTAAACAATTGGAAATCAATTCGTTGTAGTTAGTAAATGGGCTGCTCTGGATCAAGCCCTTATTTAATACAGCTTGCTTCTACATAGTCTAATGCAGACCTAACACACAAAATCAATTGAATATCAAGAAACTTGCAAATGGTTTTTTGTCCAAAGGGAAACAAGAAAAAAAAGTATCTATACTTAAACTTACCTTGCCTTCTTGGCTCTTTCTACTACCCAAAATAGTTGGGAGATACAGTAGACCACAATCCAGCTATCCAGAGGTGCTAAGGACCCTTGTGCTAGGAAATAGCTAGCACAACATACTTGCTATCGTTTCATTTGATCAGCAGTATTGAAGGAAAGTCATTAATTCATAGTACAGAAGTTCTTTTATTGTATCTTCCCTTGTTAGCTTACCTTAAAAACAAACCAACAGATCTAAGAAATCGACACTTAGAGTGGTTTTTGAAATAAGTCTTTTTTCCCCTTCTAGGTACGGTTTAGAATAGCTTTGGAAGAGGGTACAGAACGTTTCAGCTCATGCTCTCTGCTACTAACTGAACTTTCACAGCTATCACTTAGTTCTTCTCTTTGAGAGTAACGATATCAAGAATAATTCAAAGAATTAAGAAGAAACCACACCCACAAATGCATCAACTTTGTGTTGCCGTAGTTTCTAAAGCAAGATAAGGAATAAGCCCTGATACCTTCTACAGTCCCCAGGAACCTAACTTGTGTACCACATTCGTATCAAGACCATTCATGCTGAACGCATTCCTTAGCTGCAATTATCAGAATCCATCATCTGCAAGGTGTGGTAGAATTATCTTTAGCAGCATCAGCTCCAATGTAAGCCTTTTTAGTTGAGGGATTTTGAAATTAAGATCTTATTTTAGATAGCATTACACTGTTTTCTTATGAAACACAAGTTGGAGAAGCAGAACCTTAAAGCCATCTTTAGCAGAGAAGCACACAGAACCATCACTCACCACCAAGAAGAACCCTGATCTGCAGCAGCTCGCAAGCAGAAAAGTAAGAATACAGATCCCAAGACCAAGAAAACTCTCCCCTGTATTCCGCAGCTGTATCTCTGTGCCAGTTTGTAAGTCAGAAGCTGAGCTGCTATATACCTGTAGCCCACAATACTGGAAAAGGCAACAAGCCTTTCCTTCCCTCAACTTTACAAAGACTCAAAAATCTATCAGAAGGGAAGGGGGAAGCCTCGATCGGGGCACTCACTCCTGTTCAGGATTTTTTAAAATTCAAGCACCAGACAGAAAAGGAGAAGTGCCTACTACCAGGGAAGAAGAACGCTAACCACTGGGTTGCTGGTTAGTCAGGATTTGGGAAAGGGTTCTTCAGCTGACCAGAAAGTCTGTCATCTAACCAATTTAGAAATCAATACACAGAGCTTGTAAAGCTTTCAGAAAAAAAATGCAGAATGAGAATGGATTATCAGCTGTAAGACATTTCTCTACAGTTATCAGCTCTACTTATTAAGCCTCCAGAGATGAGTTAGATTACTCATTTCAAGGGTAGTTTAAAGCAACGAATTGAACTGCAAACGTCAGCCATACATCTACCACTTTCTCAAGCACTCAGAACTCCTATTTTATTTCAATGAGAAGTGCTGTCACTGGTCAGTTTCAAGACTCTAAAGCATGCATTAGAGGACTACAGCACGGGATGGATACATGACCAACAACTGTGCTCCCGTGACATTGCCGCTTCTGGGTGGAACTAAGGCATACTAAGGAACAGGTAGGGGTTTGTCAGCGCATACTGCATTCATCCCAAGGATGCTGACTTTAGGATTTTACTGCCATACAGCCACGTATTTGGGAAACTGCTAAGGCAGTACCAAGGCTGCTTGTGAGGCATCGCTGTAGCTCTGTATGTATACACGGATCTCCGAGTCACACGGTTGCATACTCATTTTCAGATGAATCACACCATGGCTTCAGCTCACGGTCACCTGTTGGCAAACACCTAAGAAACCACGGGGAAAGAAGAATCCTGACGGGAGAGCAGATTCTCTGCTACCTTATGACACCTCTGTATTGGTATTTTAACTTGGGGACAACATCTTGCTGAAGATCAGTCACTTCATACCCTTGTATTTTGAAGACATCAAAACTAAAAGAATCAGAAGATCTACCAAAAGATCTTTCAGTGGCAGATGACCAGACCCCCAAATTCCCAGCAGTTTCAGTCAACCAGGCTGCCAAGCACACACTGCATCACAGCACACGCTGCTACAGCCCTCAGACAGCATCCAGGCAATTTGTATTTGTCACTGTTCTTTTTAAGCCCCCCCCCCCCCCCCCCCGAGAGCTGCTACAGCAGCTTCCTCCCATCAAACTTCAGCAAGGGCTGATGCTGGGAGGCAGTCGTGGGAGGTTTTGCAATGCCTTCAAGCACTTACTGCAAGCTGCAACAAGGATCTAAATCAGTGACATGTGCTGCTCGCAGTACTGCCAGTTCTTGCAGCTTATTCCCAAGTCTTGCAATACTTGGCATTCCCCGAAGTTCCTTCCATGTCCTAGGATTGATTATTGAAGTTGTTATGTAAGTTTTCGTTTGACAAGCACACTTCTAAATCTCACTGGTGGGATTTAAGCTAACAATAATAATACATAGGTGAAAAACGATCAAGCCATATATGCTTTCTAGACTTTATTTTAAAAGCTGAGATTGTAATTGTGTTTTAGGTATAGGGTTGGCAACAGTGTGAGAATTAAATAACAGTGAAGGTGCCCTGAATGATGCACCATGCAAGTTACAGCTGTGGAGGAGAGGGGATGTGCACCAGATCTGCTCATCCTCTGTTCTTTAACCCAAACAGCCAAGTGACTAAAGGAAAAGAAGTGGCAGCAGCTCCCTTTCGCCACAAATCCAGGCGAGCTTGCTTCTGGATGTGCCATGAGGTGTGCCCTAGCTCAGCTGTAATGGAGATTCGTGTATGCCTGGAACAAGCCTGGAACAAGGCACACAAAAAATCAAACCATACTGGGCTTGTTTTGCAGTTTCCCCCTTACAGAGCCCATTACAAGTCTGTCTCCTTATAAGAAATTTGCTCTTGCAAACCTGCTGCATGCTGTAATGCTTGGTGCTAATCCGCACCAAAATACCCCGAGGTAAGCGCCCCGAGCATCGCTACAGCACCGCCTCTTCTGTGGTCACCACAAACCTCTTCAGCCCTCCCTACCCAAATCTCTACCCCATTTGAGCTGCTTCACAAGAACGGGGTGAGCTGCTGACAGTCCATCAGGTGCCAGCCAGCATGCTCCAAGGTTTAAACCAGCGCTGAGCGGAGACGCAGCGGTTTCTAGAACAGACTGCCAGAAGTCTGCACCGGGAAACGCAAGTCCTGCCACAAAATGAGGGGGGTAAGCTTGCCTGCACGCTGAATTCAAACCAGTCCGCAAGTCTTGAATTCTGCATCACCGCTCCTAAATGAGCTCTTCGTGTTTTTGTTGACGAGGGGAGGCACATTCCTGCGGCGTTGATTTCTATCGGATGGATGGATGATAGCCTCCAATTCGTTGCTTTAAATACAGCTTAACAAAACACTATTTACAAGCGACGTTGCAGCAGTATTTACTGATGCTAGAATTCACCACGTTTCATAGAACACAAGTGCCTGATTAGCTAACCGAGCAGCCTTTGGATCATGTTCCGATACAGCCCGTGCCAGTTGGATCGCTCCCCGCTGCCACCCACCGCATTCCTCACGCTGTGGAAATGTCAAAGGAAGAGTGGCATTTGCCTCGAGATTGTTCACATAGCATCCCGGGTGCTCGGGCAGCCAGGGCTCTGGCTGGGGCACCGCTCTGATTGTTTCCACGAGCTCCATGCATGCAAAGGGATCCTTACAACAGCGGGTACGCTCCTGAGGCACAGCGAGGATAGTTTTTCTGTAGAGCGCGTTCCAGAAGCGGCAGCTTGACACACTGCAAGCCACGGGCACCGCTCTGTGACCATCGGGCCCTCGCTCTCCTCCCCCACCACCAGAAGAAGTTTCTGCTTTGCTTAGTGCACAAACACATGACTGCAGGCTGTCACCCTGAGCGACAGGACAGAATTAAGGGCTGCACCCAAGTCCAGAGAAGTCACCAGGGTTCAGCTGCGTTCCCTTGCACAACTCAGCCATTTCCTCTTCTTACAGTCTTCCTTCACAGCACTGGGAGCCAACCTTTTTTCTTCTAGTAGTAAACCCAAGCTCTTACAGAGAACTCAGGCCTGGAATACACAGCCTCAGTGCACATAAGACAGTCTTCCTGAATAACCTTCAGAGTCTCCAGGTTTAAAAAATATTAATTACCTGCTAACTATTTGTACAAGGCTGCTCCTGCACTGTTCCTGCTGCAACCGTTACAACCATCTTCATCAGATACCAGATGTTATCTTTGCTCACATTTAGTAACCCATAATTAGGCTAGTTGTAAGAACTAGGACTACTTCAGCTAAGACACTACTCAATTTTTTCTTTGGAACATGTAAATATTTACAAGGTTTAGCGCAGCGAAGCAAACTTGGAAATACACAACAGCTCACAAGCCACCTACAAAGCTAAATCCTATTTGCCTCAATTGCACAGTCTCAATGATTTCAAAGCCACCAGGTGTGACGTTCCCAAAGAAGACACCGCACAGCAACCTTTATTTACCTCCCTCTTTCTGGAGCACGCAGGCTGGCACAGCCTGCAGATGCACTACTCCACTTTCAGACTGCAATGTGGTTCTGCCATCTTTGCACAGGGCACCAAGAGGCCGAGGGGGACAAAACCGGGCAGAACTGAAACATCGGGGCAGGAGGAGCCACCAGCTCCTCCAACAGATGCCAGGTATAAATACACAGGGAGAGACTAAAGGCAAGCAAGGACAGAGAATAGTAACCTTCACTTGGACCACGCTTGCTGTCCATTTCCTTACAGGTTCCTCAGCACTGCTTAAATAAATACAACTTTTTTTGCTCAATTAATGGAGAAGTGTGAACAAGTCTTTGGGGCCAGATAAAATATCCGAACAACAACCCAAAAATGTGAGACTGCTTTGAATCAACGAACTCTGCACGTTGCATTTCTCAGTTTCTCAAGCTCTGCAGCTTGCATCAACTTAAGAATAAGCGGCTGCCGAGAAGGCACGTGCCTCAAAGTGGATGCCATGCAATGCATAGTGTTCTTTCTTTCCATGCATACAGCCCTTGCACCTACAGAGTCCACAAGGTATGTTCCCAACACAGTGCTACAAGGCACCACAACACACGTGAAGGACTGCTGGAGGAGGTCCCTGCGCCCTCTCCTGTCTGTCAGATGTTTCCAAACCCCAGCTGCACTGACAGCTGGTCACTTGCTTGCACACTTGTACCCTAAACAGAGGGGGAACGGAGAAGTATGAATGATTTTTTAAGTTAGCTATTGGTGTTTCCAGGGCAAAAAACTATTCTTGATCGTTACTCAGTTATTTTTAGTCTAAAACACTGAGCCTTTAAATGAAGTCAAGGAACCAAAATAAAAATGTGCTTCAGGAGTCTCGGTTTTCTACCATGGAGTAAGAAATGCGAAGTCTTACATGGTCTGAAAGATACACAACAGCAGGAACGTGTACACAATACACACGAGCACAAACGTAGTTATGGCAGAACAAAACACACCAGGATGTTCCTCATCCAGGTGAAAGCTGCACATTACATCACTGCTACCTGGCACAGACGAGGAGATTGCCAAGTCATGCTTCCCAGCATCACGAGGTACCACAAGGGGAAGGAGGACAGGTTGTACAGCTCCCACAGGGCCTTCTCCCTCGGTCATTCAACAGGCACTGTTTGCTGTATTTAGCCACGGCCAGCACAGCAGGTAATCACCTGGCGGTGACTGATTCATGCCTCGCTTCCCCCAGACACGTCAGGAGAGCCTGAAGTGACACTAGGAAGGCGCAAGGCATGGCCTCTCCCCACCTCCTGTGCTTGTTTCCAACCATACGCTTCCCACTCCCTCATTACAGCTCTGACAACCCACAGCAGGGTTTAGATGACGAGGAAACTGCTCTGGGTTTGTCGGCCAGCAACCAAAGAACCACCCCCCACTAAAACAGCCCTTAGTTAAACTCAGCAAGCTTCGTTTGCATCAGCAGGACCGCCTTGCAGGTGTACTGCATGCAAACAGAGGACAGTGACAAGAAGGAGAAGGCTCCACTGCAGCGAGGCCAGGATGCCACCCAGCAAACACCCCCTATGTTTAGGCAGGGCTGCTCTCCTTCCCCACTAGGCTGGCGGACGCCTGGGTAAGACACCTGGCACCGCTTCAGAAAACATGAGAAAGAGACAGGAAAAAAATAAAGTAGTTGACAAAGGAAAAGACTGAGCAGGCATACATCGGGGTATTAGGAATGTGCAAGCAGTCCTTTTAAGGACGCACCGCAAAACAAGATTCATTACGGATTGCTCCAAATATTTGGGGTTTGTTTAGGAAACATACTCCTAGTTGTTTCTCTCCGACGGAGAGGAGGAATGCATGCCTAGCTGATTCTGGAGACACCATCTGCAGCAGAAAGTCTGGCCCGCGATGGAAGCTACCTTACTGACCTGAACTGAAAAGAAAAGCACACTCCTGCAGCAGTTAATAAGCAGGACCAGAAAAGAAAGGAAAAGGAAAAGAAATACAGCTCACCCTTAACCTGTGAGCTACGGTTCAAGCTCGGGAGTTAAACACACACCCTGAGAACCCCCAGAAGCACCCTGCAGCAACCACACTCTGCCAGTGCCACTGGGAAGCCAGCCCTGAAGCACCACGCCCCAAAGTCTACAGGTACTGGGGGTTGTGACCATCCTCCTCCACTGGTACTACTTCACCCAGAGCCACCTTTAACCTGGCACTTAACCCAGCCCTACCTGGCCCCACAGCAGCACTGCTCTGCTTACACGCTGGAGGGTCATTTTTAATATATATTAGCCTTTTTTTTTTTAATTTCTTCTCTCCAAGAATCGAGTCACCTTGGTCTTTGCATTAACCTCACACTAGGCCAACACAAACGAAAAGTGGTGTCACCCAACAGCCCCGCATGTCGGGTGCTTTGATTTTGGCAACTAAACCACACTGAATCCTAGTTCCAAAACCTCATCCTTTTGAAAACAGATCATTTGGAGGATTTAACAATTGCTGCATAAACACAAGTCAGGAACAAAACCAACACATTTAGCTACGTTTACTTGCAGAGTGTGAAAGGGGTGCTGCTGCTAAGCCTGGTTAGGAACAAGCATCCTGGATCAAGGAAATTGCTCGTGCTGAAACTCCTCCCAATCTGTACAGCCTAGAGGTGAAAGAAATAGAGGCCTTGATGGTTGCCTTGTCTCACCAAGGATTGCTCCTACTCTTGCTGCTCTGATCAGGTCAGAACTGTTGGACGGACCAGGTGGAGCTTTCCCTGAAGTCACAAAGATTAATCTCTGCCACAGAAGGAATACTTGGAGCAAGTGGACCCTGCACAAGTGATGGGTGCTGTCTGAAGGTGCTGAACCCTAACAAGCCACTGCTCATCACCTGGGCTGCACTGAGACTATAAACCACAAGCTTACCTGACATTTAGAGCTAACATTTTTATTATTTTGTAACTGTGTTTGTCTAAATACTGACAAGCATTCAGCTCAGCTAGAAGTTCACACAAGCTCTCCAGCTGGCTAGCAAACAATACCTTACTAAGCCACAATAACTCACTTCATTTTGATGGTAAGAACATGTGCTTCGGGCCCAATGTTCAATCAAGATTCAAGTTGCTTTAAGCACGTCACACTACGACAACAGAACAACTAGCACAAACGTGGCTTGCTGCTCTTCGAATTACCCAACTTCTGCGCCCCTCACACACAGACGTGCTCTGACCACAGCTTTCTCATTATCAGGACACCTTTGGGATACCTTCAAACTATCCTCATTCGAGCAGAACCAAATCATTAGTGCCTTACAGAATTCGTAAGGTTTTAAATTTCCCATGCAAATTTATAGGCACACGCGCTTTAAACATAAAGAAATTCACATTCTTAAAGAGAAGATTACTACCATGTCCACGGAGATTAAGTCTGAAAATGCAACGATATTTTGAGTAACACTGGAATATCAAAAAAATCACTGTTGGAAAAGCAGAGGGGAAAAAAGCCCTAACGTAATACAATTGCTATTAGAATTCAAGAGCGATGCTTGGGAGTCTCAGCAATGACCTCCAACAGTTGATCCCGGGTATTTAGTAACTTACAGAACGTCATCCAGAATTTCAGTTGCTTCATTTGAGAAGAAAAAGGCTCTGCATGTCTGCTACCATGTAAGAAGCTTAAGGTACCAGGAAATCTAGCTATTTTCCAAAATGAAATAAGTCTGAAGCTACTTATGCAACCAAAAATAACAAAAAGCTACAAAGTGACTTCATGAAACCCTGAGGAACAGCATGAGACATGCTAGTAAAGCTACAGTTTCGAATGAAGCGTTTTACACTAAAAATAGTGGTGTATTTCAAGTGCTTATTTAATCCGCATGTATGCTAGGGCAAGAGGTATCTGCTCCTGGGAAGTTACAGCACAGAAGTTAACTCACAAGGTCAATAACTGGAGAAAACCCTGCTCTCGCATGTCTCTGATCTTTAACAGCACTGGGAGAGTTATCCAGAATTTCCTCAGGAAAGCACTAAAACACAGAACAAAATTGCATTTGAATTTTTTGAAGCAGTTGCCTATAAAAATACTTCCCCAATGCCTGTAAACATTTACACCACAGTATCTGTATTAACACAACATTATTACTGTCAAGGTCAGGATTACACATGCAGTTTCTTGGAGCTACATATTTTGGTGTTATTTTTAACATCTGACAGAGCATCTTGTACTGTTGTGAGCTCTCCACTGTTTACAAATACTCCCAAGCTGCAGCTGCTGCTTCTACTAGCATATCTCGCTATAGCAAAGAGAAGAGTAATCTCAAACATCCAGTAAAGGCTTTTTTTCCCCCCTTTTAAGTACAATTCTATATGTACTAGTGTTCTCTAGATTTATTTTTAGCTTTCTCTACTTTTGGACTACACGGCAGAACAAATATCCTCCTAACAAAATCCCGTTATCCCAACAAGAGGACAAAGCTGCCCACGCATAGCTGCGAAACATCTCTCACCCTGTTCGGTTTGTGGATCAACTCTGCACCCTCTATTAGCAGGTGTTATTTCAGGTTTACTTTTAAAAACTAAAACACAAGGATTCAAAACAACCGTTTCAAAACCAAATGTCAAGTTTGCTCTTAAATCCTCGTTCTCCCCAAACGCCCAACCACTACGCTACGAGCATAAGGTAGCAACGAACAACTTACCCACGCAAGCATTCAGAAACAGCCAGTCAGTCTTTTTCATTCTATTTTTTATTTGCTTTAGTTTTTTGAAGTCAACTTCAAGCTCTTCCTTGCTGCCGACAGCTCCAGCCAACTCAATTCTTTGGAAGTCCATTTTCACATCGGATTCGCGTTTGGTTGTAGGCGGAGATCTTCTTTGGCTATTCCCACTACTACAGCTCCCCCTCCACCGAGCTCTGTCTTGCTCGTTTATGATTGAAGAAGCCTCGTCTGTGTCTGCCAGTTCTATTGCTTCGATGTTGTTAGGTCTGGGGTGATCGCACACCACGCATTTCCTGGCCTTCGCCCAGTTTTCGTATGTACAAACGGAACAAGTCCAGTGCTGAGCCCTTGTGTTCAGTTTATTTCTGTCATTATATTCCTCACACGGGTCAACAGAAAAAGGAACTGGTCTCGAACCAGACCCTGAAGACTGAGGGGACTCCGTGGGACTCCTGGTCCTACGTTGAGACAAGCACTGAGTACATCTTATCGCTCTTGGCCAGTTCAAGTACGTGCACATGTGGCACGACCATTTATTTGCACTTTCCATACTGTACGATGATTTAACCCTTGGTCTTGCACTAGAATCTGGACATATCAAGGGACTACTCCCTCCTTCGGTGCTTGTAGGATCCCAGTCTCGACCAATATCACTTGAACCACTTTTAAATGGATCTTCCGTGATAATTGTTCCACTAGGTCTCTGAGCACGACACATGGTACATTTGATTGCAGATGGCCAATTTTCGTACGTACAATACTCACAAGCCCATTTAATTCCACGCTCTGTCATCGTGCACTTCTTGAAATGAACTGCGTCAGGCAGAAAGCTAAATAATCAGAACAGATCATTAGGACATAACCGCGTATGAGCTCTGTTCCCAAAAATAAATCTCATAACGAGTTAAATGAATTACAACCCACTTGATGTGCACTGCACCCAAAAGTATGAAAGTTAACCCGGGCGAGGGGGCTATCTTTATCTTCTTGACAGTATTAGGGCACATTAGGTGTGGGGTGCTGTGAGAAGGGCAAGCCTTGAGCTGAATGGCTAATGCTTGAGCCACTTTGATGCCAAAATCAGGATTTCTTACTGTGGGAAAGAAAATTCAGTCCTGCATTTCAGGAATTTCTTAAGTTTGGACAGAGGCTTCTAAACATATTCAGAAAACAAATATTAAGCATGGAGAATAGTGGTACAGAGACTGGTAAGGCCACAGAAACAGGTGACAAATCTTAAATTCTTGAAATAGAACTCAATATGAATACAGCAGTACGGAAATAAACGACAAACTCTAAGATCTGTACAGCAAGT
Source organism: Heteronetta atricapilla (assembly GCA_011075105.1). Lineage (NCBI taxonomy): Eukaryota > Metazoa > Chordata > Aves > Anseriformes > Anatidae > Heteronetta > Heteronetta atricapilla. Next base: position 33,031,793 of record CM021736.1, on the reverse strand, counting down.
CATCACAGGGCTGGAAGGAAGAGCTGTATCAGGTAGGCAGTTACACCAGCAAGCAGTTCTTTTGGATTAGCAAGCTGTAGGAGTTGACATAAAAGGCACACACAACTTAAAAACACCTGCTTAACCAAGACTAGGCCTTGATTTGACATCACTCACAGCAGGTGTGTTATGAGGTTAAAGTAACACCCACGAGCAAGCTCAAGGTATGTGTGCTGACAAGCCAACATAGCGCTCCCATTCTACAATCCGGACTCCAGCCCAATTCCAACTCACTTTTTCTCTAATGAAGAGGAGAGTCCGTCTTCATGCTGGCTCAGACCTTTTCCTCAGATTGCCAAATATGAAGGATGACACTAAGCAGATAACTATTCCTGTAAACAAAACGAAAAACAGGCTCATTATAGGTTTCCTCCTGGACCTGAGTAACCAGAAAGTTAATTATTAAATGCCACACCTATTCTGATCACAATTTAGGCGTTTAAACTCAGCCGTGGCCTGCTAGTACTAACATACAGAGCAGCTAAAATAAATCAATGTCTGGAAGAACACGAGCAATCTGTTGATCTGCTAAAAAAATAAATGCAAGGAACATCAAAGTCACCCCTAAACATCCCTGAACACTCTCAGTGGAAACTGAAACTGAGGATGGGGAGGAAAAAAGCTTCAATTGCTGCCAGTTGGTACAGAGGTCAAATGGGGGTAAAGACTAGGCAGGTAGATAAAGGATAAGTAGGCACATGGGTGCTCTTTTCCAAACTATTGTTCTCGCTGCCTCCCTTCCATGGATCCCAGCAGGCAGGAGCTTTTTCCAGCAGCTTGACCCTGATCTATGCAGCAGATCAGGTGGTTGCACGATCAAGGGGCTATCGGGTGGCCAGGAGAGAAGAGAGGACAGGCCGAGCCTTGTCACAGCAATCCATATTTATGGTGCGGGAAGGCAGATGAGCAGCCGGGAACCCACAAAGCTCTTTCCAGAGCTTGGGTTCTGCCATTACTTGTTTGAGCTGCCTGCAGAGCACCCCGCTCCCACCGATACGTTATAAAACTGTGTCAGGCTAGGGAACGTGCTGCGAAGGCAGTTCGGCTTCCTACTGCTTCCCCTCCGCCACTTGCTCAGAGAAGTTCGTGCCCACTCTAAGAGGGGAGAAGAAAAATGAAAAGAGGAGGAACGAGATCATACTGGGGTCCGGTGTCTGTACAGGGGTAAGAGTCATGTAACAAGAACACTGAGTCAATGCTACTGAAGGCAATTTCTTTAAAGACTTTTCAGAAACTTGTAGAGAAAAAAGTGTGTTTATTCCAGAAAATAAGCTAAGGCTTGGCCAAAGCAGTTCAAAACATAATGACAGATTTACCTATTCAAAACATGAGCATACATAATGACAGGTTTACCTATTCCATTTGGTCAAGGGTTCTCCCCTACCACCGCTCATGAAACACACTTTTTAATGACTTTAACGTTTCTTAAGTACGTTTATTCTCTGTATGAGCAACAAAGCTCTGAGGCTGTACCTTTTTATGGTTCTACAGACAGTTGAAGACAGTTTTCAGGAACGAGTGTGAAGCAGCATGCTGTTGGTGCACCTGCCACCCCCCCACAAGCAAAGAGCAGCTTCACTCAGGCTGCAAAGACCAGAAAGCTGCTGCTCAAGTCATTCAAAATCCAATACAAGTCTGGGAACACTTTCTACCCGATCTGAAGCCAGTATGTTCTGAGTTTTTTCTTTTCGTCTCAAGTCAGACTGGTGCACAGTACGTGATGAAGCCTGAGAGGGAGATGTGACCGGCTCCTCACCTGCCCTTTGTACAGCCTTAAACCCAGCAGCTCCCTTGCAAACAAATGCCAACCCCCAAGACAAAACACCTGGCATCTTGCTGACACCAAGGCTAGCAAAAGGGCCTGACACTCAAGCTGAAAAGGGGCCGGCCATAAAAACGCTCTAAATAAATACAGAGATATTATTTATGAAACTAAATAGCACAACACATACTGGGTTACAGAATGCAAACCTTCTGAGGTATGAGCTCACTACCTCCAGACAAGGCCTCTGGTTATAATGAAGCAGGAAGACAAAAAGGCTCAATGGAGCAATGCGATTTCCCTGACAGCTCTGCCAATACCCACTACAGCAGTTGGAAAAAAAACACAGCACTTCCACTCAGCAGTTTTTTGGGTTTCCATCCGGGTATGACCCCCAGTGGCACGACCATGCCAAGACCACCAGAACCACTGGATTTACTGCTGTTACTGACTGCCAGCAGGCACCCCGCGGTTTGAACACTGGCACAGTTTTTCGGAGTTGTTTCTTCACCACTCTGTCTTCAAGTAAACTTGTTTTGGATTCTGCACAGAGGAGAAGTTGAATCATGCAGCACCTCCTCTGTCAGAGGAGCGCAGCAGTGCCCGCAGAGTGCAGGTGCGTGCCTCAGTGTTCAAAAAGCAACAGCAGGCAAGAAATTAAAACCTGCAGAACTCCAAGCAAGTACCAATTGGTCAGTGTATAGAAAGCACCCTGAATACGTTCTGACCAGACTACTAGAATAACTCAGTACATTAAAGAGGACAATATTAAATTATTATTAAATCAAATGACAAAAAACACATCACTGAACTGACAGACTACCTTTTTATTAAATAGTCGGAAAAGCCAGTCTGAAAAGGTCACTTAAAAAATAATGAGAAGGTTCTGCTTTGTTTCAAGAATGCTCCTGTTTTTAGGTGTATGGGAAAACAAACTGGCATGCGGAAACTGGAAAGAAACATCAAGGCTTAAAAAACAAATTAAGGAAGGACGGACCCATGTTCTCCATGCCATAAGTCAACTACTCACAGCATCTGGAAGTTTATTCTCCTCTGGCTCAAGCAGGCAGCGAGGCAGGACTCCATGCCACAGGATGACAGAGCCCCTGCCAGCCCCGTGAGCCCTGCCTGCACCATGGGCTCCTTGCTGGGGCACCCAGAGTCCACCGCTGCTGGCATAAGCCCTGCGTAATCATACCAACAGGTCAGTGCTCCCACCTGAGCTCATTTTGCTTCTGAGTGAAGACTTCCAAAGAAAACTAGCCTCACTCCGTCCTTACAGGCAAAGGGAGGTAGCACCTCACGCCTTCAGAGAGATGTCTGAGGGCACAGAGCCACCCCAGCCCAACAGCGCTGCCGCTACGCTCCTGAAAGCAAAGCTGCCTTTATTTTGGTTTCAGAACTCTGTGAAGCAACTTGATTGGAAAACCACACACACACCTCCTGTAATCAAATGCAGAATCTATTAACTCAACAGCTTACGAGTGCAGATGTAACACCTTCCACACATCCAACCACAAAAAGGAGTGGGGAGAAGCAGGGCTGCAAGTCTAAGCAAGAGATCAAAGGGCACTTTCGCTGACAGTATTCTTTCAAAAAACACGGCGTTTAAATGCAGGCCTGCTGAGAAAGAGCCTCTCTCTGACAGCTGCAGTTGTTGACTAACAGCTGGGTAATGTTGCTGTGAAGTTTATACATAAATATGTGCTAACACGGGATGGACAAACAGCCTTCAGAAGAATTGCAGATGATTAACTCCACATAGCCTGACACGCTCACGGAAATGTTCCCCCTTTTACATCACTGCCTCAAGTTCTTTTCTGGTTACCTGTAAGAAAAAGTCATAGTTCCTAGAAAGCTGAAGTTGGTTCATACACAGATAAGATCTCCAGTTAAAGCTGTCGAGGGAAAACATGCTAAAGCCAAAAATCTGGGCCATCATCACACACGGCTATGACAACACGCATTACTCTGAGCTCCGACACCTGTGGCTGCCTTTGCTGTGTACAAGCGCAGAGCACACCTGGGAGTACACAACGGATTTGAGGCAGCTGCTTGCAAGGGAAAGGACCCAATGGTTCTGACTGCACTGCTTACAGAAGGACATTTAGAAACACTCTGAGCACTCCAGCAGGGGAATCTTCTCAAAGCCCGCAGTAACTTGTACCAAGGGCCTCTTCCAGCAAAGAAAAACTTGCCTTTTTTTTAAAATGCAGCCAATGGGAAGATCTAGAGGATTTAACACAGCTGTACATAAGCTTCAGTCAAGAAGGCCAATTTCTTTCTTTTTAAAACTTGTATTTTCACTAAAAAAAAAAAAAATCTGTATTTCTTGCACACAAGACATTCCACCTAGCTTTCAATTTAAAGGTTGACTTTTGTTATCTGGGTTCAAGAGGCCTTGTGAAACGCCACACTGCCCATACACTTCAGAAAGAACACACTTAGCAATAAGTTTCAAACTGGTTATTTCAAAGTATCAAAAAATCATTGTTCACATGCAGTTTGCCTTGGCTGATTTTTTAAGGTGGAATTTCATTGACACTTTCTTCTCTTACCCCGCTACTTACACTTCTCCTTGGTTTTTTTCCTCCTATCACCTTCAACGATTTGCTGTTCCTGCAGGACAGTTTTCTCAAGTATTCAGCTTGAAGCTCAACAGATCACTACATATGAAAGAAAAAAACCTTTGAACCTGACGAAGCTCCTACAGTTTAAAGGAACAAACAATAGGTGCCGTTGTAGTCCCTGCAAATTAGATTTTTTTAAAATGACCTTGTCAATGGGATAACCAAATGAGATCAGTATTGAACCTGGAAGCTCAGCAACGACTGAAGAACAAAAGAATTACTGCGAAGTCACAGATGCAGAAGCTTTTTCTGTATCAGGCTGGATACGCTCAGAACAAGGACTTCAGCAAGTAAGCATAGTTTGTTCTGGTTGTTAGGGCAGTTCTTTAAGAAAGAGAGGACATTGTCCCAAACAGATCAGCTAAAAGGGAAAAAAAAAAAGTCTTCCCTCATGTTAGGGAAAGATCAGTGAAAGCTTTTCTGCTCTGAGCGTGGTTTTTCAGCAGATCAGCTAGGCACCGTGCAGAGAACACGCACTGGTTATCCACAGCGGGACCTGGGCTGCAGCTCCCAGCACAAAGCCAACCACCCCGTACCCCCAAACGTGGACACAAAGCACAAGGCAGGGGGATTGTGGCAAACTGGAGACTGTTCCCATCCTCGTCCCTGTGAGAGCACTGCTTTGGGAGCGCACAGGGACAGCCCTGGCTCTCTGAGCACTGGGGCTACTTGGTCGCTCCCTTAGGAGGAGGAACACTGCTGTCCAGAGGCATCAGCAAGACACAACGGGCACAAACCTCAGTTCTGTTAAACACCACCAAATCCTTGCCACCTATAAAGCACAACATCAGTGGTGGGGAAAAAAAAAGGAAATGCTTGGGTTATAACTGAGTAACTATTTACAGTCTAGTATGTTAGAACTCATTCTTCTTCAGTTTTTATAGGCTAGGCTGTCAACAAATATTCTACACTGCAGACCTCACCCTCACCCCTTTTCATCTACGCGTGTAAGCACGCAGTTGAAATCCAGAAGACGCGACCTTACGCAAACAATCACACTACCAGACATGCAGCTCTCTTGACTAAGACGAATTCTGAGAAGCTGTGACTTCTGAAAACGTTCAAGTCTGCTCACCAAGTGAACGCTGACAAGCTTCACTTACAGCTACATCAAAATGAAAGCAGCGTTTGGTTATGGATTCACATCTCATTGAAAAGTGCCTCAAGTCTACTTTATTAGATATTTACCATTCTCAGAAAAAATCACTCCAACTTTGCTCTATCTTTCCAATATTCTAGTCACACTTCCCATCCAACTGTTGTCATTTCAAGTACACCTGAAAGCCTGACTCCCTGTAAGCAAGGGAATTCATCGCGAGATGATGCCTCCTCCTGCCAACGCAGTAAGAAGTCAAACAGAAGGGAAGTTACCCATCTTCAGAGGCTTCTGAAACACAGAAGTGGAAAGCGAACTTCAGGTTCGGATGTAAACCCAGCTACAGACAGACTCTTCTGCAGGCACAGGAACACCCTTCCAACCCTAACAGATGCGTGACAGCGCTATGCACTCGCTCTTCTTGCCTTTGTATTTTGAGGTTTACCCCCCAAAGCACTTCCCTGCTCTTGGGCTCTGCAGTTACCCCTGCTGTAGGGTTTGCAAAGGAAATGCTCCCAGTGTATTTGTTACTGAACTCCAATGGGTCAAAGCACGTACCCCTCTGTCAAATTTGTGACTAAACACTAGGAAAGCATCCACTACTGGAAACGGGCTCTAAGAGACAAGAGCAGTGGCTCACAACTCAGCACATTCATGTTTCCGGAGAGGGTTACATTTTTCTTTGGTTGGTTTTGGTGGCGGTGGTTTGGGGGCTTACCCTTGTGCATTTCTGGTGTCTTTTTTTTTTAATCTCAGTTAACAACCGTTTAAATGAGATGTTGCCACACATTAGGAGGGACTAAATACAACTCTTACTCAGAAACCAATACCAGTTGGTAAAACACGAGTAAGCAGCTCATCAGTTACATAACACATGGCATCTCCCCCGTAACGCTAATCAAAACCAAGCAAGCAGACTCAAAATAATGAGCTCCAACAGAAAACTCCCGGAAATACAGCCATCGACATTTAAAATCTGATCACCACAAACAGGCGGCAGCAGCTGAATACGGCCTCAAGATGTACAGATACAACAAATGCCCATAATAAAAATGCAGTCGTTAAAACCGTTGCTTTACAAACGCTGGCATCGGACGAAGTAAACAAGCCGAACGAGAGGCTTCTTTCTAAAAAGTGAGGTCGAATACAAAACGATGGTTTATCTGTGTTTAGACTGTATGCCTAAAACATTAGGCTCATTTTTTTTGTTTAGATCTGAGCCACCCCTGCACAAGATGAGGAAAACCAGATGTCACCCTCTGAACAAAAACACGCTGCGGAGTCAGACATCAAAAGTCAAAGACACTTAAACCTGTCCAGCAAGCAAGGAATGCTCTATTAAAATTTGTGTGTCTGACATTCAGTTCTAGTAATTATCCCCTGGACCTCCCTAATCGTGGTTGACCATAAATTAGATCATGGCTAGATGCAGACATTCACCATTTGGCGGAGAAAAACCATCTGCCTCCAAATGAAAGAAGGAAACGCGCTCTCAACATCAGCTATTGTGTAGTTTCCTCCTAATTAATGGCAAGCCACTCTCACATACAGTTAGGGACTGTCTTTGGTGCACGCATTTGCGGTTGGGCTAGTTTTTAAGACTTTTAAGACAGTTCTAGCACAAAAAAGCCATCCAAGCCACGCTCGCTGTTTCATCCGGCTCGACAGCAAGGTGTCAGAGAAAGACGCGCACCAAGAAGAGTTGTAACATCACAGCACGCTTAAAACTTTAACAACGTCTGACTTTTAAACATTAGCAATCCTTATTTTGCTCACTACACATACCCAACAAATCAAGCAAGATATTCAGCTGCTGCAAAATCTCATAGCCACAGCCCCAGAGCAGTAAGCCCCCTGCTTTTGGGGAGTGGGGGGCAAGGGTGGGAGTAACTCACTGCCAGAGATAATGCTGCGCAACCTGCCTGAACTAAATCCTTCACAGCCCACGAGGTGACAATTATTTTTATCCCTGCCAAGCTGCAGAGGTCAAAAATAGGTAACAGCCCAGCCAGCCTTCCCAGTGCTTCAGCACGATACAAGTTAGCTTCTCGATGAGCAAAGGGTAAGGGGAAGCCTTGGTAGCCACAGCCAAAGCCCCCAGGTCCAACTGACAGCAGACACCTAGCTAACAACCAGACATTGCTGAGACACCTCAGACTAACCCTGCTTCCCCTGGCAGTCTGAAATAAAAACACAACACACAGCTGGACCATGGGCTCGTTGTCATGCCAGGCCTCCATCGACACTCCCCAGCTCGTGACACCGCACCAGACACAGCCCTGCAGGTGGAAGCCGCTCCAGGGCAGCACCCAGGCAGCAGCAGGTAGGGGTGCCACAGCTCCCCGTGCAGATGCTCGCCCCCCCTTGGGTAACAGGGAGAAGAATGGAGATGAAAAACGCTTTCAAGCCCAGTCTGGAAGAAGTCAACACTGATGCACTTACGGTCCTTCTAACCACAACAGATTCTCTCATACACCCACAATCGCCCCCGCCTGTTTTTATGTTTTACAATTATCCACACTTATCAGACCTATGAGTCATTTCTCTCCCTCAATACCCAACTGACCACAGCCCAAAAGCTTCATGGTTTTGAAATGAATGGACCTAAAGAAGTAGGTGTGACTTCACAAAGCCACTAAATGACTACCCGATGGCAGTAGTTCTAAGCTACTGAAAACAAAGCAGAGCACTCAAGCTTATTTTTCTTTCAGGTCATGTCAACCGTGGATGTGACAATTTTCACGTTCTAGATCTTGAAAAGAAGCTGGCGAAGCACCAACAAAACTTTAAGGTTTCCCAAAATCTCTAAGCTCCGTGGTAACTCAGAGCTTTCTGTTTCATGAGAAGCCACTCAAGAATAGATGCTAAATCGAATCAAAAGAACCCAAAGATTTCTAAACCCTAGTACTCGCTGACAAAACAAGCGAGCACAAGCCACAGAAATGTCACTGCACGTGGCTTCTAGCGTTGCAGGGGAGTGAAGAGGCTGGAACTCCCCAAGTGCCGGTTTCAAGAAGAGCTCTTCACACTAACAGCGGGCACAGGTCCAGCCCTGCAGCCCCCCGCACAGGGGTTTCACACCTGGTATCCAGTCTGTACCCAGCCCTCAGTTCTTCTAAGGGCTTTCGGCTCAGTTCTGTGCTAAGCCTTGCAGATGGATGCAAATTCTGTGCTTTCTCCAGCATTTGTCTGAGAAGTACCAGCTTTTGTTATCCTCGCCCTAACAAGCAGGACAGATAGGTCAGTTTACACTCAAATAACCAGAGGAGAAAACACCAACTTATTTATGCCTGCTGCGTAGAAGCAGCAGCAAAGAACTGAGAACTTGTCTGTCCCGGAGACGAGATGCTCTGCACACACCAGGAACTCTCCATTCTTCCCAGCGTATTTCACTTCCCACGTTCTTCAATTAAAAATAAATAAAACCTACAATTGCTGCTGCCTTCTTGAGCCAAGGTCAACCCCTCTTGAAGAGGGTTCTCGACTTCACTACACTCGTACTTCACTCCCTCCAGACCTCTTCCTCTCCGGTCTTCGCTGAAACAAGCTTGCAGAAATGGGACAGCAGCACAGGAGGGAAAAAAAAAAGTGGTTTTTTTTTTGAAAAGTGGCAGGTAGATACAACTGCAGTTTGACCACAGAGCTTCCAAAAACCTGCCTGTGCCACAGAAGAAGGAAAAAGGAACTCATTACAATTATTACACGCTAATTGTTATTCTGAAGTATTTGCTAACTGTTAGACACCAAAGGGATGAGTCCTGTTATTAACCTCGTGTTCCAACAGAGTTCCACAAGAACCAACTTACATATGTACGAGGGCCCGCGCTTCAGCAACTGATGACTTAAAAAACAAAAATCCCCCCAAGCTGACAAGTCTCACAGTCACAAAATGAATCCAGTTCTCCACAATTTAAAGCGGTGCCAGCTACGCAAGAAGCGCTATGAAAAAGCACGAGCACCAGGAAAACACCTGAATTACAGACAACAACTACCTTCTGATTAAGATCTCAAACATTTTAAGGTATAGCAAATTCCATTCAACTGACATTGCAGAGTGAGCTTTACCTGTTAGTTCACTGATTTTACCATTTGACAAGTGAAGGAGTAAGCTCTTCATGAGCTGTTTTTGGTTTTTTAAAAAACAAACAGCTCTTTTCAACTTTTCCTCATTCCCCTGTCCATCTGCAGTACTACTTCAATAAATAAATAAGTAAAGCACTCTGGTACAGTCCAGCCACGCATCTCCAGCTGCCAAACCGAAGTTTAGTTCCGTTTTAGTAACAGCAGGCTGGAATTATAATTCTTACGGTCAAAATGAAGATTTACTCGTTGACCAGCTCAAAATAATCCAATCTTCACAAAAGATGATGGCACATCGTGGTGAAGGCTGCACTGATCTCAAGTTCCACATAATCTCATCCCTGATACTGCAGAGAGAAACCTTACCACCTAAGTCACTACCACCCGAAGGAGCCAGTACACTGAAGTGCCCAAACATACATTTGATTATTTGACCCAAAATATTCAGACATCTTCCCATACCATCAGCAAAGTATTTCCTACTTCCATCTCTGACTTGGGATCTATCTTGCAAAGAACACCACAGATAAATGGTATTTCCCACCCCCAAGGGATTTACACGTTAAATTACGTAATATTAAAAGAGCCACACACAAGTCTAAATAAAACTGAAAACGCCTCGACCAATTTTAAATGGTCTCCAATTTAAGTCATGCCTCTGCGATGAATCCCATTGATGCTTCTACGCCGCTCAGCATTCCAATTACATTAATATTTTTAATTATACTTCTGAGAAAATGCTAATGGATACAACTCTACAATAACAGATTACGGCCTCATCAGTCATCTCCAGCCACCTGCCTTTATTTAAGCAGACTAAAAAAAAAATAAAAGGAACAACTTTTTTCTTCCAGAGAAATGCACCACAGTTAGTTTCCCAAACCCTACAAAGCACAACGCATCCAGAAGCGTTACAAAGTTTTAATGCTCTGACAGACTTAAGTCAGTGATCTTTACATATGGATGCCTGCTAAGGCACAGTTCAGGTTGGGCTTAGGAAGGAGGCAAATAAGAGACTTCCTGAACGCTTCCTGCTGCTTACCTGATCTCCCCTCCCCAGTTAACCACTTGGGGAAACAAAAATAGGCTTCACATATCTATCCTGCAGTCACCAAGGACAAAAACACTAGCTGAGCAGAACGAGAAGCAAAATTAAGCGAGGCAGATCCCTCCTGAACTCCTGTTAGTATTCTGCCCGTAACAACACACAATTTAAAAGCAGCAAGTGTTCAAGAGGAGGCCAAGGCAGCGCACAGCAGACATTTATTTCACCTGTCCACAGTGGACATCACCCCCCCGACGCGTTACGCTCCCACGCCAGCCTCACCAACACGACCAGCCGGCACCCAGCAGCTGTCCCAGCGGCACACACAGCCTGTCACAGCCCCGTCTGCTCCCCGGGGCCGTTCCCGGGCATTCCACGGGAACTTTTCCCTTTTGTGACGCCTGGAAGCACCGGGTGCCCCCCCCAACCCCCAGGGGCTCACCTCAGCGGGCTGGGTCCTGGGATCGTGACGGCGGGGTCGTGAGGCGCGGGTCACCCGGGCTCTCTCCTCTCGCTAACTGAACTTTCTTTAAAGAAAAAAAAAAAAAAAAAAAAAAAAACGGCTCGGGCTCAGGAAAAAAAAAAAAAAAAAAATCTATTCTGAGGTAATTCGCGCAGTTGGCGGTGCTGCCGACCCCACCGCGAGGCTGCTGCCGCCACAGGCGCCCGGGGGGACGCCCCACTCCCCTCCCACCCCCCAGAAATCCCCCAAAACCAGCAATAAAATAAACCAGCAAAAAGCCTCCGCAGGGGAAGGAAGCAACCCCAGCCTGCCGCTGCACGGCCCCGGGGCCCCCCTCCCCGAGCCCCGACGGGGGGGGGTTCACCGGGGCCGGCCCGGCAGCAGCCCCCCTCACTTCAGCCCCTCACCTCGCCTCACCTCCCGTCGCCTCACCTCGCCCCGCCGCCCGCGCCGCTCCCCCCCGGCCCGCTGGCGCGGCGTCCCCCCCCGCTCACGCCATGGTCTCTCCCAGCGCGGCGGGCGGCCGCGGGCGCGGGCGGTGCCACTCGGCGGCGGAGGGGGGGGGGAAGGTTGTAAAACGGGAGAGGGGGGGCGGGGGAGCCCCCGCCGGCCTCCTCTAATGGCGGCGGCCCGGAGCAAAATAAACCCCCCTGCGGCCCGCACGTCAGCCCGGCCTGCCCGCCTGCCCCGCGTCTATTGGCCCAACTCGCCGCCTGGCCCCTCCGCCAATCGGCGCGCGGCTCTTTGGGGAGAACGGGTGATGTCATCCCCGCCGCTGGGGCCGCCTCCGGGGCGGGGTGTGGGGAAGCCGAGCCCCCGAGCCCCGCCCCCGCCCCCCCCACATTTACCTCATGGCGCCCGCGGGCCTGGGGTGGAGGCGGTGGGGTCCCGTTGGCCATGGCGGCGACGGCCGTGTTGCTAGAAAAACCCTCCAAGATCCTCTGGTCTAACCATTCCCTACACCAATGTTATCCACTGAACCATGTCCCCAAGCACCACGTCCAACCTCTCCTTGAATACCCCCAGGGACGGTGATGCCACCACCTCCTTGGGCAACCCGTCCCCACGCCTGACTGCTCTTTCTGAAAAGAAATGTCTCCTCGTTTCCAACCTGAACCTCTCCTGGCACACCTTGAGGCCGTTCACTCTTCTTCCCTTCTTCCACAGCAAAATGTTTGTGACGAGAAACATTTCTAAAGTTCATTTTTTAAGGAAATGGACTACCACAAAATGGCGCCGAGCGCCACACGGCAAGCCCATGGAGCTGGCGGTCATGAGGCTAAGCCTGGCCAGCACCACTCCTCTCCTCCCCTGCGCAAGAAAGGCTGGCCCACAACCCATGGCTGCTTTGTCAGCCCTCAGAGTCAGGCCTCAAGCTGCCCTTGTATCATACTCTCTTATTTTCTGCTCACCACTCAGAAGTCTTGAGTCTTCCTCAAGTTGCTATTGTAATCTCTGACAGAAGAAAAAACCACCTTACTTGCCCGCATCTCAGCTCTTCCCTTATGGGTTTTGCATCACTTGATACCTAACTCCTTTTCCACCACAGTTCCTACTGTATATTTCAGTCTTCCACATACATTTACCACTTTTATTTCTGTGGTTGCATGCAGTGCCCTATTCCCAGCCAACGCAGAAGGGACCCCGTTACGAAGCTAATTGCTAATCCCTCATGCTCAGGGTTGCACTGGGAAACTCATCCCTTCTGACCGGACAGATCCATTCCTTTTTGTTTGACAAAAGTAAAAGAAAAAAAGCAATGTAAAGGAAAAGCACCCAGTGTGTTCTAGCAGACCGGTGATGCCTCATGCTAGAGAAAATGTCTTTGTCCGGCAGACAAACATCTACAGCTGGAGTCAGGATGAGTAAAATGTAATTATTTATGGAGACAGAAATAGAAATTTGTCTCCATTTACAATTAAATCAGTTCCTTGTACACATCACAAAACTGTCAGGGGGTGCAGGGTGGGGATAACATGATTCATCTCTCCCAGATTTGTTATTTACTAAAATCACTTTCTGTCTCCACTGAACAAGTTGGGCCCTGGTCTGCATTTTGGGAAACATACCAACAATTACATATATTTAGCTGCAGAAAGGACTGGGACAACTTATTTTCTTTCACACACCCACATAGAAGATCCAGATGAGCTCGGATAAGTCATGTAAAAGAAGTACTTAAGAAATCATGCCATCTCTGTGCTTAAAAATAATTCAGAAAATGTATCCCTTGCTCTTGGCATCTAGGCAAGACGATGGAAAAACAGTAATCTAAGGCAACAACAAATGGTGGGGTAAATTGTCAAAGCTGCCACAGAAGTACAACAATGGGAAATTTGCAGAAATAACGGTTATAGATCAGACCGTAAATAGATTAAAAAAATAGAAAGAATAAATAGTTTTGGAGAATGTGTCAGTTCAAATTCTCCCAGAATACTTCATGAGCCTGTCAGGAAAGCATTGGATGATCATTAAAAGAAACTTTAAACAAAATACAGTGCATTGCAGCACATTAGGAGCATGTAATATACTTTTACAGCACAGAAAAGACCTCTGATGAACCCAGGCTTATATCACTTCAAAAACGTCTGTTGCGTGGGTAAGAAAAAATTATGGTCAACTGAAAGATATCCAAGAATTTGAGAGAATTCAAATGATTTTCGTATCTGCATCGTTATTCTGCAGAGCTGAGACACTCCAAGTAATAAATAGGTACCTGTGTAGCATAGGAAAGCAAACACACATGGTAGAATTGAATTTGAAAGTTATCAGAATTGTTAATTTCAAAAGTGAATCTTAGCGGTATCTCCAAATGACAGGACATTTTTAATGTCAGCAGTATTATTCCTAAGACCAGGTCTCTGACTTCATCTCAAAAATTGCTGGCATGTTCCAGCAGGTTTACTTTGCAGAAATTCCCCATTCGTTCTAGACTTAAACAATGAAATACAATAGGAATGATCTCTCAGTGGTTTAGAACACTGATATTACATGTATATTTTATCCAATTATACCTTTCAGACTTCTAATTTTGAGATAAAATATACGTGACTTGATAACCCAGTGCTCAGTAGGTTTGGTATTTGGCCACCTTTTTTCAATGTCAGAAAGGCAATTCTATTTTGTTAGAGGTAGCAGAAATTGTAAGTAGGTACTAATTTCCTATATTCCACCCCAAATTTTAATCTTATTCCACCAATTTAAGGACAGATTTTAACTCTCTAGTAGTGCGTTTGGAACACTCATACTGATTTGACAGCTAAATATATTATTTTGGGAACTTTGGGGAGTTTATATATATATATAGATAGATGTGTATACATATGATATTTTGGGAGCTTTGCAGAGTTGAATCCACTCATATCTTGGAGGTTATGCGCCTTCATTAACCAGCTGCATAAGAACCGGAGCTGCCCACTAGCTCCGAATAAACCCATAGCAAAACCATATGCCTTCATTCACAAGTAAAAACATAATTTGCACATGTATTTCTACCAGGGTTTGGTTTTTTTCCCCCCACTATTCAAATATCCTTAATCCACGTTGCTCTGATGCCTGCTGCTTTCTCCCCACCTTCCTCAGCTCTCCAGTTTCCTTTCTTTCCTTCCAGCTCCTCCGGAACAAGAAAGAGCTGCTCCTTGGCTCTGGAACCACTCAGAAAAGAATTGATAACAGATTTTCTTTCCAGACCTCACGGGTTTGATGAAATGCAAACAGCATACACGAGTAATAGAGAACTGTGCAGGAGTATCAATGAATCTGGGCAAGAAACCCACCTGGTTCCCTGTCCCCGTCAGCCTGGAGCTGCACCAGCGGCACCGGTGCAGCAGCCAGCCTCCCTGAAGCAAGAACCCTTTGTGCCTCTGAGGTGAGAGCCTTGCCGGCAGCCAGCTAGGCAGATGGCTTGGAAGTTCCCTTCCTTTCCTGCAAAGAATGTATAAATTTAGGATTTTTCAGAATAATCAAGAATTGCAAGTTGTCTTTACCTCCTATTAAACAGGAGCCCTCTGCACCGCGCTGCCTTACAAGACAGCCTGTTTCTTTTGTCCTGATGCTCGCTGTTAGCAAGGTTCCTTCCCTCAACTCTCCCTGACGTTTCTGTTCTGATTCACCCTGCTCATAACCGAGCAAATGATACCAAAAGCTATAATTAGAAACGAAGCACTGAAACGTTTCACAGTAGCATTTTTCTAGATGTTGCATACAATAGCTGGGGGATTCGGTTAAGAGAAATTGTGCTTCAGGTAACCAGAAAGACAAATGCCGAATTATTTTGCGCTGGCATGGGTTCTTTTTGTGCTGTAGCAGAATTTTCTTGGTCTGAGCATAAAGATTAGATCCAGTTAGTGATGGATAAGTACAGATCTCTCTCTTATGCAATTCTCTCTCCCCTGGTAACTCCTCGCTCTCAGGCAGAGCACTGGCTCCCGTTGGGCGATTCATCCTCGGCGTATCTGGGAGCAGGGATGCACATGCTCACCAGATGGTTGTTTCTCACTAGCTGAACTGTGAGTATGCAGAACTCCCTCCTCGCACCAGCTCCCCAAATCCTCCTCTTGCCATTGCCCTGTTCAGGGTTTTCAGGCTCTTCGTGATCAAGGAAGACTTGCAACTGATCTGAAACACTCAGCTAACGGGTAAGGAATAGAAGCGCAGAAAAATCAAAAAGAAGCACAGTTTTTGAAGCTAAAAAAAATGATAAGTGGCTGACCGATTTGTTACCATTTTTCCACCCTCTCTCTGAGTCAGCCCCAGCCTTCACACCCAGCAAATCTCATACTCATGGCTCTTTTTCTCATTTCAGTTTGAAACAAAAATATTCAACCGCAGCTACATCGCTGTATCCCCTACACACAGGAGGAAAAGATCGGAGAAGGCATGATGTCCTGGCCGTTCTCGCTTGCTACAGCTGTTGGGTGCCGTTGCAGGCTGCCACTCTCAGACCCAAAAATGAGCTGTGGCTACGTGCAGCTGACCTGTGGCTAGGAGAAGGAAGGCAGGGTCCTTCTCTGGCAATCCCACACGCTCCCAGGCGTGGTGGGAAAGTTGGTGCTCTCGCACTAGCCCTTGTGACAGCATCCCATAGGAGCTGGCTTTGCTAGTTCTACCCGTACCCCAGCAGGGACCTCTCACCTCCCCGGGCAGCATATGTCCAACAGAGGCAGGAGAAACGGAGTTCTTGTTTAAAAAAGAATAGCTCGGAAAGGTAGAAAATAAACAATTTTAGCTTTACGTATATACATAGCTAGGAGCAACTCTGCAGAAATACGACAGAAGTGTGTGCTGAGTTGTTAGCTCCTCAGTCATTCTGAAGTGTTCCACTAGCAGCAAGAAAAAGAGGTTGGAAGTGGGGAGCACTTGCACCGACAGCTACAGCATGCACCGTGTTGGCTTGATTTCCCTCTGGTTCTGCAGGGAGCGGAGGAAGGGGGTGATGGAGCAAATCTGTCGTGCCATGCCAGAGCTTTCCTGCTGAAGGATTTGAGCCACCCGATCAGGGAGTCTTAGAAACTTTCCTCAGTTTGGGCAGGCATTCAGCAGGTAAAGGAGTCCACGCGGCCAACGGAAAGGAACACGCAGAAAAGAAGATGGAAAACCGTGTTCACTCAGCACGGCCCAGCTGGTGGGCACGGCGTGGCCGCGGCAGCTGCTCCAAGCCTGCATCAGCAGGGCGGGCACGGCGAGGGTGCGGTGGAGGGGGACAAAGGGAAGAGGAGAAGAAGAGAGAGAATTAAGGAAAATGTGGGGAAAAAAATAAATAAAAGAGAGAAAGACAAAAAAACAACAACAACAAAAAAAAACTCTTTGAATGTGCTCTTGAAGAAAGTCATCGGGGAAGACAATGACAAGTAACAATGCAGCTATAAAAGGAAGCAGCAGCCCGAGTCCCTCTAGGGGAATGCAAGACATTTGTGAAGACTTCAGACAAAAACCCATGAGAAAAAAAAAAAAAAAAAAAAAAAAAAGGATTGAAATCCACAGAGTAGTTGCTGCCTAGAAATGTCAGGCCCGAAGAGTCTGGATTGCTCTGTGCAATGGCCAGCATCTCTCTCACCCACAAGCACGATACGTGTAACCACTACCAAAAGCCCAGAACGCCACAAAATTCTCCTGCCAGAAGAGGAAAAGTTTGTCAGGACTGCAGGACAAGCGTAACGCTAACTCCTCTGACACTGCTAACTGGGCCTGGATACAAATACCCCATTATTTAACCTCTGGTGGTGACGCCTGGTTTAGGCAGCTCCCCTCTTGGAGTATTAGGTTTTGTGAGCCCAGCTGACAGGCATTGCCCCTCTCCAAACACCACAGATGCTAAAATCAGTGGCTTTAGGTTTGGCTGGGAAGTTCAGAAGCAGGAACCCGTGCATTTCTCTGCTCTAGGTGAACACAGCGCTGTCCCCGTGCAGCAAGGCAGTATCACCGCGCAGCATTAACGCGTCCCCAGCCAGAGCCGACGCTCGCAGCCGTTAGCGTCTGGTGCAAATGAAAAGGGGATTTGTTGTGGAAGAAGGCCACGCAGGAGCGCAAAAGGCAACAGAGAACAGACGCAGCTCACAGAATGCCGCGTATCATGCCAGGCACAATCACTGCCAGCTAATCAGCTTATTTGATGAGACAGAGGGAGCAAAATCCATCTTCAGGTTGACGTAATCCGCTGCCAGGCTTGCTGCGAGTTCTGAGTATGTTCCTTCCACAATTCAAAAGCCTTTCCCTTAGCTACTCATTGAGGCTTTTCTTTCTTTCTTTCCTTTTAATAAGCAACTTTTGGATTAAAACACACGTTCAAAAACCCACCGGGGAACTGCACAGGTAAGAGACTCCAGGGGGGCGGCTAACAGAGCGGCAGGGTGGTGCCACACGACCCGTTCAGCACCACGGTGAAACGACATCGGTACCACCGGGGGTAGCGTAATGCTGTTAGCGGAGGATTTAGGAGGATGATAACGGGTGAAGGTAAGGAATACACATCTGGAATTAAAATATGGGGAAGATGATTTTCTGGGCAGCCCTGAGTTTTCCAAGAGAATAGATTTTTATTTTTAATTCAGGCCAAGCCTGGGCCGTAAATTCTGATTACTTTAATACCATCGCCTTATTTCAGAGAGGTGTTCTGCAAAAGTCTTTTAACTTCTCCTGGCATTTCTCATCGCAGATAGGCAGCTTCAACAGCTGGATAAAAAGTAGCTTGCAGTCTTTTTCCTCCCGTTAATCTCCCAGAAAGCCATTCAGCAGGATACCTCGTGGTTGCTACGCCTTATTTACAGACCCAACGAGAGGCAAATAAATCAGAGAAAGAGAGAAATAAATCATATTCAAACCAGATTACTTTCCTGGAAGGACAGTTCTCTGATTACTTTTATTCCCCACTTTGAAAGAAAAGAATTCAGTAATTATACATCGAGCAGCTATTGTTTACTTGTATCAGTCACCGGAGAAGCTGCCGTGCCTTCCTTTTTTTTTGTGTGTGCTACGCTAAAATTATGGGTAGAAACAGAATGAAATAATTGCAGGAGAACATTGTCTAGGATCACTGTCTCCCACTGCACGAGGAAACGCTGAAGCAAAGCTAAGACATTTATCGAGCAGCAGGAGCTCATTAGCTTGTTGTCAGTACTCTCTCCCATTGATAGCTCTTACGTGGCTATCTAGCAGGTAAGCAACATTATAAATAGCATTAGCTAACGTTTTTCTTCGCGTATAAAAAATGTGTTGCCTCCCGGATAGTTCTTGGTACACTGCGAAATCCAGATTTTGTGATTCGGGAGTGTGTTGCTTCAGCGTTCCTACAACACGGCTCATCTGTCTATGGGTTCCTCTCCCCTGATCTTTGCAAAAAGTTACAGCTTTGACAGCCCACACTTGCATAAGACAGACAGCTCTGCCCATGTTCAGAGGCAATTTTAAATTTACAGGGCTTACAAAAGGAGAATCCTAATTTAAAGCATATAATGGAGTTGCCAATGTCTGAAATTGCTCAAATACTACAAGTCACATCTTCCGCAGAGGTCAGAGGGAGGATTTAGTATTAGAGCATTCAGAAGTACATTTACCGGAGGGGTGAACTCCTGTCTCAGCGACTGATGTCATAAGACAGCCAGATCCATGGATAATCATTTGTCTGCACATCTCGTTACTGGCCAAACAAAACAGCAACGGAGAGGGCAAGCCACTGACTTAAAACTACCCAATGCAATTCAAGTTAATCAATAAAACTAAAGGGAAAAAATATATGCAAGATGTCGAGCTCCTGCTGAAACAGTTGGAAATTGGTGGAGATCTCGCAAAGGTCACATCCCTCCACTGGAGACTGAACCTTTACAAACACGGAACCCCCTGACTGGAGGCACTCACATGCTTCTCTTCCCTTCTTGGGCACTGGACTGCTCTTCTTGCAATGCCAGGGTTGTCCCGTAGTCCCATTTCCCCAAGACTTCTGGCATTTCGTTTTAGCGCTCTTTCTCTTACCTTGCCTTCCTGGCTCTGCCTTCGCCACCCTCTTATTCCAGGTGTACTTCTTGCCTGGATGTATTTCTTGCCTTGTTCTTCCAGGAGGCTTCATGTCCTTCTCAGGCACCTGGTGAGGAGCTCGAGTGGGGCTGGTCGTCCCTCGGAGCACACATCTCCAAAGCCGCGCCGTCCTCGTTTCTTGGCTGTCTTCCTCTCACAGCAGGGAATATTCCAAATAAGGTCTCGCTGCTGTATCGCTCAAAATCAAAATAGCTTCATTTTATTTAAATTTGATCACAGCATGAGAAGAGTCACTTGGACTTTGACTTCCCTTTTAGAGCTGTTGAGTGCTTCAGCATATGGTCCTGCAAGATCTTCGCAGTTAAACAGTGCTAAATCACAGCTCCATCAGCTTTGGGTATTTTAATGTTTCTCTTGGAATGTTTACTTTTCTGTCCTAGACCTTCTGCCTCTAGAGTCGAGTGATTTAGTTAGACTTGGAGGATTATTTTCAAAGTTGATTTTTAATCCTCAAGGCAGTGGAGAAAAGCATAAAAAATGAACTAAATAACCTCGGTGCGGTCCGAA
This sequence comes from Heteronetta atricapilla, assembly GCA_011075105.1. Taxonomy (NCBI): domain Eukaryota; kingdom Metazoa; phylum Chordata; class Aves; order Anseriformes; family Anatidae; genus Heteronetta; species Heteronetta atricapilla. The sequence goes on along the minus strand of CM021736.1, from coordinate 33,011,642 downwards.
CGTTTAGAAAGTAGAAGACAAAAATAACCACAAGTATCGGTTCTCGAGGCTCATTCTTTAAAAACACATTTTAGATGCTTTTGAGACTGACAAATCGGTCTCAACAAAAATGTTTTGTTTTGTTTTGTCTTGTTTTTTCCAATGTTTTTGATGGCACAATGTAGAATATAATTGCTTTTTGTGCCAGCGCTGGACCAATATCCCAACGTGGCGCAGAGGAGTGAGTTGATTTGCTCTCCCCACATGGTCACTCAAGCTGAGGTTCTTCTACTAGTAATCATCGTCTTCCTAAAATATGCCAGGAAAAATAAGAGATATTAGCACCTATCTTCTGAGCTGCATTTTGGGTAGATACGTTCTGTTTAGCTCTTCATACGGAGTATAAATATTCCCTTTCTTTCAGAGCTGTCACTCTCTGCATTTGGACTGCACGTGTGCCATGGTCCATCCTACAGCTGACCGTGCTGTAGCTCTGGCTACAGCAATTTTTCTGTGCGTGTAGGTGTCATCTACCATGTTACACAGCTTTTTTTGTTAGCAGTGTTTTGAATCCCTCCAAGGGTGGAAATCCCACGGCTTCCCTGAGCCCTGTTCCAGCATTTGACCACCTTCACTGAAATAATTCTGTCTAGTATGGAGTCCAGATTGGCACGGGTTGTCTCCAAAACAAGTTTTCTTTCCCTCTTTCCAGTGTTGAAAGCCTGTATGAAGTTTAATTTAGTTGTTTATTCATTGAGAGATAATGTGGCTAGAGATCATAAAGCCCCGGTTTGCTGAGGTTGCATGAAATAAGAGATCCTAGGCTAGAAACACAACCCATTAACCTAGAACACCAAGACAAGCTTGGGCTTCTTTTTCTTCCAGCATAACAATTCTAGAACACTTAATAAAAAATAAAGAGAGAGAGAGAATACTGAAAACTTCCCAGAAAAGGAACAACCATTAAAAAAACAAATCATCACACCTCTTCAGAATTTGTTGCTTGTTTGTTTTTTCTGTAACTTATCCAGGAACTCTGGGTCTTGCTGTCTGCAGCTCCTCGCTGTCTCCTAAGGTCTCCAGTGTCCAAGCCAGGGAGCCCAGGAGCTGGCCTAGAAATGGGCTCTGAAGTGAAGGTGATGCCTCATCACAACGCCTGGTTAGGACACGGGGCTTCCCCAGCGATAGGCTCCATCAAGTCCTGATCACCTCCCAGTGCTCCTGGCAGACCGTCAGGGAGCTGCCTGGGGCCCTTGTTAGCGTAGCTCAGAAATTTGCTGAAACATTCATTCAAGCAAAACGAGTTGGTTTCAACAAATTGCCTTTTGCCAAAACATCTGCTTTTTTGGAAGCTTTCTACCAAGCAATATTTCTCGTGCAAAATGAAGTATTTAACCTACCACCTAGCAGCCATCTCTCCAAAAGCCATTTACCTACAAGCTCTTCTGAGATCCCCTTTCTTCTAAACACAGAAAAAAAAAAATCAGCATATGCAGCTCACCGCACTTGAAAACATCTCAGTAATTTTCTCTGCATCTAAACTAGGCTAAACAAGTTACTTCCTAAGCACGCTGACCCCTCAGGGGAATTTGCAGAGTCTCGTTCAGACTGCATTCACATTACAAAGCCCTAATTTAGTCCTGATGTTTTCAGATACACATGGAAGCTAGTTTGTACAAGGTCACCCCCGACGGAGACAGGAAATTTTTTACTCTTACGGTGTGGACCTTGAGTTCTGAAAAATGCTTTTGCCTTTTATCATCATCTGCATGCTATTTTTTTCCCGTCTTACTTACATTAAATGGTCTGTAGCAGAGGTTGTAATTTATGGAGTACTACAGAGCTATTTCAGGGGTTACGTGTAAGGCGAGCACCTTGATTTTAAATGCTGTTTTTAAATAAATGGCCTCAAAAACGCGGGGTAGTTTTTTAGCTGGCAAGAGAGCGGAGGCTACCTGGTGTGGATGAGAAACTGAACTGCCTTTGGTGGCAAATTAAAGTGTTCAGCCATAAAAATGATGACTAAGGGAGAGAAAAATGATCAAAGGGCTGAATATACATTGAAGTAAAACATTTTGATATTCTTAGGCACATTCTCTCTCTCTCTTATTATATAGAGCATTTTTAAAAGGTGAGACCTGGTCATGTGTAATTGCTTCCAAGAGTCCGTGCCAAATATCCAAGCAGGGAAATGAATGAGGTCTGCCAGGCGATAATTACCCTTCCCTGTGGCACACATTTCCTTGGGTGCTCTGTTTTTCTCCATTGCCGTGACAACACTTCCCACACCAGAGGAAATATTTAGCTTGCATCTTCTTGTAGAGTAGCAATTTCCCCATTTCCATAACTCAAGTGTTCCTCACCAAACAGCTGCAGTGCCTACTAGAATTGTTGAGTGTTTCGGTTGCGATTTTTTTTAACAACCGATCAAATTAGTTCAAGGGAAAGGTACCTCCAGCATCTTAAAGAACAGCTGCTCTTTACAGATCAAACCCAGGAAGTGTTTTGTATGTGAATTGGCAGAACATAGGTTTCTATACCCTGAAATATTCTGTCCTATCCCATTAAACAAATAGGGAGCTGAAGCTCGGCTCCTAGCTGCAGATCACAAACGTAAGTGGTATGAAAGTAAACATCCACTTTAGCTTTCACCCCTCTGCATTTGCTGAGATTTGTATCATGAATGGTTTGCTTCTAGTTCATCTGAAGTTTCTCAACAATACCCTTGGGGAAAAAAAGTGTGGGTTTTTTTTCTTGTACTGGGCATCAGTTTCTCCATATCTTTCTCAGATAAACTGATATGTGCAAGGTATATAAAGATGCCTAAAAAATGAATTATTTTCTGACCTTTGTCTGGCCAGGAGGGGACAAAGATGTGTGATGTTTAGTCTTGCCCAGAATATGCACACACAAAAAAAGAGATGTGCAGTAGGAACTGTGAGGTGCTCGGTCAGCCCCTCATCAGACTGTTTGTCAGTGCTGTTACATGGAAATATTCTCCTTCATTTACAAAAATATATGTATGGTTTTGTTTCTTTCTTTATTTATTTTAGTGCAGTGACCCCGACAGTTGTGGCTTTGGGACTTTTCCCCACAGGATTTCCAGTGGCAGCAGGCGTTACCGCATCCTGCATTCGTGGTGCTGCCGCTGGCTGCACCCGCAGCAATAAGGACGGGGCCTGTGATCCTTTGTGGGGCTGGCAAGGAACAGTAATAACAGACTCTAAGCTGTCGTAGGAGGATATGAACAATCGTTGTTTGGGTAATGGAGCATTCAGGCCCATCTGATGAGATGATCTCAGAGGGAAGGGAACCTGCCCACAACAAACTGTTTGTTGCCTGCCCACAAATACAATTTGCCCCCTCTGTGGCACCACTCCCAGCTTTGTCCCTTCCAGCATCCCTCCTCCCCGCCGTATTCACCACACACACGAGTCTGCATTGGGTGGCAGGACCCTCACAGGGCATATCTAGTCCTGCCTGTGCCCAAACCAGCAGGTACGTGCCACGAGGGGCCGGGGAAGCCACCCGGTTTCACAGGCTGGTGTCACACAGAGCGGGTCCCCAGCATGGCCACATGTTCCCGGCCTGCAGAGGTGCAGCAGGGAAAACCTAGGGTGCTCTGATGTTGATAAATTTTATTTTATCCTAAATGTGATGTAGGCTTTATGTTCTCACCACACCACAGCTTGGAGGTGTGAGGGATTTTAAACACCGCATGCATTGTGCATGCATTGTATGAGGGATGGGGCTTCTACACATCGATGTATGTGGGGGGAGTGGTGCTGGTGTGGGGTCCTGACTGCCCCAGGACCAGGCAGCAGGGTGAGCAGCTTCCCCATTTTTAATTAGCGTGACTTCTTAACCCAGGAGCTATTGTCTTCTTCATTTCCACAGACAACACTAACCCCCACGCTATTAAAATCTCAACATTTCCAGATTACCTCAGGAGCGGTGAATGAAGAACAGATTATCCACGGCTCACAGCCATTCTGTGGCACCCTGAGGAAGGTGGTGAGCACGGCACTGTCCCTGTAAATTCACATGTTGCTGGCCTCCTCACGTAGGAGCTGGGCCCAGACTGGAACAGGATCTGTGCTGCTGCTTCCTATGGGGGCAAAGTTGGTGTGGCAGGCCAAACAGCTTACCTGTGAGGAAAATGACAGAGATGAGGAGAAAATTCTGCTCACAAAGGACCTTGGAAGGTGCTCGGTACCAAATTGGCGGCAATCCGGCCTGCTCTGTTTCAGGAAGCTGTTTGGTGCTGGAACTCATCGGGCTTCTCCCCGCCTAATCCCAGAGTTCCCCCACCACACATAAGTGCTCAGACATCTCACGTTGTCATCGCCGTGTTTCTGTCTCCTGAGCCGGCAGGGAACGGGGCACATTGGGTGTCCGGCGTCACTGCCACCATGGGCCGGAGCCATCAGTCTTCCTAAAACAAGCCCAACCCAGGCAGATGGCAGCCCCCTGCTCTCTCACCTCCCTGTGCTCAGATAACTCTGTATGGATTCTTAGCCTTCTCCCGAGGGTCTTTAAAACCACTCCAGACACACACAAGTGCCCTTTGGGGGAAGGCCACTAGTCACAAACAAGTGTGGCCCAGATTTGTGCCCTCCCTTATCTGTCAGCCTGCCCTGCCTTGGAGAGCGAAAGCATCTGCCTGCCAGAACGCAGCCTGCCCCAGCATCTCCGCACTCCCTCCCAGAGAAAAAACCTCACCAGAAAAGGCAATATTGCTACAAAAAGGAGGTCTTCTACCCCACCTGCTCAACAAAAAGCAGTCTCAGGACCTGGGCTGCACAGGAGGGCATCCCCCCCTCTCCCTCTCGCCGAAGCTGCTGGCAGAGCTGGGCACAGCAGAAGACGGCTGAAGCAGATGATGCTACAAGAGCTCTGGCAAGGCTGTTTGCCAGAGTGCTGCCATGTTCTTACTGTTTAAATTGCTTAATATATGACATTAAACAAAGATCAATATCGGAGACATGGTCTCCTTGCCTGGCTTAGAGAATGAGCTTGGCCAGAGCGCTATGTGGCTGTGCTAGGCATGGACGCCCACGCACAGACTCGTCCCCTGAAGACAGAGACTTGTGCCATACCAGTCAGTTTTTCCTGAAGTACAGAAGCACCATCTGACCTTTTTCCTGCACTAAAATGCTCAAATCCTCCACGACAGACCTCAAGCACAGCCCCTGACTGAATTCATGAAGTCTGTGGGAGGGCATGGCATTTTGAGACCCATGGGTGAAGCCACAGTAGAGGAGCCACCTCTCATTGTTCACCTCCCTGAAGAGGTCTGTCATCTTTCCAAGTGCTGTAGGCTCAAGACAAACTCTCATTACTTCATTGTTGGTGAATTGTAGGGGTCTGTGATAAAACCTCCAGCTGTTCGCTGCATTTCCCTGGCATGTTTTCAGATGACAGACTTACCTGGGGGCCTGAGCTGCCGTGGAGCTCCCTGCAGCCAACACCGCCCCAGTTCCTCTGAAACGAAGGAATTTGGGGTCAGCAGGCTTTAATTCAGGTATCTGCACAGGCTTCTGCCAGCTCTTTGATGGTAGAGTTTAAACAGCGAGAAAACCAAAGGTGGTTTTACACCAAATGCTTTTTTTTTTACACCCTGCACCCTGGGCACAGCCACCAAGTCCCCGGCAGGTTCCTCAGCTGTTGCTCCAGCACACAGCACTAAGGCTGGCAACATGCCTCTACTAGCAGCACGTCGGGACTTCTGATGCAGGGTGATATACTCCACCTGGTTCCTACAGTGCGCCAGGTCTCATGGCTACCATACTTTATTAATTTGCATCTTTAACCCACCCTGGACTCTCTGGGGAAAGACTAAATGAGTTGTATGCAGACCAAGTGACAAGAAAAGCCAGGGCGGGGGAGAGACTTGGAGCTGTGGCACAGGGAAGTCAAAATTCATTAAACAATATGGGTTAACAATTTGTAATCAGAACCTAAAATAACAAAGACTTGTTCCTAGGAGGAGATTGCCCCTCTCTGCTGTGTGTATGTGAGGAATCCCATGGACACTCCACGTGCCTAACAAAAAGCTTTCCAAGTCTCATAACGTGAGCAGCAATTCTCAGAAATGCTCTGGAAGCTGTCCTTTGATGATGGACTTAAAGATGGGTTCCCAAGTCATATTTACCAAATTTCAGAAGCAGTTGAGAATAAGCGATTCTCAAATAAGATTCAAAAAATCTCAGACAGAGTCAGCCTCCCTGTTTTCTCCCCCAGAACAGGCTCTCTTTTAGCAGTTACCGACCTGTTCTGCATGACTGAGTTTCCATTTCCAAATGGCACACAATGGCCCAACTTGGAGCTGATTTATTTGCTGCTTTGGAAGGGCTGCTCTGCCCTAGCCTTCGGAGATTTCAGATCACAGCTCGTCAGATAACGCCCGTCCCAGGATCAAGCTGCAGCTCAGTAGCTTTCCCCCTTTGCTCTAGCACTGGCCATTTGAAACGCAGCAGGTCCCCAGAGAAGACAATTAAACCCAAGGCAAGAGTCAAGCTAGTCAGGCTTCGCAACAGGGACCTGTCTGCTTTGCGGAGATCCACTTCTTTCCCCCGTGATCCCAGCCACGTTTCAGAGGTTTGCTGTGCAGGGACACGTTTCTATCCGGGCAGAACCGATGGGAGCTGCATTCACCTGCCCCCAGCTCTGCGTTTCTGTGCGTCGCTGAAATGATCTGAGCTGGGCGCGAGAGGGACGGGCACGGGGCTGCGGTTTGAAGTGCAGCAGCGATTTAACTCTGCCTTCATTCCGCGAGGGATTTTGGCCAGTGTTTCCTAAATCCCTCTGCTGAATGGGTAGCGGGCTGGATTTTCAGTCAGCCCAGGAAACACTCAGAGGCTTGGCTGGGAGAAGAATCTGCCCTACGTTGATCTCCGTGCCCAGAAATGGCATTTACCTGGAGCATCCCAGCACATCACGCTGCTGGCGAGCCCCCTCATCCCTGCCCCCCGCGGGGATGAATCAGACCTTTTCCAAAAAAAAAAAAAAAAAAAAATTTGCCAGCCGTTTCCCCTTTCAAAACCCTAAAATCATTGTCAGGAGCTATTTACAGCCCTCCGCAGGCCAGCGCAGCGCAGCCACAAACAAAACCTTTCTGGGTCAGCCCAGCCCTGCCGCTGTTTGTAAACAGGGCACAGAAAGGGACAGTCACGCTGTGCAGGCAGGGGCAAGGGAGCCCCGGGACACAGCACAGAGACAGCCCAGCTGGAACTACTGATCCTTCATCGCAGAGACTGTAATTTTTTAAGAAACAATTTGGAAGTGGAACTAGAAGTACGGGGAATTTCTTGCCACGGATGCTGCCCAGCACACAGATTTCGGGAGAAAATCTACGAAGCGGTGCTAAGGTCGCTCCTATAAATAAATCATCCCGGCCCCGAGGAGCCCTACCAAGCTTCCCAGGAGACGTGCACCCCGACACATGGGCTCTGCCCTGAGAGAGGAGCCCGGCGATGCCCGCTGCTCTCCGTGCAGCAGGAGCTGAGCGTTCCAGTGGCACCACCAACAGCTGCTCCCTTTTTTAATCTCTCTAATGAATAGCAGGGCACTCATCGGGATGATGGGCGACGTGCTCCGACAAACAGACAGCGGACGCCGGCGGTGCTTGCGGTCCCAGGACCGCCTGCTCATCCAGGGGATGGATCCGTTCCCACGAGGCGTGCCTGCACACTCGGGAAGCACTCCGCCAGGCAAATACCGAGCACCCACATGCAGCCGCAGGGCTTGCCGTGGGTGTTCAACCTCGCACAGGCGCTTATGCCTGGGGATCCACGGGGCGAGCAGCACGGTGCGTGGCGTGCCACCTCTGCCAGGAAAAGCCAACCCCGGGTGAAAGGCGAAAGTGCCGCGCAGGGAATGGTCTGATGCCGTGTTTTAATATTTCTGCATCGCAGAGCTTACTGCGAGCTGTTTGGCAAGCAGGTACTTAAAGGACGATGAAAGCACCAGGGCTAATGTAAGCGCTGTGAGCTGCGGAGGGTTTGCATGCCTTGCGATCGACTTGCGAGGCCATTAAACCAAAGCTGCTTGCTATTCTTCCGGAAAATAATGGGATTTGAAAAGAATAAATCATGATTATTTTTAACAGTGCTATTACTCCATCCCAAAGCTTCTGCTGACCTTCAGTAGCGCAGCTCGGATCCACACGGCACCTTTTAACCTCAACCCACTTTAAAATATTAATCCTCATGCACGGCACAGGCATTATCATCTCCTCTCCGTGGCTGTGGAAGCACGGCAGGGCCATGGGCTGAGCTGCCCGGAGCCGCAGGGAGCAGTGCTTTGAAGAAAACCTTGCTCTCAGGCTGAAAGTGAGACCGTGACCATGCCAGAAAGTGGCAAGGAAGTCAAGCAAACCTGTTACGAGGCACCAAGGCTCTTACAGGGATGTCCATCCTGTTCCGGAGTAAAATGAGTAGGTTGTGATGTTCTCGTGGTAAAGTTATCTATGCCATTTTTTCAGTTAATATATAAAAAAAATAGACTTGCATTGGGATGCATAGCAAGCTCTGATTTTAATTGTTTTGCTTTGGAAAAGAGAAGGGATGGGGAAGGTTTCCGAGTGGGAGACAACCGCATTAAAATACTAAAGGTGCTCTTTGTGATTTTCTCAGAAGGAATGAGAGCTGGTGACTAACCTGAAAACGTGGCAGGAAAGGGTCACATTGAACCGAAACAAACATTTCTCTCCCAAATACTTAAAACACGACGTTTCCGAGCAGCAGCCCGTGTAGACCCCCCTGAGGAATTCAGCTGGGAAGGGGCGGCAGACGCCTTCGCATCCCGCGGCGGCGGAGGAAGGCTGCAGCAACCTCCTCCCCAACCTCCCACGCCTCACCCAGCGCCGAGCGATCCAGAGACGTTGCCAGGAGCAACGATGAGCGTTTCACCTGCCTGAAGGCCTCCCTCTCCTTCGCTTCCCTGCTGCCGTGGCCCCGGGCCCGCTGCGTGGGGCTCGGCGCCAGCAGCCCGGCGCTGCCCTCCCTTCCCTCCTTTCTTCACCAGACCTAACTCCGGAGCTCCCTGGGAGATATAAGGGGTGATGCTGGCCTTCAGAGGATGGCTGAAGGAAATGCCGTGCCCATTTGGGATCCCGGTTAATCCCTGACTGTGGTAGGGCATGGATCAGCGCGTTAAAAACAAGCAGCTGAGCCCATCTTCGCATCTTCGGGTATCTCCCGTGCCCTAGCGCCAGGGCACGTCCCTGCTCACCCGACCCGGTTCCACCGAGTGACACGTTTTCTGAAGGTTTTATTCCTATACAGAAAACGAAAACTTGAGGGTTTTAGTGAATCGATGCCGCTAATCGTTTTAAACACTTTCAGAAAGCTGTGCTATTAAAACCAACTCATCCGTTTTTACTGGCGAATCCCCTCCACGAATACACTCAGCACCGCTCCAGCCTCACCCCAGGGAGGGCAGCCAAAGCGGTACCGCACACAGCAGTTGTCGAGACAGCCTCTGATTTAAATAGGGACCGGGTCATTTAATGCCTTACAGATGGTGGCAAGCGGCACATGAGGTGGCACCGGGAGATAAGATGACAGATGGCCCGCAGGGCAGGCTGCCCCTTGCTGCTGTCCCCCCTCATGCCCTCAAGACCAGAACCCAGCACCCCGATGGCAGACCAGAGGCAGGGATCCGACCCCAAAAGGAGCAGGGACCTCTCCCAAGCCCTGTGGCTCTTCCTCTTTGCCATTACTCCATCACTGACCACATGCCAGTCTGGATTGCAACATAAGCCATCAACGTGAGCTCTTCCTTAACAGTGCTTGATTTTCCTCAAGGTCTTATGTACACCTAAAACATCCCAACAGGCAGAGACCAAAGGGATGATAAACAAACTGATCTGTTCTTTCAGCATCTGTTAAAAAGTTGTGCTCAACTCTACCCCGGTAAATACTTTGACTTTCTGGGCTCTCTTGCCTTCCCTCCAAAACAAACCATTTTTTTGTTGTTGTTCTGAAGCCATTTCTGAAACGACAACTCCGAAAGACTTGAGTCAGTGTCTTTTGTAACAGCAACTAAAAAAAAAAAAAAAAAGGAGGAGATGAAATTTCTGCAGAGAAAATTGATGGAGCAAAAAGAGCATCAGAACAATAGCAGGTGTCAGTCAGTCTGTGGAAGTATTTCTGGAAAAGGGAAAAGCACAGAGTGTTCACATCAGAGACGTTTTGATTATAATCCCCCCCCCCACAATGACTGTGCAGTTGCAGCTGAGAATTATTCAAGGTATTCAAAAATGATCATTACTAAAAAAAAAGAGGGGAGAAAAAAAAAGCTGTCAGGCAGACTGGCACCTTCTGTCACGTCACTGGTGGTGCTGGGCCACCATTAACCACCTCCATGAGATAATCACGGTGTGTTTGTGAGCTCTTTTATCTAGTGAACTTACGAACGTGGCTGGAATTTGTCACTGTTGGACATTCACTGAAAACATTATTTATTTATTTATTTATTTATTTATTTTTCTAGCTGGCATTTGAGGTTCTGTGTCTTCCCTTTCACTTTGTGATTGCTGCTGGTCAGTGTGTCAGAGAAGCTCCCCCATTCTTTCCGTAGGATTTCTTTTTAAGACGCTGTTTTAAAGGAAAAAAAGAAAAAGTAAACCTACAAACAGAAGCCAGAGGATTAAAAATGGGGTTGCATAAACGGACAAGATCCCTGAAGATCTGCTCGGTCTGTCCCTTTTGAGACAGTCTTTGGTGATGAGAAGGGCTCTTCTGGTTGACTCGTGAGGCCGCCTGTGCTTATCCGATTCTGAAACTGCTGCAAGGCCAAGTTTTGGATTATCACTGTGGTGTGAGTGCAGTCTGTTTCAGATGTACCCTAGGTCTGTCTCAGTAGTGAGGGCACTGATGTCTCCAAGCACACCCAGAAGTTTCCCCTGAGGAGCTGTGCAGACGATTTGTAAAGCCGAAGGCTGCAGACCCGCACATCTCCCCCTCAGCAGGACGTTCTCCCTTCCCACCCAGCCATAACACGCGCCGACACGCCACTCTGAACACAAATAAAAACCTAAATGCTGCACCCACCCATCAGCCCCATCTACAGAACTCACCCATTAATGCAATTACGTAGGCCCGAAGTCCTACGACCACACGGCATCAGCAGCTGCTCACACACCAAATCCCACCTCCCTGCTCAGGATGGGCTGCAATACAGTTCAGCAGCTCTGAGCCCACACCGGGTCACTCATTAGCCAAAAAAAAGAGTTAAACAGGAGGCTCAGCCACCTTCTTGGATGTAAAACCTCCAAGAGCTGCCAAGAGCCCCGAGCTGGCTGCCACGCCGATTTGCTGCCACGATCTCCTGCCCTCGAGTCCAGTCGATAAAATCGCAGCGATTTGTGAACAGGAACAAATGAAAAACCCTCAGAGCGTTCCAGTTCAAACCCCAAATCTGTGGTTCCTCGATAAAAATGAAACGTACGGTCCTGTGGGCTTGTAGAAAATTCAGGTTTTGAATACACGAGTTAGCACAAGTCTGCGGGGCCTGCAGCTGAAGGGCTCCCAGGACGCGGTGGGACAGGCTGCTCTTCGTGAATTTTCCTGTTTCACTGCCCTAAACACGCTGAAAAACACCACCCCCTCACCACCCGATCCCTTCGTGCTCCGTGAGCACGTCGGCCTGCTGCCGTAGCAGAGGTTGGCACGGGTTGTGTTTTGGAAAAAAGCTCTTTGAAGCCTCCGGTCTGGGAGATGCCTCGAGACCCGCAGCCAGCAGTGGGGCCTGGGGGGGTCACCCAAGGCGACAGGCGCTCCTCAAGGCCGTCAGAGGCCCTCATGGCAGGTTGGAAGCACGCAGGCTATTTCCAGCCCCCCGTGGCTGACTCCCAAACACGGGCCCTGGCGCCGCTGGGGCATGCGGGCCGTCCCGCTGGGGCCGTGCTGTAGGACGCAGCTCGTGGCTCGGGGCTTTCCTCAAGCAGATCCCGAGCCGACGGCCCTGCTCTGCCCTCAGCAGAACAAAAACACTCGTCTGGGGTGGTTCGAGGCCAGCCAGGATTTCTGCAAGCACCCCTTCCCCGGGCAACCTTGGCAGGGGGTGCGGGAGCACAGGGTGAGCCTCGGGCTTGCCAGCGGGGTAATTTTGCTGCTTTGCCAGACATTGGCACCACGCAGCCTGCCCTCGCTGCTCCTTTGTGCCTGACGAGTCCCTGGGGACACCACAGCTGGCCCCGGGAAGGCAAAGCTCAGCGCAGGCCCACAAGCAAAGCCAGGCTGCGTGCCGGCCTGCGGGTGGCTCCTGGACTCAGGGATTTGATCTGTAGGATGTTTTAGTGCCCCAAAAGGGGCAGCGGCTCAGAGGAGGTGCTGTAGAGACCTGCACCACTGCTGCCCGTCTCGGGGGGCTTGACGGGGTGACCCCCACCACTGGGATGGGCTGCGAGCGGCAGCAGGGCCCAGAGGCCTCCTCACATGCTTGGGAAAGCTCCTTGGGAGGCTTTTGAAATGAAAGCACGTTTGTTTGTTTGTTTGATGGAGGTGGGCATTGCTGCATGCAGTCAAAAAAGTTTTTTTTTTTTTTTTTAAATATAATCCTGGCAATCGCAGTGATCACCCACCAGCGAGAGCTGAGAACAAGTCTCTCAGGAAGTCAGGGCCTGCTCCACTTCCACGTCGTGCGCTCAGAAGTCCTGCAGGAGGTGTTTTTTTTTAAAAAAAGGGCTCTCCATTTCTTTTAAATGGGTCCTGGCATGGCAGGAGTGTCCTTGCCGTCAGGAACACCCTCTTTCAGGTGTTTGAAAATCCCACCTGAAGGCTCCTGCCCTAAGAAACACCGCATACATGGATGCTCGGTTGTAAGAGCTGGCCTGGGTGGCTCACAGCCCAGGAGCAGGGCTGAGAGGTTTAATAAATAAATAAAATCTGCCCTTTCTTGCAGGAGGGTTTCTGCAGTGGGAGACTCAGCCAACAGATCCTCTCCTTCAGCTGTGACAAAAGTAGGAAAAAAGAAATCTCTGTTTGCACCCCGGCGGCACGTCCTTGAGGAGCAGGGTGCTGGTGGACGGAGGTGGCTCTGGGGACAGCTGGGGGACTTGGGTCCTCCCACAGCCACATCTGCGTCCTGCAGAAGTATCGGGCACCTTTCCGTTCCCTACAAAACCACGCCGGAAAGAAATTAGCAATAATCATAGGCAGGTTTAGATCATGTTCACGTCAGGGGATGTGGGGCTAGAAGAGGCTGCACACGACCGGGAGTTTTCAGAAGAAAAATAAATAAAGAAATAAATAAAAGGAAAGGCATTTCTGCTGCCTGACACCTCGGTGTTTCCATCAAACGCCAGACATTTCAGTTTTCAGTTTTACTCGCCAGCATCCTCCCGAGCTCCTCAGCGGTGGGTAAGGCCCCATCTTTACATCCCTGAAGGCTCAGCTGCCACGGTGGCAGCCGCTTGATGGAAGTGCATTTTATCCAAATTAAAAAAAAAGCAGTGTCTGCTGTTAAAGCTGTCTGCCAGAGGGGCACCCCACAGCAGCAAAAAGCATCACTGCGGGCAGGAGGCCTCTCTGAGCGACACACGACATGTTCCTTCCCATCCGGAGGTCTGGCTGGGTTTTGTTACCTGAAGCTCGCGTACTTAAACTTAAAATCAAATTACGGAGGTATTTTAAATGAGAAGGGAATGGAGATTTACTATTTTTACAGGTAATTGAAAAAAAAAAATTGTTTGCAAAACTGAGATTTGCTCCTTTCTAAAAGGGGCTCAAGGTACCTGCAAGTCCTAAAAACAAGGACTTCCTCAAACAAGCAAGGAATAAAGCTTAAGAGAAAATAAAAATAAACAGGCTTGAATTTAACCTGGCATTAATAAAGCTTAAGAAAGGATTATGTTAAGCTTGAAAATCACACGTGGTTTGATTTGGCAGCTCGGTTGGGTTTTCCTTCAAACCGCACCGAGGCTGTACCAGACCCGCTCGTGATGTGAACGGCCAGCCTGGCATGGGGTGCAGGACCAATTTTAGCTAAAATTGCTAAAAAAAAAAAAAACTGCTAAAATGCCCCGCAGTAGAGGAGAACCTGCACGCTTACCAAGCCTTCCAGCACCAAGGCACGGGGCATTTCTGGAGATGGGGTCAACAGGCAGAGCTTGAATTTGGATACAAAAGCTTAAGTTCAGGATTTTAGTCCAAGATCATCAGCTCAGAAGGATGCGAGCAAACTTTTCCTGGTAGCAGCCTGTGCAAGAGCTATTAAAGATGGGAACAGCAGCTCTGGGCTTCACATGCTGGGCAGCGTGTCCGGTTCATTTCCCAGGAAAAGGCACGGATGTGCAGTCTTCAGAAATAAAGGACAAAAGACATTACCTAGAGGTGAGGGAGGGAATCAGCGTGGTTAGCAGTGCCAAATGGCAGAGAGCTGAGAGCCGAGCGATGCAGCAGCCCCTGCGCCCCTGCTGAGCACCACAGGAGCGACGCGGCGCGGGACTCAGCGACAAACCTGCTGCTAAAATAACAGCTTTAATCCCAGCCGAGCGCCTGGATTAGGCGTTTATTAGGGTGACTGGCACTTCCCTCACTCCGGTCATCGGTGCTTCTCGGGCTGGATTAGGAGCAGGAGGGCCGTGAGGGTGCAGGAGGTGGGTCCGTCACCGTGCCACCGGTCGTCACCACCGCGGGGGACCCAGGCTGCTGCTGCGTGGACACAGGCCAAAGAAGAGTTTCAGAAACCTCTGGCTGCGGGGCGTGAAGCTGCATTGTTCTCAAAGCAGCGGCTTCCCAGCGGTCAGATTATCTCCTGATTTGCTGTTTGGGGATTTAGCACGTCGTGCCTGGAAGTCAGACGGGATCTGAGATGAGAAGAGCCAGAGGTCTTCCCGGCTGCACGGTGCCAAGGACGGGCACTTTTCCAGGTTCCCTCTAAACAATCTCATTTGCCTACAGAGGAGACAATTCCCATTCCCCAGCTGTGGTACTACATTTGTGCGGCTGTCTTCTGCTTCTGATCTGTGTTAAAGTAACTTTCCCACGTTATCTCGCACTCCTTAGCACGTAGCTCCCTTGCCTCAGACATGCGTCCAAGCCTTCCGAGTGCCCATAAATTGTCCTGGGACACTTAACGTGCTCCAAGTCATCTGAAACCAACCGCACAAGAGCGAAGGCAGTGAGAAACCTTGCAAATTCAGCAAGGCAACTGAATGTTGCTGTGGCGTGCCCAAGGGACGAAGACCAGACCCAGCCAAAGTAACGCGCTGGGAAACCCGAGGCACCAGCCGCACACCGGGGGCACGGGGCTGGGCAGGAGCCGTTTCCCAATTTGCCACAACAACCGATTTTCACCTGCTGTAGCCACCCCCGGACCGGGACTGCCCCGCGTTGCCTGAAGCTGGCACTATGCCCCCAGGACAAAGAGCACCTCTCGGCTCCCAGAACAACGCAAGCCATCCCCGACGAGGGATCCGCGGGGATTCGTGCTCACAGCGAGGCAACCTCTTTGTCTTTATTGGCAACTGCAGATCAGATGCCACTGAGGGATTCGTTATTTACAGGTAAGCAAGAGAGGAGCAAGAAAACACAAGTAAACAACCAGAGGAAACCCTCGGCCTTTGCTAGGGGAGGTGTGAAATGTGATGCAGGTGAGAACTCCTCAGGTGCTGTTGGAGGTGACAAACGCAACTTGAAGCAAGGCTGCGTGAGGGGCACAGTCTGCTCGAGCTGCAGGCTGGGACTGATGCCCAAGCGCTTCGCCATTTACTCACAAAACTCTGTAATTAAGCTTTTCTTCCCAAATCAATCCTGCATGTTTTATAGCTTATGAAGGCGTACATACATACACCCACATGCATCATTTGGAAAAGCAAGGCTAAGTGCACGTGATACAGAAACACGTGAGGACAACAACAAGTGCACACCCTAAGAGAAAGCCAGGGGAGGAGGATTCCCTCCACGGAGCCAGTGAGCAAGGCTGCCACCGCCCCACAGCCTGCTCAGCATAGCACGTACCCACGTGATACTGCCCGTTACCTCCGGTACAACCTTAAGCATCTTTTCAGTGAGTAGGAAAAGCGATCAGTCTTTGCTCATTTATCCCATTTCGCTACTGCCAGCTTCCCATTAAATTTTAACTCGGGACACGTCAGAGGCAGCAAAACATCCCCGGTGAACCTCAGCGATGCAGTCAGGAGCTGCTAGGCAGGAACAGCTCAAAACCTGCAGAGTCACCATTATGCCAAAATTAAGGATGCCCACGCTTCTTTCTGCCAACACCTATGGCTAGAAGCAAAGACAGGAGCTGGAGACCTCCATGCTCCAGTCCTGGCTAATTCCTGAAACATTTGGTGATGCTTTCCACTAAAAGCAGATGCAATCATCCTAACTTGCTGAGGGTTTCCTTATTGTATGTTCCCGGTCTTCTAGCTATAAACAATCAGGAAAAAAAAAATAGAGATGAATTTGGAAAGAAAAGAAACGGTGATTCAAGCTTTCTCACCACAACAGAAGACATTTCATCGTGCCAAATAAGCTACAGGACTTAGAAATACGAAGCAGAGACGGGAGCTTTCCGTAGCTTTGCTTGGATGCTGTCAGTGAGTGGACATCGCTCACATCTTTCCCCAGTTCTTGGTGATTCAAGGTACTCCCTACTGCCTTCTGACGGGTCACAGCCCAACACCGTTATTTTTAAACAGCACCATAATAAAAACTGCAACGTCAGTTCACGTGTATTTTTATTGGAATATTACCTGAATTAAAAATAAATAAAAAATCTCCCTTTGTTCCTAGAAGCAGCTCCAGTAAACTAAACACCTGCAGATGTGCGCTAGCCTGGGACCCAGCACGATCACCCACTCATTTCACCTCCAAACAGCGCCGTGTTACACCTAAGAACATGCAGAACTGACTTCTTTTGTTATTAAGAGATTCCAAAACTCCCTCTTCCTCCCGACGTAATGACATGACGGGGACAGCGCAACCTCTTCTCCCTCCAGTCAAACCCCCCTCTGCAAAGAGACGGACGAGATTGAACACACCATCCATTTGTAAGCTGCTTTTCTGCATTGCGGTGAATTATGTCATTGACACAGAGCCTGACAAATCTTAAAATATAAATTACAGGATTAAATAAGATTTTATTGTCACATTTAACTGCTTTGTCAAGAGATGTACATTTTGCAGGTTTCTGTGCAGAATAAAAATAAAACTGTAGTTGCCATCTTGTCAGCTCGGATTTTGACACACGCACGTCTAGGACACCTGGGCTACACGCAGGTGCCTGCGGATAGCCAGCGATAAAACCAGCACAAGGTCTCCGTTAAATGGATTGCAACACACTCAAAGACAAAATGCAACAGTTTAAGGCTAACGAGAATAATGTAAAATAGTTAAAATAGACCACGAGATGCTTCAGGGTGGAAGAAAACACTCGATAGAAGGGAGGCAAACGTTAACACCTCCTTTTTCCAAAGCCATTTTGCTTAATTTAGTACAGGTAAAGAGAGGCTAATGAACAGACCTTTGCCTACGTAACAATACGGACTGAAATTTGAGTCTTTTCCAAATCTGGTACATTTCAGCTTTCAAGCAACTGCTTTGTTCTGGGTAGAAACCAAAGAAGTGGTTATTCACACCTAAAGGTGATAAATGCTCAAGATATCCTCATCTTAAACTGTGTATTTTCTCATTTACAGGTCAGGGATAAAAAGTCCAATAATACAAACCTTTTAGTGGCACAATTTCACATGTTTTGGGCAATGTTAGTACACAAGCAGTAATTAAATAAAATTAAGTGCATCCAAACATGAAACTCTCTAAATATCCCGCACTTCATCTAGCCCAAATGGCAATTTTCAGATGAGAGCTGTAATTCAAATTAAAATACTCATTTACACATTCCATCCAGAGAAGAGAGGTAATAAACCCAGGGGACTCTCCAAACAATCTTCTCCTACCCCGTCCCCTATTTATTCCATGAAATAACTCATACAGAAGTGTAAATCCAACATTGAGATGCAAATAAAATGCAAGGAGCAGTTTCTGGTGTTCGCAATTTGCAGCCTCCCAAGTCCCATCACGGTGGAATTGACCACTTCCGCCAGTCACTTACTCCTCCGCGTGCACTTCGCATTCATACTCAGGTAACAAACGAGACGATAACTGAGGCTAGCGTGGCATAAAGTCACTGTAAACCCAGCAAAACCAGAACAATATTTATGACATTCAGTTGGATGGTTTTAGCAGTCATCCCACCCCCCCCAACACCCTTGACAGAAAGAAAGGCAACCATCTTTTTAAGTGAAACACACATTCGGCTAGTAAAAAAAAAGTTGAAACAAACCCCTTCTCTGTTCAAAGAGCACGCCGACAGAAGGTAGACCACATCTGCTTCAATCGGGCTCCTCAGCGCTAGCAACGTTGCTCGCAAAGGCCAATTTGGCTTACCAGAGAAAGCTATTTTGAAGGCGGCTGATACATTTTTTTTTTCCCTTTCAAAAATTAAAATTCAAGGCATGATAGTGCAAGAGGTAAGTTTTGATCTGAGAACATTATCTGTAGGCTAACTGTGCTTAGTTACTACAACCCAATTTACTGTCTTAAAGAAAATACGGCAACGAAAGCTACAAGATTTCTATAAATTTCATTTTGCCTAAGTTTACCGGTACATCCGTGAACCTCACCAGTATTAGTACAACTTGATTATCCTAATGATTTCGTTATAAAACTTGCAAAATGTGTCACAAGGTGAACAAACCCTCTAGTGCAAGTCTTTTACATCGTGTGCGCGGTAATCCTGTGTAGTTCATTTCCTCCAGGTTAAATCCCCAAAATCTCTCTGTAACGATTACGAAAAGAAGAACCGCCAGTGTCACGTTGATTGTTTTTTCCCCCCCTTATCAAATCTGAGAAGTTTGAGTGTTCCTGGAATCGCCGTCAGGATGTGCCGAAGGTCGGGAATCCCTGGTCTGTGAGTATTCGCTGTCAGACGACTCCGTGGGTTCGAGCAAGTTTTCGTAATCACTGTCTTCTGACTCGTCAACATTGTCACCCACCGCTCTTTGGGAAGATGGCATGGAGGCTCCATTACCAGAATATTTCAATCCTGCGGTCGTCGAAACGTAACTGGAAGAACCGACCGCTTGAGGCCGAGGCATGAAAGCGTTGCTTTCCAGGAGGCCGTGGCCGACAGTACTTTCCTGGCTGGTCGCATTGAAATCCGAGTACGGCGGGGGCGGATCGGAGACATCCGAATCTTCGAGCGTGCAGCCTTCCACGGCGAATCCAGTGTAGGACATTCGTGGGACAAACATGGGTTCCAGGTTATCAGGTGGCATCTGCCTGCTTAAAATTGCTTGCTGCAGCCCTACAAAAGGAAAGAAAATTGGTTTATTTAATGCTTCCATACGGCGTAGTGCCAAGTAATTGATGTTTGATCTGAACTCCGTATCCCCAGCACAGCGATCCCCAGCCCGGGCTCTGGCACTGCCGTAACTCTGCTATGGGGCGGTGTTCCCTGCAGCTGGAGGGGCTGGATCCCATCACTGCTGCTCCCTGTGAAGAGCCACACAACAGGCAGACCCACCACGTCCACGTTCTCTGATTTATTTAAGATAATAAATCAGCTAAATTCCCACGCACGTTATTTTCACGGAGAAAGCAATGCCAAAAGCCACGGACATACCCTGCCCGTAAGGATTCACAGCGTCTCGATGTTTCATGGCAAGCAGGGAGTAACATAAGCAGTACGGGGATTAGAAAAAGCTGAAGAGCTGTTTAAAGAACGATCCCAATGGTCAACAACCACCCGGAAAGGTGCAGGACGATGAAGGCGGCACCGTACCTGCACTGCAACCTAAACAAGGGGATTTAATCAGCACGCGCTCGTTAGGTTGCGGATGGCACAGCGCCGCTAACGGCTGCGAGCGCAGCAGCGCCAGGACAGGCATCCCAAAATGACCTCATGACGAGATGGTTTGCCACGTGAATTTAGGACAACGTGCAGAGGAATGACGGACTGCACCATGAGGAGCAGATGTGTCCCACAGAAAACGAGGTTTACCATTGATTTATGTGAACTACCAATGTCAGCGTGTAAAGCACGTGCTCAGCTGTTGAGAGCCAGGTAAATCCTATTTTAGCACGCACTGTAACGGTGGAGACTACAACTGGTATCCTCTAGCTAGTTTTAGACACCTCACGTTGAGAAACATGGAACAAGCAGAGAAACTCCACCAAAAAAGGGAGCTTTTAGCGGTGTGGATACCAAACCTACGAGGAGGGACTGAAATAACTTGGATAATTAGAAGAGACTGAGGAAACGGCTGAAGCCTTCAGATCTACGTAAGAGGGTACCACGGAGAGATCATCAGAAAGGAGTTGAAGTTAGAGCACTGTATGTTAGACATGAGGAAAAGCTTCCTTGCAGCACGATTTGTTAGGCACTGGGACAGGCTTCTGTTTGTGATTGGTTTTGAACCCGTTATTGGCCCCCAAGTACCTGTAGAAGGGACAGCAGAATATTTGAGGCTGCCTTGCAGCCAGGTGGCAGACAACATGCTATCTGTTCTACTCACCATCTACCACGCCTCTAGAAAAAGCAAAAACCAAAGCTGAACAGTTCCCTTTGCCAGGCCAACAGGATCTCTCTTGACTAAGTGGAAGGCCACATTCCCCTCAAGTGTACTACAACCGACACCCTAGAACACTGACAGGGTAATTTTGGTGGTCTGTCAAAGGAAGTCTCAGCTGAGTTTAACGCTCCAGTGTTAGAGACAAAACCCATTCACCACAAATTGTTAGTAACAAGCTTCCACACAACACTACCACAGGAATTTGAATCAAACGTTTCCCCTTCCTCCAGCTCTGAGGCTGATTAATTGGAACAACTCACTCACTAAAAGCAAGGAAATCCACCCAACGCTGAGACAGCGAGGGAACAGAAGGCTGGCTTCACTATTTAGCAACTTGCATCTAAAAATATTAGAGATGCAAGCTGCGTGTTTTCTTGTTTCAGCCCTCTCACATGATATTCTGCTCTGGCACGCGTTTCCAGTCCAGCATTTCCATCTCACTGGTGGTACCCAGGGGCTAGCACCGACTGCTCTTCCTCCTCCACCCCCGTCTTCTGCCATATGGGCTGGGATCAGCTCCAGCCCCACTGAATTCCCGTCTCTGCTTCTTGCTAGCTCGTGTCGTAGCGGTTCTCTGGTTGCTTCATCTGCAGCCAGGCAGGAAGCGAGAGCGACTCAGGTACTCCTGCTGCTTCCACCTCTCCCGTGGCCTCTAACCGGTGCTCAGCTCCTTACCTTCGAGGTTTGGGGAAGGAAGAACTCAGAGAAGGGCTGTGACAGATTAAACTTTGATATCAAATACTGATTTGGTAACCGTACCTCGCTGCCTGGAGGAAAAACACATCCCATCAGGGCAACAGAGCGGCCTATTGCGCGGTGTGGGGTGTTAACCAGGGAAGTGATCTGTTGGCCTCGGCCACAGCTTCACATAACGAGATGCAAAAGCAATGAAAATCGTGTTGTGGCTAAAAATACGAAATTTTCTTATCATTTCAAAACGTGGAAAGGCAGAGGCAGGGTTTGCTAAAGGATATAATTCACTTACCAATTTATTTGGAAGTATTATTTCCCATTTGCCTACTCTCTACCCTCTACTCTCGGTCTTCCCTTACACTCACAAATTAAATTAGATCGGCAACGTCTCCTTGGAAATGTCAAGGCCGTTCACAAAACCTATTTACTGCTGACCAAAAAGCGTCCTGAAGCCATAGGCAATTTTTAGGGAGGAGGGACAGCGTGGCCGCCAGCCCGCTACACTCACCCGATAGGCCTGATTCAGAGAATTACGGAGCAGCAAACAAGATGCAGAACATACGCCTACGACTGGGCTTTCTTCACCAGTCCTAAATGCACACTATGAGAACTTGTACCATTAATGCAGAGCCAACTCTAACAAAAATAAGGATTTTAACGGGATTTATTCGCAACACGCAGATTTAAATCCCAACTCAGGACAAAACCTGCTATACAGCTGTTCAAAACGCAGCAGAAGAATAATTTCTGCGGAGTCTCACTGGAGAGAGGAGAGCACCATGCCTGCGTTACCTTGAATAAATCAAAGAATTTATTTGAAAAATTAATTCACAGAAACATTGACAGGTACTGGCCTGTAAACAGAGCGCCCTGTTCCTATGCAATACTTCAAAAGGAATCTCTCCAGAGTTCAGGTTTGGTTTTTTCCATTCCTGGCTTTCCTACAAGGAATCTTTTCCTGTGTTACTTCCAGAATTAACTTTCCCCTTCTTCCTCGACGGTTCCACCTCTCCCCTTTTCTCCAGTTTGCTAACACTGGCTGACTCCTACAAAAACACCCGCAGGGTACAAACTTTCAAAGTTCGGGTATCATTCAACGTCAGTCCCTTGTACAACCTTCCCGGTGTTATTTGTTCTGTTTTGCTATGAGCTATCAGGAGCGTAACTCAAAACAATTCCACAACATGTTTGGCCTTCGGAGCGTCTTGTTCTGAAACAAGAAAATTAAAAGAAGGCGACTTACTTAGTTTTTGTTCCTTTTCGTTTTTTCTTTGTGTGATTTGCCTTTTTAACTTGTTTACGTCGGCTTGAAAAGATTCAACAACGCGTTCACTTTTTTCTACATCTATGCAAACTGCCTAGGAGAAAAACAGAAGAAACACTAAGATCTTCCAAAAACGCAGATGCAAAAACACTTCCACAACGACATTAATAAGCTGTTGATGGACAAGAAGCCATTAAAAGCACAACACTCAGAGCGGTAATCAACTATTTCCGAGCGTAAAATTCAACCTGGGGCATTTTCTTTACTGGCTGTTGTCAATTTACGGCTGCTGCGTGATAGGAAAAGCATCTCCCAAGTAATTCATCCTTACTGTAAGGCGTTACATAAGAAGATCCAAAGATAGTTACACTTATTTATTTATTTTCATGATTTTAAACCACAGCACAGAGGTGCGTGCTTTTTATGCTAGGCCAAATCTGAATCAGAGCCTGAAATAGTTGATTCAAAAGAAAACTGCCCCGAGTTATCTCCTGACTGATAACTAAGCAGGGCCCATGAATTTTCAACGTTTCCCTATGCTGGGTAAGGCATGAAGATGAGATCTTGGAAATACTCCATTTCAAGAACAGTTCTGGACAGCGCGGATTCCTTATTTAACCTAAACATGCTGTGCTAGATCCTGTTTACATCCTCAGAAAATAAGCACCGGTCATTGTCATTAAACATGACCAGCTTTGAAAAACACGACTCTAAGAGCACCGATGGATCTTAACCAGTAAGTCATTAGCAATTCACTGCTTCTTCCCCAAAAGGTTACTATTAATGATCTCATTTACAGATGGAATTGAAAAATGTTGACTACGCTTTCAGTTCCGTATCTAATTTCTAAAGTTCACCGTTTCAAAAAGCCACCACCCACAGAACGAGTTGGTGAATAACGCCAACAGGGGCTTCTCAGCTCCTTTTCCAACCACCTTGTAACTTCCAGCCCCGTCGCTTTCTGAAACGTTCACTTTAAAGATAAATTTCCCCAAGGGAGGATCTCCTAAATAAATTTTCAGCTCTGTAACAACGTACAGGAGGAACATTTACCTGGTAAAATACAACAGAGCCATGCTTTAACAGGTAGGAAGGCAACTCCCCGATGATGGGGCATTTTCCATTTTTCCAGCTACTGATTCAAACACCAGCGAGAACACAAAAGGATGTACGTGCTTTTGGCCAAAACTCCTGGAAATAATCTGTGACTACATCCTGCGAGCAGACGTGTGCGCTCCCGAGGCAGCACGGCTACGCTGCTCTTTGTGCAGACAAGCTGTGAGCTGACACGGTTACATTCAGGGGATCTGACACACGAGGGCCCCTCGGATGAGTTGCCACGTTTAGAGCAGGATTCACTCGTGCTCTACGCAAAGCTTTCACAGGCTTTCAGTACCAGATGGAGCCCTCTGTGCTGCATGCGATGTAACAAGAGACAGGAATCGTTTGGAAGCTCACACGGGCCTTTAAGTGCAAATCCCCACAGCCTTCGAGAAAGCTTTTCTTCAAGGCGTGCTCTTAAACATTGCTAACATCCCCCAGAAATCACTGAGCATTAAATCACTGACTTGCAAAAGGGAAAGCAGCGATGAGATGAGATCCCTATCAGCCACTTTTCCTGCAGCCACTGCAAATGCCCGTACTGACGGGAGCTGTCACGCCCCGCTGTTGAAGTCAAACATTCTCGCACAGTTCATGAGAAATGGCTGATGAGCACTGAAGAATTCCATCCCCTGCGCTCCTGGTTTAATCAGAAGACAAACAAACGAAGCCACAGACACCGACCAATGTTAAGTAAAGGAAGTTACCTGTACTTTTTCCTGAAGTGCATTGTAAACCTGATATATAGCCCTGATGTCCTTCATCACTCCATCTTTGTCAAAAAAATCAGTACTACCAAAAAAAAGCAGAAACAATTAGTTAGAGAAGACAACACAAGTTTCTACCTCATACTGTCCTGGAGTTGCTGTGAAGCAGTTGATTGCTGTATTTCTAAAAGGTTTTTTGTTTTATCTCGCTAAAAAAGCGCTATACTCTCAAGAACCACAATCCGGACGGCAGAATATTTGACACCAAGGATCCTTCTGGAACAATGAAGTCCCATTTGAATGAGATTAAACTTAAGCAGAACTCTTTAAGCTTGTCTAATTTCATTGTCAAATCGTAAGAGCTACTTTGCATTTCAAGAGTTTAATTAAAATGATCACCATCAAAGGGAAACATAAAAAACAGATACTCCGAATCAGAGTTTCAGTTTGAAAGCAGGCTTGCACAGAGAATTCATTGAAGAAAAAATCAAGCTACAATCCTGCAGCCAGGAGGCCTGCAGCACCGACTGCCCGTACAGACTCTGCTTTCCTGACTCGTGCATTTGTTCTTGTCAAAGATTTGATTCTAAGCAGAAAAAGCGCAGCAGGAACCAACTGTTGGTTCTCCTGCAGAACTAGTTTTTTCCCGCTTGCGGTGCACAGTCTTACTAGTCTTGGGAGGGGAGAGAAGGCAGAATTTGACAAAACCTTACCCGTGTTCCTTAATAACTTTGGCATAATTCTGAGAAGTATTTGGCACTGAAGAGACTTTGTATTCCTGTTGACTAGTGTTGCCTAGATTAGGAATAGTAAGCGACACCCTTTGATTATACCTGTAGAGAAAATACAGAAAGAGTTCTTAATTACAAGATACCTTTTACAAGTCTTGACACTATTCTGTCTCCTTGATGATCAAGGCTCTTCTAATTTCCAGGGTTCTGGCTTAAATATCTTACAAAAGCTGAGAAATATTAGAAGCTGTGTTCAAAATGATTACAGGATAGAAAACTCCCCAGAGATGGATCCTTCGTACATCCTACAAGCATTTTAAATTGTGCCTGCAAACCACCAGAGATACAAGAATGGTGAATCCACATTCGTATCTCTTACGAGAAACACAGTACTGTCACCTGATTTCTCTTAAATTATATTTGTCTGAATATTTGAAGACCAAAAAGAACATTCACTCTCCCCAGGACAAATTTATAAACTGCTTGCACAGGGGAAAAAAGAAAGCTGTCATCGCTAACAACCGTACACCAAGATACCACTTGATAAACAGAAAAACTTGTTTAATAGTGCCAACTTCAAAATGGTTTATAGAGAACAGCAATAAGAAGCAGAAAATAAACGAGGATTGGTTCACATACAGAGATTGCTTACCTTCGGTTTGGTCTAAAAAGCACATATTCTAAAGCATGCGTGGAGTTGTTTGCAGTGGAAATGAAGCTGAAGAGAAGGAAGACAAGATCAGGCACTCCGAGAATGTGGGTCAGCTGTTTATGGATGATGTGCTCTCTATAGGACATCTGCTGCTGAGTGTTTCTCCTAAATCTGTACCATCCGATAACGTTCTATTATCCAAGTACATCAGAAAAAAAAAACACAAAACCAACAAAATATTAATTGGGAGATACAAATTTACCTTCTGATAATAAGATTGTCAGAGCTACATCAATATAGTCATTAGCCAATTCTTGAAATAGCTTTATTACAACAAAATCTCTCTGAATTACTAGGGGTTTCAACCTATTTAACAGTCCAAAAGTGACACATCCTGCTAGGCACGGCTACTCATTGCTCAGCCTTACTGTGCTACAAACCTCGTTGTTATTTAGTATCCTACTTCCATTACAGGTTCTCCTCCAATTGTTCAGTTTTAGCAATAAACCTTGGAGCACCTTCAAAATATCAGACCTGAGCAGGCTTCAAACAGAGCAGATTTTTTCCCCTAAGTATTTCACCTGCCTGTTCTCTTGTATTGATTTGTAAGACCCACTTCCAGTGCTACGCAAACATATTTGCGAATACTTGTCCATTCATGGGCCTCATCTGCTGTGTACAGCAACCAAATTGTGTATTTAATTGTGATAGATGCGCACACATCACGTAAGACATTCTAATTCAATTATTATTTTGAACACAACATGTACTAAAATCCTTTATTTAATGTAAACTAAGCGTTTAAATTAAGACAATAATGGCAAAGGACTCATCGCTAACAATCTGTTTTGGGAAGACTCCCAAAAAGAGGCACCATCATGTAACAATGCTTTAAGATTGTGTGTGTTTGTTGGAAAAGAGCAGATTCTACGCATTAAACAATATGACACCCATATTAAACAACAACAAAAAACAGAAAGAAGCATTGGTTTTAACTTCTTGGAGTTAAATCTGGACAATTTAATAGTGCGGATGTAATAAAAAGTGCTTATTTTGCTAACAAAATGGAAGAGGAGACCATCACGGTTCCTGGACAGCACTGCTTCCTGTGATTTGTTGGCAATCTGACAATTAATGGCATTCAATTTATAATGCTTTGATCCCAGAACATTTGCAAATTTTCTTTTTTTTTCCTTTTTTTCTTCCTGCAAGGTAGATACTATGAAAAAATCCAGCTGAAAACCAGCACAAGACATCTTTAAATTACTCTTTCTGTCTCGTCTCCAGAAGGGGAATTTCATATGCTCTGCGGTGTTCTTTTGTCAAGTTACGGGGTTACGGAATTCAGGATCTGAGGCTGGAATCTTACTGCATCACCAGCATGAAGATGTGTGCCTGTACGTATGGATTCACGCACACAAGGTACATGGGTACTAAGCATAAATACAAAAATATACACAGAAGAGTTAATTCTGTGAACATTTGGTAGAAGAGAGAGATGAAAAAACATTGCAATGATTAGCATTGCAGAAATTTAGGACTTGTTTCCCTAAAGATCCCTCCTCAACAATATCCCTGCCTGTGAGCAAAAGTCCCTGATTCAGGCTGGGGAGATCCCCAGAATATAAAGACTGCGAATTCAGCGATGCTAAATTCGCTCTTACTCAGAGCACGGTTGTGAAAGTTACACCTCCGAGGGGGAGGACAGGAATCCCCAGCGTAGCCCAATACATCAGTGCAGTTCTACAACCAGCTGGAATGGCATTGCTGTGCTGCTGCTTCGTAAAAGGAAAAACAACAACCAGAAGTATCGTATTTAGCAACCCTACCTTGCGCTAAGCAGACCTCGTGTCAAAATTCACGTACTAGCAGGCGGTTTTCTGCGAGGTCTAGCAGGAAGGTGACTGGTGGATTCGTTCCACCGTAAGCAGCCACACCTTCTGCTCTTCGATGCTTTAAGTCTGTGACAACTTCTGACGAGATCGTTTGGATCGTTTTAAGGACAGCGCGCTGCAAGCGTGAACCCGGAGGAGCCGCTGAGAAAGGTTTGGTTCTCTCCAGAGGGGGTTGGTGAAATTGAATCCACTTCCCAGTGGTTGTGCTAACAGTGCACGCATGGTAACAAAGCTACGACGACATCCAACGTCTAAGCACCTCTGACAGCATTTCCAGTTTAAAGCTGGCAGTGCAGCAATTGCCATTCCAAGCCTTTAGCACGACAGCATTTTTTTTAGCCTTTTGAAATGAACTTTTTGGGATACATTTGCAGATCAGCTCCATTTTTTGCTGATTTCAGCAGCAGCCACAAGCTTTATGCTACGCATTTAGCTCAGAAATCAGACAGGACTAACGGTCACCCTTCGGTTCCGGAAATCTGAACTTCAATGCTTCGTAGTTCTTCAGGGAATTTAGACATTGCCCCCAGTTTAACGTTAAGTACCACAAATCCACAAGCTTGTGTAGAGGATAAGCCTTGGATCAAAACATTGGATCAGATTTGTAAAAGGAAGTATTTCTTCTGGTTAGCTACCTGCTTTTGTTCAAACCCGCTCTAATTATAGGCTCTTATGACTAGAACAGGAGGAAAAAGTAGGAAACTTACTTTTCTTCGATCTTTAAGAATCCTGTCCAAACTCTCCTCATTAACCTTGCCTGCATAGTCATAAAAGCTTGAACCAAAAAAGGAAAAGAGAAATGTAGGCACACAGTTTACACACGCACATTATACAGCATTTATACTCGGAGCGTTTCTCCAACAGATGGCATTCAGTACGTCAGAAAGCAACCTCTGCAGTTTCACCTTTACCAGCGTGGGTTGGTACTCACACCGCCCGCTTAGACATCCAACTTGGGTGCCACCTGCAGCACTCAGGGTGACTACAGAGCGAACAGAGGCAGTTCTCCCCGAGGAAGAAGCAGAGCACCTGAGTTGGACGTGTAAGACCAGCTGGTGGGAATGCTCTCACCGCTTTTAAGCAACTAGTAACGAAGTGTGACATGCCTGCAGTTATTAGTTTTAAAATGCTTGCAGTGCACACAGCAGTTTGATGACCAGCAGCCTCTACAACGAGGGGTTCACACGTAAATGGACTGGGTAATCTTATTTTGACCAAAAGCCTGCTTTGCTAACAGGAGGTCTGCCTGTCAGGGAGGAAAGGAAAGCAGGGCCACTTTACAGGCAGCTACAAATTAATTTCTTGAGCTGCAGTCCTGCAATTAGACTCACGAGTAGACCCTTGAAGCCAAAACAATTGTACCAGGGGCAGCAAGACCACAGAGCAGCACCGTGGTCTTTCCACCTGGCTCTCCTCCCAGGACAGAGGCCCAGGCCCTGACAAGTTGTTGTTTTGAGGATGCAGTGAATTGAAGGATTCATAAAGCTATCTGCGCAGATAGGTTTATGAATTCAAATGGATCACACTTCGTAACAGAAGGGAAAGCATTTGAAAATAGATTCCTCCTTGACTTACCTGCCAAGTCCCTAGTCTCTGTCAAGAGCTGACATCACTAACACCTAAAGCGGTGCAGGAGAACACTCTGTTTTAGGGGTCTATGATCTCAGCTCTCGTGTGAGGGGGAAAAAACAGCCTGAGCTCAGTACTGGGCTGGTAAATGGGGGTGGAAGTAAAATTGGGTTTTAAGATGCAAGTTATTTTGAGGATTACGACGACTACTCTTGAGAAATCTGAGATACACATAGTATTAGCATAATCTTTTCAATTCATGCTCGCAGTGTTTGCATATTTGTTTCAGTAGCAGATATCCAATTCTGTCTTTACAACTTGTAGTAATTTCCTCACGGGGTGAGCAACTAGGAGCTCGCAGAACGCCTTCATTGGAGAACTGCACAGCCGGAAATCAGTCCCTTTAAAACCCTCACTTCTCACTCAGTTCCTGCTCTTTGCTAAAAAGCACCGGAGCCAAGCCTGTTACGTTCAACGTGAGCAATGCCCGCTTACAGGAGCACAGCGCAGAGGAGCCACAGGCCCCCTTAGGCTGGTACATGTGAGCCAAAAGGATAAGGCAGAGTGCCCCCAAAGCAGCGCCTGCTACAGCTGAAGGAACAGAGCAACCGGCATCGTGCTCTGGTTCTGATCACAGCAACTCTGCGAGGTTCCCCCACGCTCCACAGTAACTAAATTCATGCTTTTGTGCAGAAAGCTCGGCAAGAAATAAACTTCTTCCCCTTCCTCCATCAGCTCAGGTGCTAAAAACCAATTCCTTGCCTGGGGAGAGACAGGGAACCTGAGTGGTTTTGCTGCGTGCTGCCCGGACATCGCCAGGCACCGCAAGGAGGCTCCCAGACACCGTGCGTGGAGTCTCCAGCATGTAAATCACTGGGGTAAGAGAACCCTCTGCAATTACCAGCTAGCAAATGGCAGACTGCAGCTTTCCTAACGTAGCTAATGTCAATCACAGCGTCTAAGGTACTGCGTCTTCTGAATTGCCTGCAAAGCTCTAAATAAAGACAAGAAGAGATTAATTGGGAATTCCTTCTAAAAAGGATTTCTAGAGAGCAATTTAGAAGCTATCACCGTGTAACAAGTGATGGTGACAGAGAAAAGCTAGGTGTGATAGACTGCAGCTGCTAAATGGAACACATTAGGCCTATTTTAATTTTAATTCTGGAAAATCAGAGGGCAAAAAGAACTGGTAAGCCGAAAAGCTTTAGAATTACTTGGTGCAAGTGAGTACAACTAAGGACAAAACAACTCGTTAACCCTGCAAGTTCACAGGGTGAAGGCACGCAAGGTGTACTGCCAGCCAGCAGGCTCCAGCAGAGCCAGCCTGAGACTCCGGTAATTTCGGTCGGTTTTGACATTCCTCCTAATTATCAGCGATGTGATTTGATCTAATATCCACCTCCAGTGCACGGGGGCGGCGTTAGGAGAGGTACCGAAAGCAGCCCCTCGCAGCTAGCTCGGCAGTCCTTCTCAGCTAAGATTTTGTAGGCAGGCAAGAGGTAGTGGAGCTGTAAACTCACGCTCTCATCACCACGGCTGCTGCCATTTACACGGTTCCGTAAGGCCACCAAAGAGCAAACAAGGCCAACAGTGCCAGGAACATCTGAGACGCTACCGTGCGTTTTTATATTCCCTCAGGCAACACAAGGAGACAACAGAAAAAGCTTACCTGAAGAGTTTTGAACAAGGCTCGTGGTTATGGATTTCTGCAACAAGAAAAAAAAGAGAGAGACGTCTGTCCAAGTGCTGGGGATACAGAGACGTTAGGCACAGCTCGCGGAGCTTTTCCACCTCACAGCTATCGATCACACAAGCATTTGTGGCAGGCCCCAGGCTGCCCTTCACGTCTCAGCAGCACCTGCTGACACAGCACCATGCCCAGGAAAGCAGCTTCTCCTTCTGATCTTCCACCTCACCGAGGGAAATACTTCCACAGCAAGGAAGACTCACGCTCGCTCTGATATGCACAGACACACCCTGGCCTCAGGTCCGCACGTTTTAAATTATTTGATGGTTGGAAACTCTTCAGAAAGGCACTTTTTTTGTTGTTTTCCTTTTTTGAAACACCTTTCCACATGTTACTTGCATTCATATTCAGTGCTGCTGTAATAAGCAGCGTATAAAAAGGCTGGGGGAGGACATCAAGGAAGTTTCCTACATCGGAGCATTCAACCCGGTGAGACAACTAGAATTTGTTGCGACAAAAGGGGTGAAACACCACTCCGAAAGGATGAGCCGCATTTTCGCTTTATGGAACAGAATTATAACTTTTAAAAAACCTCACTGCAATTCTTTTCATCAGTGAGGTAGTGACAAACGCCAGCGTGCTTATTTAAGCATCAGAGGTTGCCACGCATCAGCGGTCACAAAGAGGGAAGCGAGCAGCAATCCAGTCCACACCGTTCCCCCAACACCAAGCACGACGTAACTTGCTGTGGCATTTAGCACTTCCAGAAGCTCTCCTCCCCTCCGAGCTCTCACCAACCACAGTTTGTCCTCCCCACTGCTGCACTTGGATCACCCAACTTGCCTGAAACCGCCCGTGCAGGGCTGAGCAGCCCTTAGGTGGCAACGCTCTTTCAGCTGCCTCAGCACCACGTTTCCAGTCCTGCCCGCGGGGATCTGTGGAGGCGAGCTGCTAAACAAGGCCAGTACGTTTCGTTATTCCAGCCTAGACCAACTCCTTCCAGCAAACGCACTGACCACGAAAAACAGAACAGTGTCTGAAAAGAGAGGGGTTTCTTAACGTTCCTCATCCCTGCTTTCTGAATCCAGACCAGGGTGCAGCTGAAGTGACGTTACGGTGTTAGGTTGTCACCAAGGACTAGGGCAGACCCCACTGAACAGTCACAGCCAGCTTGCTCTGAACGCATTTCAGCTGCTCTCCTTCATCTGGCACTTTGGTAACCACCGCACACACACACAGAAATTCTACCCCCTCCTTTTCTGTAATTTACCTCAACGATTAGCGCAGGTCACGCAATCAATTTGCCACCTGGTTTTCTTCAGGAACAACCAGAACAGGAATCTAACTCGACCCTCAGGATCCACCACTCCCTAGCAGCGGCAAGCGCCCCCAGATGTCAATAATCCAGGACTGAGTTTTACAGCCCGTTAGTTCATCAGAAATCACATTTTGGGAGTCAGCTGCAAGACGTTTGCGTTAGCTATGCCCTATAAAGATCCTGGTAAGTTACCTACGATCTATCCCACAAAGCCAAAGACATTTGGGTTTGTACAGATTTAGATGTATTTCAACACCGGGTTATATCCATGAATAAAAAAGGCATTTTCTTCAGGAGCTTCCCAGTCTCTCTAAGTCACAGAGAAGCTGTCACAGGCTTTTACCTCTCCTGTGTTTATCGAAACATCCGCATCGACCATCGACATTTCCCACCAACAGCTTGCTGCCGTTCCCATCGCTTCACACAACAAATCAGCTCCGCAGCACTCACGCTTCTCATCAAGGCGTGGTTTGATGACCATTCCTTGGCAAACAATGTCTCGACAGCTTCCAGTGCCACCAGTCAGCCAGCCAAGCTCTCCGCTAGCAATCTGCCCCCTTCCAGCAGCAGTAAATCAAGCAAAGCGTTTACCTGAAGTGCATCCCTGGATGCAGGCAGCCACACAGACAGGAAACTCTCCGCAGGGCCAATAAATCGCTCCTCCACTACAAAAACTCACCTAACTCAGAACGAAGCAGCTCTTCTTCACAAGAGATGTGTAAAAAGCCCCTCTACCTAGCAAGTGACCGCTACCTTTCCTCACACCTCGGCCACGAGCAAATCGTGCAGCAAACGGTTTAGTGCTGACTTTGAAAAGACTGCAAAATCTTTTGGTGGTGTCCCAAGTGAACCAGCAATCCTTACTGAACTGTTACACCCCAAACCAAAAAGCTGAGCAGTGCTTCCCAAGGAATTTCTGCAAGTTCTGTTACTTACCGATGACTTGGAGGAACTCGGTGTTGCTGATCTGCGAGTCGCTAATGCTAAAGGTCTCCTCTTGCCTTACCTCTCCTAGCAGGAACCCTTCCTGCAATGTCAAGGGGAAAAAAAAAAATAAAACCACAAAAAAATAGAAAAAAAAACACTATATACACTAAGTTATTGCAGACTTGTTATCATTAAATGGAAGGCTAAAAGCAGAGTTAGAGTTTGAAATGTAAGGCAGAGCTGCAGGTATAACCAGGGATGAGATCTACCAGGGCTGACTTTCTGATTCACAGCACCGCAGCATTTAGCTGTAGAATAATAAGAGGTTTTAACGTCCAAAAACGCTCGCTGTGCTGAAAGCAACCCTCGGAAGCACGCGATTGACGGAGGGAAACGGGGACTGGGGAGGGGAGCGCCCTGCCCGCAGCCCCAGCCCCACAGCACCGGGGAGGGCAGAGAGAGGCCCGATGCCAGGCAGGGCGCCCCCAGCACCGTCCCGGGAGCCCGGGAGCAGGCGGGATTCTACCCCCCCCCGCGGGGCTCCCTGAGGAGACGGGGCCGGGCCCCGAGCGCCGCCGCCCCCGGCAACCCAAAGCCCGGCCCTTCCCCACCCAACCGGGCAGCAGCAAGCGGGGACGCGGGGCTACGGCCACGGCCAGCGGGGTGGAGGCGGCGGGGCCGGGCACGTACGTGGTCGGCGCTGCTGTTGGCGCTGCAGTAGCAGACGGAGCTGAACGTGTAGCCCGAGATGGAAGCCGCCATCTTGGAGACCCCCGCCGCCGCCGCCGCCGCTCCCACAAGGCGCCGCGAGCGCTCCCCGCCCGCCCCGCTTCCGGCGGCGGCTTCTGGCGGGGGCTGCTGGGAGTTGTAGTGCGCTGGGCGCACACGCCGCCGCCCCGGGGGGAACCGGGGAGGAAAGGTCCCTACGGGCACCAGGGCCATCTCCCAACGCCCCCAGGCCACTGCTAAGCCATGGCCATAAACCATCCCCAGAGAAGGGCTGTGAAGGTTGGAAAAGCCCTCCAAGATCAGCTGGTCCAACTGTCTCCCTACCACCAATGTCACCACTGAACCATGTCCCCAAGCACCATGTCCAACCTCTCCTTGAACGCCCCCAGGGACGGTGACGCCACCACCTCCCTGGGCAACCCGTCCCAGTGCCTGACTGCTCCTTCTGAGAAGAAATGTCTCCTCATTTCCAACCTGAACCTCCCCTGGCACAACTTGAGGCCATTCCCTCTGGTCCCATCACTAGTTACCTGTGGCAAGAGGCCAGCCCTAGCACCCCACACCTTCCTGCCTGGTTGTTTGAGAGCGCAAAAAGGTCTCCCCTGAGCCTCCTCCAGACCAAACACCTCCAGTTCCCTCAGCCGCTCCCACAGGACTTGTGTCCCAGGCCCCTCAGCAGCTTTGTGGCCCTCTTCTGGACACACTCCATGCCTCGATGTCCAGTAGTGAGGGGCCCAAAGCTGAACACAGCACTCGAGGTGCGGCCTCACCAGAGCAGAGCCCAGGAGG
This sequence comes from Heteronetta atricapilla, assembly GCA_011075105.1. NCBI lineage: Eukaryota > Metazoa > Chordata > Aves > Anseriformes > Anatidae > Heteronetta > Heteronetta atricapilla. Next base: position 32,977,011 of record CM021736.1, on the reverse strand, counting down.
ATGATCCCCTCCCCGGCCCTGCTGGCTGCATTACCCCTGACACAACCAGGATGCCGTGTTGCACAGTAGTTACATGCCTCTGGTAGCTGTGGGCTGTGTGGTTGTACAAAACATGAACACAAGAAGCAGCACAGCAACCCAACGAGAGGAGATGTGGTTTTCCATTCATATCAGTTTGATTTTTCAGTTTCAGCATTCAACTCTCTACTCTCTAATGTTTTACACTCACTAGGTCTACAGGATTCTTCTGGAAAACCCTACGCTCGTTGTGCTTTGCAAAGGAAAAATGTTTTGCCTCTGATTTGCGAGCGGCTTCCTGTTGGCAGCATCCTGTGATGTTCAGAGCTTCACAAAAATCTGCTGATTTCACCCCAGCCCAGATATTTCCCAGCACAGATCATCTGGCAGCGGAGCTGCCCGTGTACACTCCTGTTGGCTGCCTCTCTTGCCAGAATTAGTATTGGTTGCAAATAGATCGCAGAATTAAGATCTCTTGGAAAAAAAGTCTGATGAAAGGAAACAAATCTGTGAATAAATCATGAAAACAGAAAAAAAAAAAAAAATCATCAGCACTGGAGAAAAGATTAAGAACTTGACGGTTTTATTTTACGTGTTACGCTGTCATGGAAAGTCAACGCAACATGAATCAGTATTACCTCAATAAAATTCTTATCCAGTGTAGGTCATGGCTGCAGGATAGGAATAATACAATTACTATGGATCTGTAAGTACCGTGCTGCGGTCACACTGGGAAGATGTGGATGAAACAGATTCCCTCTCCCCATATAGGACACCTAGTGTTTATATTAACAGCCGTAGCTGTTCATAACTTCAGACCCTCTCCACTAGCGGACCAAAATAAACAGAACAAGTCCTCCTTTTGCACATCGCCCTGATTTGGGGCTGATATGGATTAAAATGCTGACAATCGGGCCGTTTGGAGCTGTGCTCCTGAGAACAAAACTGTTGATGGGATGAAGTCACACGCTTTGCTAGGACACTAAAGCATGGCAATGCTTTAGTGTCCAACTGTGTCCAACTGTCCCGCTGAGGAGCCAGCAGCGGGACGACAGGCTGCCTTAAAAAGCGGCAGAAGAGGCAAGGAAGAGCCCCGGGCTGCCGACTTCCAGCCGGCGACCCGAGCTCCGGGACCGGCTCCCGGTCCTCCGCTCCGCCAGGGCGGCGGCCGCGGCGGCCCGGCCCGGTGGCGGCGGCATGGCGGGCGGCGGGGGGCCGGCCTTCGGGCCCTCGGCCCTGGGCACCAGGCCGCAGTGAGTGCGGGCAGAGCCGCGATATGGGCCGGGATCGGGGCCGGGATCGGGATGGGGAAAGGGTCGGGAGCGGGGAGCAGCCGGGGCGGCCCGCGGGGGTGCCCTCCCCGCTCGCAAAGGCTTCGTTTGGGGCGTGGAGCGGGCACGAAGCGGCCTTGTGATGCCGCCTTCCTCTCATCCGATTGCCCAGTGTTAATCGCAGTTTCTTCTCCTTCCCCATCTAGCTGGGATGCTGCGTACGAGAGAGAGCTGCGTTTATTTCAGGACACTGGAGACGCCGGGGAAATCTGGTAAATAAGCGCACCGCAGCGCACCCCGTATCCCTGCTGGTGATGGGGGTTGCAAAAGGCACCCCGCCACTTAGTTATGGGGTTAGTGAATAGTGCTGGGGGTTGGCAAGCGGTGAAAAAATTTAGTCTTGAAGCCACCCGTTCTGCTCCTGCCCAGTTCTGCAATGTAAATTTATAAGATGCACTTAGATAACTGGGATTGCACGGAAAGTGAGCTGGGATGTGCCGTGAGTTTTACTGATAAACGTTCATTTTGTCATTGGGCTCTGATTTAAGTCAGCAAGTTGGCAGTGCTGTCTTCATTTTTTTTTTTGTATTTGGAGGGGCTCACCTCCCAGAGTTGGGGTTTCTGTGAGTTGTCAGGCCATTTGATTCATTTACACTTAAAGGAAATACAGAATATGAGTTATGTCAGTTGATGACTGAGTGCTTCAGTAAGAGGTGCTTTGAAAGAAGCCTTTTGTCTGTCTGTGCTGTCTTGACTACCTGAGCCTTTGTTCCTAATAGGTTTGGAGAAGAAAGCATGGTTCGCATAATCAGATGGTTGGAAAAGCAGCAGGTCCCCCATGACAGCTCCGTGCTTGACATTGGAACGGGGAATGGTGTTTTACTGATTGAGTTGGTTGGTATATTGCAAAGTTTGTGCACTTAATACATTATCAATGCTCAGAACGCTGTAGTTTAAGTACAGTTCTCACAAGTCACATTAGAAATCATGGCCAGCTGTAACTTACTGAAAGACAAAAAGCAGGCAGCTTAAACTAAGACCGGTGTTCTGTGTTTCCCATCAGCAGAACACTGGTCACTGTGCATGAGGTCTTACGTTGTCATTTGGTTTAAGAGGGCAAGTGAAATTACTTCAGCGTTGTTGATAGGCCTCACAGAACTTTCTAGGACAAAAACAAGACAGAATTGCAACTGGCTGCCAGACAGCCTGTGGAACTTGGGTATGGAACTCATTGAGCCAGCAGTGCCAATGTTTCTTTTCTAAGCGCACACCCAGCCATGTATGTCGTCCTAGTGCACGCCTAAAACATGTATGTTGTTGTTCTTAATGGAAATACATATTTTTTCACTAGATTTGCTTAAACTTCTTGTTTCTCGATACTACCTGGATTGTCACTACTTCAGTTTTCAAAGTTTACAACATTCCTTTAAATCAATCAGCCTGGATATTCCTTATTTCAACTTTACCTTTCTGTCTTCCTACGTCTAGAAATGCTTTTCTTCCCATTGTTGTGTAACGTACCCACAGATAGGGAAAGTCGATTAACACCCTTTGTCCACACTCAGTTCTGATAATAACACTCATTATTGACGTAAAAAAAGGTCAAAATCGAGGTGTCTATGTAAATGCTTTAAAAGGTTGGTAAGAGTTCTTTTCAAGAAGTTTCATTTCTGTCAGGATGAAAACCCCTTACTCAACGTGTTCTGGGGTATTACCGTGTTGTTTCAGAGTGATACAAGATGGTTTGGAACTGCAGTATTCTTTCCAGGTTTTGACTGGGTCTTTTGCTATAATATTAAAGGAGTTTGGTGAAGAAGGGAGCTTTCTTGCTGCGGTAGTTTCTGTTGTCCCACATTCTCCATTTGCTCCATTACTTACTGCAGAAATTGCAGTGGGCTACTAAGAAAATTGCCCTTAAATGCAGCGAGGTCTAGATGAGGCCTTGTCAGTTCCAACTGGGAATATCGCACAAAAAGGAGGTGAAGTAGCCAGCTGGCTAGGAGATGTTGCTGCCGCATGGAGCTCATCTCTCATTTTTCTGAGGTCTTTGGGGGCCAAAATACCAACAAACTTCTGTGAGTGAAGGGTTTTCACTGCCCAAGTGCGGGTGTCTGCCAGACAACACCAGAAACCCAAACGCAGTGCGGCGCTGATAGCTTTGCGAGCTGCCTTCTGCTACTGAACCAGCTTTTCCAGGAAGTAGCAGAAGCGTGCTTGTAAATACCACCTTCAGGACACGAGGAGTCTAATTCCAGAGCACGCTGCAGTCATGTTTGGCTGAACGATCCCTTCCTGTCCGCATGGAGTCGGGCCATGCAGGTTTAGCAGCATTTGAGGCTGTTTATCCTCCAACTTGCCTTCTCTGCCCCAGAGACTACGGGAGTGAACGGAAACTCCCTGAAGTGACTCAAGCTCTTCGCTTCCAAACAGAGGAGCTGTTGTGGAAACTCCTCTTCCACCCCCAAGCCTTCAGCGCAGGCATCTCAGGAAGCTTGGTTCGCTCTTGGAGCTCTGGGGAGGAACGTGGGCAGAGGCCTGAGCAATATGCTGTTCTTCATCAAACGCAAACAACGCGGTCTTTGTGTCTAGCTGAAATTAGCCCTCAATTAAGAACAGCTGGCTAGCGCTACGCTCACACGGACTGAAGGAGGAAGGACTTGAAAATAACGTCGTTTTCCATGCCGTTGAGGTGTCAGCCTTTGGAGTTAAGTAGACAGGCAGCGTTTTGCTTGACCCTAGTCAAGCAAACACCTAGAAATTCCAGGTATTGCTCAAAAAAGCCAAACCCAAGCCATCCCCCTCCTCCTTCTGCTGTTACTGCCTGCAGCTGCCCGTAAGATCACGGCTCTTCCTGCTCGGTTTGGGTCCGACGGGCGCGCGTGATGCCAGATCTGCTCGCTTCAGCCGCTCCGAGCGAGGAGTGGGAGCGTGTCACCGCCCCCCGCCCGCGTGCCCAGCTCCAGCGGATGCCTGCTGCGCGAGCCCATCTGCTTCGCAGCAGGGTTGCTAGGATCTCGTCGGACGAACTGGCTTGTCCCTACCTAGTTCAGAGGGAGACCAGCAGATAGTCTCGGTGCTCTTTTACGTGCCTCGTGACCTGCCTGAAAATTGCTGATACAAAGCCCTCGGTGCATGCAGATAACTGCGTTCGGATAGACATTAGCATGAGAGATTAGAAAAAGGAAGTTTTTTTTGTTACAGCGGTTTTCTGTACTAATAAAATGCACTGCATACTTTGGCTCTTACCATTTAGGTTACAAACCAAATAATTGCTCAATCTCGTGTGTTACGCAAGTGTGAAAGGTTTTCTTATTGTGAAGCATCTGGCGTTGGCACGTGTTCTCGTCACTGAAAATTCCTCGTTTCTAGGTTACTTTTGGTGCAGATAAGAGCCTGTTCCCCACCGGGGTGTTTCTTTTCCCAGTTCTGCTCAGTTGTCCACTTGTTGACACAAACCAGCTTTCGGTCAACAAAGCTTTTGATGAGGTATCAGGCAGAACGGAGTTGCTGCAGTTCATTCCCTTGGCTGGTTAGCTCTGGTGGTGGTAACAGGAATAAAAATGAGTAATTTTAGTAATTTTTTTCCCCCTGTCGTTAAGATGAGGAGAGGATGGGGAATTTACCTGTTGAACACAGAAGTTGCCAGCACGCTGATTAAGATTCTCTGCTTCTGCCTAGGCGAAAACTGGCTACACTAACCTCACCGGGATTGATTACTCACCTTCTGCGATAAAACTTTCAGAAAAAGTAAGGGAGAAGGAAGGGATGTCTAACATCAAATTGCAGGTAAGTGTCGAGAGAAACTTTATTAAGGGAAGAGAAAGCAATTGACCCCAAGGTTAAACGGCCTACTTGATGTTCTAATGCACTCCGTGTAATCGAATAACGATGTGTTTTGAAATTCATTTGTGTTTTATGCCTCGTGGGAGATCTCTGACCAAATAAATCTGTACTTCCGAGAAGATCTGTGGTCTGTTTGTCATGTTTGTAACAGTCATCAGGACTAAAACGACTTCCCTGCCGCTAGCGGGGCGGCTAGCCGCTTGAGAAGCTCTGCGTTTTAGCTGATACGTTCTGAATTTCAGATCGGAGATAGCAAATTAAATCCTTATGTGGAAGAATGCCCACCAGGAGCTACGCAGCAGGAAGCTTGAGAGGCCCTGCCTGAGCAGGGCTGGGAGCAGATGACCTCCAGAGGTCCCTTCCAGCCTCGGCCGTTCTGTGATCCCGTGGCCGCCCTTCACAGCGAGCACTGCCTGCTGTGCCCTTTTCCCCTCCAGCTCTGTACCTGTAGGGTGTCTCTGTTCTGGTACCTGCCTTGTGAGCTCTTTGTGGCAGGCACTGTCTTGCCCTCCGTGTTTGTGCGGGGCATAGCAGAAAAGCAGGGATCAAAGTACAAAACGGGGATTTAAAGAATGAACTTCCGATTGCGTTAGCCTGAGTTTTAGATGAATAGCTGTATATGTGGGCTTTGCAGCAAAGAGATTACCACGTCTGTAATGATATAGTGTCTGATGCAGAGAACAAAGGAGCTGATACATACCTGAAAAGCCTTTGAGTTCCCCTTCCCTAAGCATACCTATCGGCAGGTTTGAGGCTTTTTATTTGAAAGCATTGGCTTGCATTAAAAATTCAGGAGCCCTTCGGTAAAGCTCGTTTCACAGTTGCAGACTTCTGGTTTAGGTGGAAGACTTCCTGGCTCCGTCAGCTGAGCTGTCGGGATTTCAGATCTGTATTGACAAGGGGACTTTTGATGCCATCAGCCTCAATCCTGATAACGCGGCTGGGAAGAGGAAGCAGTACGTGAGATCCCTCCGCAACGTGTTGAAACCAGAGGGCTTTTTCCTCATCACATCTTGCAACTGGACAAAGGAGGAGCTGCTGGAGGAGTTCAGAGAAGGTGAGCAGTTGAATAGAACCATCTGCCAACTTAGGGTTCTTCGGGGATGCACCAGGTAAATTTTGATGTCTGTCTTAACATATTTACTAATCAGATGAGGATAAGACAAGGTGGCAGTAAAAAGACTAGTAAATGCCTTTCCCTATCCTCACTGTTTTCTTCAACAATTCCAGCTTCTACATTTGCCGGTCAATCTGTCAAGGGAGCACAGGTTTTGTTATCCCCTGGAGAACGAGGATTTCAGCCTAGTTACATGGGAAATGAGAGAATTCTGTACCCATGTGATCTTTTAATTTTATTTCTATTTTGGCTCTTTATTGACAGATCCAGTTCACCCATCCAACTGATTCTGAAATTATCCATATTTAGGGGAACTGGCAAGCCTGCGACCTTTTATGCCACCCCCTCAGTCACCTTTCTGATCCTCCCTGAAGGGGTTTGGGTTTTTTTATTTGCTTGTTATTTTATATGCTGGTTAGCTCCTGAATCTCATGCCCGAGGCATGAAACTCCAGGACTGTGGATCGCAAACAACCATCCCTCCTGGGGAACTAAAATTACTGGCAAGTAACCATCTTTTCTGCCATTAATTTGTGTGATTCAGCCATCTGAGGTTTTTATTATCCGTGGAAGGTTTTCAGCTGTGTAAAGCAGCAGTGCAGTGTAACAGTACGGTCCTATAAACTCGCAAAGTAACTGCCTTGCAAGTTTTCCAGACAAATAAAGAACGGTTCGCAAAGGGTTATCCAAGAGGAGAATGAAACGACTTCCTTCTTACAAAAGCATTTTAATTTCTGTCTGGCAGGATTTGAAATTCTGGAGGAGCTGCCAACACCCAAGTTTTGCTTTGGAGGAAGAATTGGAAACAGCGTGACAGCATTGGTTTTCCAAAGAAAAAAGTGAGGCCATCCATCTTGGGCAAATTAGATTAGCTGAGAAAAGTCTGAACTTTAAAGTAAACCTGACAAAAAACCTCAGACACGTGTGTAAATAAATGTTATTTGAGTACACAGTAAAATGCTATGTATGGAACTCTAAGGGGCTATAAAACATTGCCCTAGAAACATTTCAGCTTTGCATAACTTGCCTGTAAATTCTGTCCTTGCTACAACCTCGCTTGTTTTAGGGAGGCTGTGAGGTTGTGTGAGACAAATCAGGCATGCCAAATCTGAAGGCCAGCATAGCCACACGATGTTTGCATTTGGAACAGAAAGCTCAGCTGGTATTTAATTTCACTATTGGTCAGCAGTAACCAATAGCAAAGGTTCTCCACAAGGTAAAAATCCCATTCCTCTGTTGTGGTGCGATTGGGAACAGACTTTCAGGTGTAGGTGCTGCTTCTTTTTTTCTTAGGTAAACGTGGATGTAACTGCTAAAGAGGGAAATGAACACAGAAGCCGTAGCTCGTGCAAAAAGCGGGACCAGTCAATGCTCTAAATTCAGAATTTTGGAAGTTCTCAGACTCAGCATAGTTCTGTCTCCACCGACTCCTTTCCCATAGAGGCAGACTAGTGAGTGTTGTTAAAAATCTCTCCTGCAGGAATGTATCCGTGCTTTGTCAGTTATTTCCACTGATCCCAGAAATAAAGACGTGATGTTACAATCTCACTAGCATGTGACGTGTGCCTCTTTCATTATTAATTTACTATACAAAAACATCTTAAAAGCCAACAATGACAGTAGTGGGAGTAAGGACATGTGACCTGGGTAGAGTATAGGGGTGCCGCCGGGATGTGTAGGAATGGGATCAGGAAAACCAAGGCACAGATGGAACTGATCCCGGGGGAGGTGTCCCTGCCCGTGACATGGGGCTGGAATGACATTGTCTTAAATGTCCCTTCCAACCCAAACCATTCTAAGTTTCTGTGATATATTCTATAATTTCAGTTGTATAAATACAAAAGAATTCAAAGCATAACTATAAATTCTTTTTTTTTCACTTGTGCTGTGATCCTTTTTTAATTTACTTGCCTTTATTTCTGTTATTTGGTACTTGCAGAATGCTGCTGTTGCCTAAAAGAAAGGGAAGTACAGCTGCTTTATGCCTTGGCACACGCATTTGCCAGGTGACAATAATCTTGTTCTTTCAAGCATCAGGGAGGTCCCATTAGGCTGGTTGTGTTTCACAGCCTAGGTCATGTTTGCGTATCAGAGGAATGCTTCCCCTCATTGCCAGCCCAAGCAAGGTTCAGAAGATCTTTAAAGGTCAAGAAAGAAAAGAATACTTTCCCAAGACAGAAAACAAGGTGAAATAACATTAGCACAATGGTAGGTCTTCTCTCTGTGATCCGCCCGGTGATGTCTTCAAGGTAACAATCCTAAATTCGACATGGTTTTTCTAACTGGAATACACAGATTGCGTTAGAAGAATGGTCGAAGAGCATTGGGAAGGAAGCTGAGTCCCAGGTGAATTGCTCTTTGCGTGTTTGGACAGGCTGGTGTTCCTAACCTGAGTGCCAAAACCGTGTCTTGTCAGGTTACCATTTGGGTAGCTATTGCAGGGTGATGCGCTGCATCTGCCCAACAGGACTGCTATGAGATGCAAGTGGGAATTCAGACACGGAATGTTGGTGATGAAGCAGTACAAAGGATTCAAAGTGCACGACTGAAACCAACTTCAAGAACAAAGACTATGACTTTTTTGTAGCAAATTTGGTATCGGGTGTAGTTAATGGAAGCAAATATTAATCGGCAAATATCCTGGCAGGATGTGTTTGGGGCATCTGCTTTATTCACATCTGTAATTTTTGGTAACAAAGTGAAAAGAAATTGATGGTTGTCATGAATTTTCTTTTAATCAATTTAGAGGAATTAACTAGAGATCCATACTCCATGAGTTATGTAGGGTTCAGGGCAAGTATCGCTTTCTGTTCTTTATAGGTTAGATAATTATTAGGTTTTGTTCACTAGGTAATATTTTTATGTCACTTTTAAAGATCAAAATTAGCTTCCTAAAATAGTTAAACGGAAATTGTAGCATCAGATACATGGAAATGCATCAACCACTTCCAATTAGTACTTTTAGCTGGGCATTCAAAAGCAATACATAGTAATGGTAGTAATAAACAGTAATCCAGTATTTTCTCTTGCTATTATACCGCTGTTTTTCAGTTGTTCTGGACAACTGTTGTATTTCTTTACATAATTATTTCCACCTAAAGGAATACATTTTTTTTACCAGGGGAGCTTCTTAGTGGTGGGGAAAGGCTGGGAACCAGTCTCCTCTTCCAGCCCACGATTTGCCTACCTCAATATTTAGCCAAGGTCATGAATTATTGAGGGCTTCCACTTTGCAAAGCATTTTCCTACCGCTCCCAGGCTATGTGTAGCTCCGTAGGCAGCAAGCCTTCAGGGATGGCACGTGGCTCCTCTGCTTTACCTTTGGGATCACGGGATCCAGCCGTAAGGAGGAGATACTCAAGGTAATGTCACCTCTAAAATATTACTCTGCTGCCCCAAGGTGTTGCAGGCCTATTGTAGGAGCCTTGTTGTCTTCACTTAAGTATTGCTTTAAGGCAGAATTCGTGTGCCTGTCTACTTCTGAGGTCTCCATTCAGGTTTTCTAGTATAATGCTCGAGAGAGCTGAAAGAAAGAACCCGCAGATGGGTGCCTCTAGGGGAAGGGAGGCTGGGAAGCAGAGAAATGGAGTGGCACCCACAAGCGGAATGGTTTTCATCCTGAAATTTGTAGAGGCCCCTCTCCAGTCTGAAATGAGCACACAGGCTGTGACTTGGGGCTAACGAGTTCTGCATCTGACCTGTGGATTGCGTGTTCTTAGACAGGGCCGTGCACTTTGAAGTATCACTGGAGAGTAGAAAAATGCTTGTAAATCATGTTTAGGAGGGTTTTTTAAGGCAGTAATAACCAAGGGCCTGCTGTTAGACATCTGCTCTGCTGGAAACCTGATATTTTAGGATTAATAGTCTCGGCAGCAGCTCTAACAGTGCCTTGAACAATGGCTTTATACTGACTAGTAGGATTTGGAAATGACGTGTCGAAGAATGCCCTCAATTTTGGGCAGTTCCTCTGTCTAGACAATTTTTCATGAAGGAATGATCATGTTTATGGTTTCCAGTGAAAAACCTTTTAAAAGAGACAGAGAAATAAGCGGTGAGTTAGGAGCAGGGAGGCTTTGCCTGTGGTTTGGGGAGTTTTATGGTGGTTTGTGAGGTGGGTGTCTTCATGAACGCAACCAAGTCAGGAGGATGGATTTTAGTACCCAAGCCGTAAGGAGCAGCACCAGCTGCATTTGGTACAGCTCTGCCCCCGATACCTGGCTCCTGGTACCTGCTATTGCCAAGCAAATGGCTTTTACAGGTTATTTCGTGAGGCATTTACTGGGGGCGAGTTCTTTGTGTCTGTGGGGCTTGTCCTGCTGGGAGCATTTTACCTGGGGAAGAGCAGACCGTTGGATTTTTATGGGTTCTGTCGGGGAAGTGAACTGTCGGGATGAAATATCTGACAGAGGAGACCGAGTGAAATTAATGAAATAAGTATTGATTCAAGAAGCCAGATCTAGGGGAGTTCTTACACGTGGGATTCTGCAAAGGAGTAGGGTAAATAGGTTCTCAGGACAAAGAGCCTTTGCATTTCCAGCATCACAGCGCTTCCTTGAAGTAAATACTTCTCCTGTAATCATGTTCATATAAATTTAAAAGTGAGAGATACCAGGCGTGAAAACTGCGACACAACTGAGCAAACACAGACAATTCGGAAGGAAGGCTAACGTTCCCTTGCTCCTTGCCTTCCCTCTTGGTGACCGAGTTGGTATCTGTTTGGAATTATGCTCCTTTAATGGTTGTTGCTCCCTGCGGCGTGGAGGTAGTCAGCTGCAGTGCCCTGTAGGTTGGTTTTTAAAGTTAATGTTTTGGAAGATAAAAGACACGCACTTAATGTTCTGTTCTTGACCTTCAGTATAATTCTGTGCTCTGAAAGGAAGAATTTCTGGGCACTACAGTTTTTTTGAAGAGATGCTGGGTTACGTCAGGAACACCAACAGAGTTAGGGCAGCTGCTGCTCCAGAGAGGGCCCACAGGGATGGGGCGTGGGATCACAGCCTGCCTGTCCTGTCAGCAGACGACTTCTCCAAGTCTTTGCCAAGAGCATGGGGTTGATGTAACAACCGTGTTAGACCGGGCTAGTATCTACACACAGGTACGGGCTCCCCCTTTCAGCGCCAAGCTCAGCGTTGCAGCACGATTTCCAAACCCCAGGAAGCGCACGTCCCACCGCACGGCTCCCAGCCACGAGTCTCAGCTGTGAGTGTGCAAAGGGTGCTGCGAGCACACTGCCCCGTGCCGTGAGGACTGTAACGTGCTCCAAAGGTTGACCGTGGGTACCTGCACGGCAGCCGGGACGGCGCGCGCTGTAGAAGTGTTGCTGCACAGAACCAGCTGGGCTGGCGCCTTCCGAGACTTCACTTGTGTTTAAGCAAATTTCTCTGCTGGGGGAGCGTGTCTGTGACTACAAATGGAGATGCTCTCCTGTGATTTGCATCCAAATTGCTCTGCGAAGATGTCTGCTGCAGCTGGGGGGCCAAAGGGTCAAAGGCCCGAAGAGGCAAACGAGCTGATGAAACGACACCGACACCGCAGTGACGGGGCTCTGTGCCCAGGTGCGCGAGGCTGATGCCCCTGAGGCCAGGCGAGGGGCTGGCACGGGGCCTGGCAGCTTCTCTGGAGCTATTTTGACGTGAGGACGGGTTCTCGAATAGCTTTTCTGCTGCATTAGGCACAGCGTGCCTTGCTTCGTGGCTGACGCTGGCTCCTGTGTGCTCCCATGTTCCAGGAATGCGCTGGCAGCGCTGGAGCCATTGTAAGGAAAATCCGCGTGTGCATCCCCTCTGCTGTGCCCGTCCCGCTGGGTTCCAGGGTGCCTGGTGAAAGGCTGCCAAAACTAGAGTTATTTCATACCAGCCTCGTCTCGTGTGAAACACATGGAGAGCACACAGAAAATGAACGGGCCGGGGCTCTGCTGTGCCTTAACACCTGCCTCCTTCGTGTTCCCACTGCTTGCTGCCTGCACCGGGGTGAGAGGAGGAGGGGAAGTTGGGGCTGAGCGTGTGCTCCTGCCCCTCTGCCTGTCCCAGTGGCACGGACACCTCCGGAGGGGATGGCACTGCTGCATCGCTTGGCTGGAAGTGTGTTGGGTGTGACCTAACCCTGGTGGTAGCAGCTGGGTTGGAGAACGGCTGGCGGGCAGCTGGGGCTTTCCGTGAAAGGGGGTGAGGTGCTACAGCCTCAAAAAAGAGGAGGGAAGGCAACGCCAGTGTGTTTTATTTGATGTAAATGAGGGGAAAAGCCGACCCCTGGCTTAATTTCCATTAGTTAGGTAACAGTATAGCTTCAAATGAGCAGATTTTGTGGGTTACTGGAAATTAAACTGGGTGCTGTCAGGCGAGCAAATGATGTAGCCACAAGGTAGCGTATCCATTCTGGGCAATAGCAATGCACAAGCCTGCCCTGGAAAGCCAGAGCTAATAAACGCCAGTGAGAGAACAGCAAGGAGCCTCGGCACAGCTCTCAAACAGCCAGGTGCTCCTGGGCAGTGTCGCACGTCAAGCAGAAGAATCTGGATCGATTTATGGGAAGAATCGGCACTTACTGATTGGAAGTGCTGATAGGGTCGGGAACCGAAACCCTTCATGCGCAGCATAACCTGGGAAATAAAAGAGGGGTTTTTAGGTTTGGTGCAAATCCCACCACATGCCACGCTGAGGTAGGGCATCCCGATTGTCTTACAGAGCCGTGCTTGCTCCTTGGGTGTGGGATAGTTGTTAAAATCCTTCCGCTTGCTAATATTGAAGTTCTCTGACTTTCAGGCCGTCTCCTGAACCCAGAGCGTGGCTTCTCCATGGGATGCAGCTGCAGACCTTCAGCGGGTGGGTGTCCGTGTGCCCAGGCAGCCAAATCCTGCCCCCCGGGAGCGAGGGGAGCGGTGCTCGTCCACCACGCTCAGCTGTACCTCTGTGTTTCAGTGCCTCGGGCCCCAGTATAACTTCAGAGGGATTATAAGGATCGTTCACTTCTTTCCTACCCGCAGCTGCCATGCACGTCAGGAAGGCTTCGAGTCAGTGGGCAGGAAAGGCACTGACACCCAGAGCCACAAACAAAATCAGCTCAGAATTTAACAGCATGAGTTTACCATGAGTTTACCATCCGCAGTGGCCAAACCCTCAGGCCCGGTTCTTTAAAACTGAAAAGTGATTTCCATTTCTTCCCCTTTTGATAGGGCTGTCACCACACCTGTGGCCAACCTTTACATTTAAACAACGTTACCAAGAATACCTCTGTGGAAGACAGGTTGATACTCGGAGGCACGCTGCGGGCAGCCCATGGCCAGCTCATTCGTGTGACAGCACAGCGGACGAGAGGCAAAAAATGCTGGGTTTGGGCCAAGCTGTGGAAGCTGCCAGAAAGCAGCAACCTTCTGCTTGGTGCCCGGAGACCAACCCCGCGCTGCACAAGGCTGCCACAGGGATGGATCCAGGTATGCTGCGAGCGTTAGTCCTGAAATACCCAGCTGGGAATCCATAAAAGCCATTTTCAAACTTGATTCCTAAAGTTCTGGTAAAGGAGCTTCATCTTCCTTGATACCAGTCTGAACAGGCAATGAGGAAGGCAAGCGGTTCGAGGGGGACGGAGGAGCCTGATGCAAAAGCCTCTTCGTGTCGCCATCCCTTCTGCTCCTGCCGGGTTGTGTGTGCCAAGCAGCGAGCCGCCTGCCTTGAGAGAAGCTTCTCCCTTCTCCTCTCCTGCTTCTTCTGCTCGTCTCCTTTCTTCTTTGCCCCCTGAAACACCAACAGTTCTCCTCAATGCTTATCAGGTGCCTGTGGCCGTGCCCTCGGAGGCGTATGCGTCCCCTCGCCTCCAGCCCTCACCACGTCCTGCTGGTAGGTGCGAAGCCCCGATCCCCTTCCCGACAAGACCTGTGCTGGCTGTTGGCGTACAACCGAGACGAATGTTCGGGCTCTGCTTGGCGATGGGTCCCGATCCTCCCCGTGGCTCCCAGTGCCCTCGCTCCCTCTCCATGCAGCCTGCGTGTCACCAGGGATGGAGGGAAGATGTCGGTGCGCCTTGCTCCTGAGGGCCGGTTCCTGAGCCAAACCGAGCCGAGCCGAGGCAAACCAAGCCAAACCGAGCCAAACCGAGCCAAACCGAGCCAGGCCAAGCCGGGCAGACCCCTCTCAGCAGGCTGCCGATGGCCGCAGCCCTGTGAGCCCGGCTTTCCGCCGGCCCTGCGCTGTCCAGCGCCTGTCCCCGAGGAGGAGCCGCGCCAGCAGGAGGCAGCCTTGGCCGCCTCTGGGGCAGCCGGGACCGGTGCAGGGCTCCCGGGGCCGGTCGGGGCCGGGGCTCCGAGGCACTGCGGGGAGCGGGGCCCGAGCTGTGCCCGCTCCCCACGGGGGGGGTGCCCGGGCCTGGGCTCCGCACCCGGGGGGGGAGCGGCGGGCGCGGAGCCCCCCGCAAGGTGCGGGCCGGGCCCTGCCTGGGCGGCCGGCGCCGGGCCCCGCTCAGGAAGTGACAAGCGCATTTCCTCCCTCCTCCTCCTCCTCCTCCTCCTCCTCCTCCTCCTCCTCCTCCTCTCCCCGGCAGGAGGGAGCGCGGCTCGGAGCGGCGCCCACAGCCGGCCCGGCCGGGCCGCGCCGCCGCCACGGTAAGAGCCGGGCCGGGCCGGGGGGCGCACAAAGGACGGCGGGGGGAGGACATGAGGGGGACCGGGGGGACACTGAGGGGACCGGGGAGGGACACGGAGGGGACGCGGGGGGACCCTGCCCGCCGCCTCGGCCCCTGGGGAGGGCGGGCACGGCCGGGCGGGGGCCGCGGCACGGCGCTGGGGATGCCCCGGGGAGGGGGGGCTCGTGTGGAGGGCCGGCCTCAATTAATTAGGGTTGGTCATGAACCCCCCCACGCCGCCCGCCCCACCACGTGTGGCCCCTCGGTGGGTGGCAAAGCTCCGGGACCCCCCCCCGTGGCACCCCAGGGACCCCCGCTTTGACACCCCGCCCCCCCCCCGAGCCCCCAATGTAGGATCCGAGGGCACTCATCCTGCAGCAGCACGGCCCCGACCCCCGGTGCTGGGCGGCCGAGGGGGGCTCAGCCCTTACCCAGGAGCTGTGCTGCCACACCGAGCTGAGCCCCAAACACCCGGCCCGGCGTGCAGGTGGCTGGGCGCCACGAGATCCCCCGGCCAGAAACGGTGCGCGGTGCCTTTCCCCTCGAGTCCCCGAGCGATGACGGAGTGGATTTTCCACGGCATGAAGCTACCCACGGACTGCCGAGGTCTCCCCGGCTGGCAAGCAGGCTGTGAAGGCAACCGCAGAGCTCGGAGCATCCCCGCCGCGGATCCTCCTTGCCCACGCAACGCTGGCAGCCCCGGCCCTGCTCGGCATCCCGTGGGCCGCGCGGTGCCGGGAGCCCGGAGGCAGCCAAGCGTCCTTGGCGTCACGCACGGTCCCCTCGTCCTGCCCTGAGCTGGGACACGCGCAGAGGTTTGGCACAGCGGGGAGGAAGGCGACGAGGGAAAACATCAAGAGGAAACCAGCCGAAGCCGTCGGCAGCGGGACTGCGCCCTTCTCACCTCCCCGTGAGGGCCGGGGACGCGCCACGCCGCGCTGCCCGCACAGCCCAGCCGCCGTTTCGTCTTCGATCCCCGCGTCCAGGCTCTGTGCTCCCAGGATCGAGCCGGAGGAGGGAGGGAGGCACGGCTCGGGGCGTGCTGCCTGCGGCCAAGATCTCCGCCAGCCGCTCCAGCTCCCGTTGCAGCGGGTGGATGGGCCCGGGAGCTCGGCTCGGCTCCAAAACTTTGCCATGGCGCGTAGAAGCGGGGCGAGTGGTCCGACTGCTGCCGACGGGATCCCGAATTTTATACGTGGAGATCCAGCGGGCTGCGAGACGGATCCGGCACCGATTTTAGGCTGGCTTTCAAGTATGGACGCACGAATCAATAAATACCTCTGCATAAATATGCACGCATGCAAATAGGTGGAACATCCACCGGCATAAAGCCCCAAATCTGCTGCAGTTAATTACGTGCAATTAATTCTTGCTAATATCAAGGGCTTGTTTCACTTTCAGCGAGCGCGCTGGCAGAACGAGGCGCGCGGCTTTTTGCCCAAACCCCCGTGTTTTGGCGTAGAACCCGTGCAGGGGGTGGGCAGAGGAGGTGATGGAGGGGGGACGAGGGGGGCTGCGCGCTTTGTCCGTTTCAGGGCTGCCGGTCCACTTCTGGTTTCTCCAGTGCCAGTTGCGTGGCTTGAGGCTGTTGGGTTTTCCTTCTCGTAGTGCGCAGAGCTTCTGGTTTTGCCCGTCCCCGTCAGGACGGACGCGCTGTGTGCTTTCCGTGTAAAAACTCGGGTAAACGAGGGGACACCCGGGCCGAAAGGCGCGATCTGGGTCATGTTCCCGTCCCCCCTCCGGTGTCTTTGCTGGATCTGGTCCCGATTCATGCTGAGCTGGGGCAGGGCAGGCGGTGGAGCAGCGGGGCTGGAGCAGGCGGAGGTGCTGGGACGCTCGCAGCCCTGGCACGGCCCAGCTTTCGTGCCAGCTCCACGCTCACCTGGCCGCTTTTGTGGGGTTTAAATGGTTGCTCCTGCCTCGCTCCTCAGCCAAGCCGTCCGCGGCCGAGTTCATTACGTTTCTTTTTGCTCCTTTCTCTCCTGGAAGAGGGAGGCGGAGGAAGAGGAAGCAAGGCTGCCGGCGTGGGAAAGCAGCAGGCAAACAGCCGGGAGGGCTGCGCCTGCCGGGGGTCCCACGTGTGCCTGCTGCGGGTCGGGGCAGCAATCGCTGCTTTTTGGGTGTTGGTGGCACCGGCGTCCCCACCGCTGGGGCTGCGTGCCTGCTCCTCGTGCTGAATTTAAACGAACCGGGTGAAGAAAAGGGGGGTTCCTGCCCTGCCGCTCCTCCACGGGTCGTTACGCAGCTCGTTTGGCCGGGGGGCTGATGAGCGGCTGCCCCGTGGGACCCCCTCTCCGCCACCCTGGTTGGGGAGCTCTGGTGTGGCCGCCCCAGCTGGCACGGGGAGGAAGGCGAGGCGCTGCCCAAATCCCCCCAGATTCGGGTGATTTCCAGCCCGGGGAGCGAGGGCTCACCCAAACCCCCACTTCTCCGCACGCGTACGAGCCCGCGGAGACACCTCATCTCCCCCTTTTGGTTTTCCCCCTTTTCCTCCGCCCCCCCAACAAACCTCTGGGTGCCCCCGTGGCTCCCCAACCTCCCTGGAGTGCCGGGGCTGTGCCGCAGAGCCTGGTGCCGGTGGTGATGGGGGGCAGCCCCCGCATGGATCTGCTCCCACAGCGCTCGGGGGACCCCGCAACGCATTATTTGGGGGGTGCCGGTGGCAGAGGAGCGGGCTCAGACCCCAAAGCTCTCGTTCTATGCTCCAGCTGCCCTGCTAGCAGCGAGCCAGGGAGCAGATCCGCGGGCTGCTGCGGTTTTCCAGACTTTTACGAGCTGGCTGCCTTCAGGGAGCCCGAGTTCCCAGGCGAGGGCCCGTGCCTGAAGTCCCGCCAAGCTGCTGCGAGCAGGGGCTGCGTAAATCTTCGCTCACGGGGCAGGCCAAGCAGGTATTGGGAATTAAAAGATTAATGCGCATGCGGAATCCCTTCTGGCTCCGGGCAGCTGCTCCGTGAGCTGTGAAGCCCGCAGGGGCAGGTTCATGGGGTGCTGCACGTCCCCCACCCACCGTGGGACGCGCGGGTGTGCGAGGAGCTCCCGCGAGCTTCGGTGCGGTGCAGCCGCGGGGTGTGGGTCCCCGGCTGGGTGGATGTGCTGGTACCCGCGGCAGTTCCGCTCCCTACCCACTGTTTTTGAAGGGAACTTTACAAAAACGGGTGAGCAAGCGCCAAAAGTAAGCGCTGGTGAAGGGTCTGGGTTCCGTACCCCCTGCTCCACAATTAATACAAAGCCCGAGGCGGGCTGGCTCGGAGCTGTTGCTTTCCAAGGATTAAATGTAGCAGCGTGGGTATCGCTGCTTCCCCTTGGAGGCATCCCCTGGCTCCTGGATATTCGTGGCTCCTGGGCGCAGCTTTTGCTTCCAGCAGCCAAAATTCGGGCTTTGCGGTAGGTACGGGAGCGGAGCGAGGGGAGGGTTTGACCTTCGGGGCTGCTCTGCGCCCTTCCGGGGGGGTCCGTGAAGGAGGAAAGCTGGCGAGCTGTGCTCGGCAGCCGGGAAACCTGCCCTGCCCTGCCCTGTCCCCGCTCGAGGCCAGCCCAAGCCAGGCTGCAGCAGAGGTCTCGGGGTGGCAGGGCAGAAGCAGGGCTTGGTGCGCGGCACCGCGCCGTGCCCGCTGCTCTGGGGGCTGCGGAGCTGCAGCCCTCATCCCCATCCTAAACCCAGGGACCCCTCGGGGAAATATTACAGCGCCGAATCCCTCGGCTTCTCCCCTGCCGGGAGAAATTCCAGGTGGAGTGGGAAAGCCACAACACCGTGGGTGTCCCGCGGCTGGTGTTGGCGTGCTGACCATAACGTTGCTGCAAGTAGCCTCGTGGTGTGCTGGGTAGGAGCGAGTGCCGTAAAACAACGTCGGGGATGTCTTGCTGACCCCATTATGGCCTGCAGGTTTTGTCCCAGCTGTTACAAACGAACCCTGTGTAACATTTTCTGAAGGCTCGGGCTCTAATTCTATGAAACAGATGCCGAGAGCTACCGCCGGCGTGGGAAAGCTGAACGTCCGTGACAATTCGAAGCTGCAGAGAGCCTTAAAAATACCCACGCCTGCTTTTCCTCGCTGCTCTGACAGCTCGGAGGGAAGATCACCTCCTCGCTGGCCCTCGGCTGTGCCGTGACCGAAGCGCAGCGGTGGCTGGGGGCTGCCTCGTGGCTGCTGAAGGTTTGCGGTTGCTGGCAGCTTGGTTTGCCAGCGGGGTGACCCGCGTGGGCAGCCCCACGTGGGTTGGTGCTCCTGCTGCCGGCGGTCATGGCTCAGCAGGAGGCTTTGCGGCACGGCCCCGCGAGGGGTCAGGGGGTGAAATCATTTGGAGCCGGTGTCGAAGGAAGGTCTGTGCCCAGCAGCGCCGCGAGCGGGGCGTTTGGGTGCCCCCGTACCTCGTTTTTCCGCGCCTCTGCTAACCGCGGCTTTTTGTTCTCTGTGCGCCTCGGCTCCGGTTCCTGCTTCTACAGATGCTGGAGCAAGCCTCTTCCCCCAGAGGGAGGAGGGCAGAGGAAGGGATGAAGCAAAAGGCTTGCCAAGAAAGACTTTGGGAAAACAAGGTTGCTCAGAAGGCAGAGCCCGACTCTTAAACGGCGATCTCACGCATCTGAGGTGCTGTCACGGTGCTGGGGACGGCGTCGCGCTCTCCAGATTCATGAATCCCTTTGCTCGCCAGGACGCGGCTCCGAGGCCGCTCCTCCTCGGGGTGCCCACGGAGCAGGAGGAAGAGGGGCGTGAGGAGAGGATCCAGGTGCTGAAGACTTGGGGGGGAAAAGTCGCCGAGTTTTTTTCCCCCTTTACACGTCCACGCTGCTGTCGCTGCCTTGGCACCCGGCGGGAGGGGAGCGGTCATGCCCCGTCCCGCCGGGGAGCTCCGAGCAGGATGCCGTCGGTGCCAGCTGAAATAAAACCAGGTTTTCATTGCCAATTACCGCTGGATTATTTATTTATTTATTTTTCCCTCGCCTCAGAGACAGGCCTGAAGAAATCAGGGCTTTTACAGGTGCCAGGCCGTAGCGGGGCTCAACCCACCCCAGCGTCCCCGCTGGGCGAGGCGTCCCTCCTCCTCCTGCCAGTGGGAAAATTCCCCGTGGGTTTGGCTTCTCTGGGGGGACCGTGGGGTGGTGGGGACACGCTGCGGCTTTTGGGCAGCTGCCCCCCGACGTGTCGGAGCCGTGCCCACGCTGCCAGCAGCACGGGAAAGGGGAGGGGGGGGGCCACGAGCGTGCGTGAGGCGGCGGGGAAATGTTCCCCGCTCCGGCCCTCGGGGAGCAGCTGGAGGAGCCAAAGCTACCCGAGGTGTGGGCTATACGTGCTGCCGACACCTTGCGGGAACGGGCAGCGCGGTAGAGCAACAGATCGGGTATTGTTCCAGCTTCGCGAATGCCTCCCGGAGATATTAAAAACACCGGCTGAAACCCAAGGCCGAGCTCCCCGTGAACGGCTCCCTGGAAATGCTGCCCCGAGCTCGCTCAGGTGCCGCCGGGCTCTGATTGAAACGCAGCACAACGAGGGGGTGTTCGCTTTGGCTTCTCCCTCCCCGAGGGAAGGACTTAATCTGAGGGGAGAGGAAGCATCCTGCGCTGTTCCCCCGTCGCCAAATGAAACCGTCCTGCCCTCACCTCGGTGCTGGCGGCGACTTCGCGGGGCTGCACACTGCGCAGCGCTGGGAAACACCCCCCAGTTCCCCCCGAAACGAGGATGCCCCGTGCCCACGGCTCTGCCCGCGGGTAGGGGTAACGCTGCCAGAGCCCGGCCCCGAGGCAGGGGGCTGCCTGACCCCGCTCCTACCCTCTGGGCACAGCAGCGGAGGTGCAGCGGGGAGTAATCTGGTAACAGATTGCTGGGTGGTTCGTGCCCCCCCGAGCGGGCCGGAGCGATGGAGGTGGCGGCGGTGGCACGGGGGAGAAGTTCTCCCTGCCCCTTCCCCTTGGGGATGCGCCGCTGCTGCACCCTGCCGAGGAAATGTCGATGGCAGCGCGTGGACGAGCAGCATCAAAACGTGTCCTTTGGGCACTCGGAGGATTGAGAAAGGCAGATCTGGATGTTCTCCCCCCATCGCTGGGTACAGCCTGCTTTAAATCCAGATACCTCTGTCCCCTGCTCCTTCAGGGGATGTCAACCATTACCAGTTCTCCAGCTCAGCCTCGAAAAGGGAGAGCTCCGACCCGCTAACTATCCAAACCCAGGACCGATGGTGGCCTTCTGGTGCTGAGCAGGTTCCCTGCATTTCGGGGCGAGATGTCCCAGACCTCCCAAGTCCCTGCACCGTGCAGGGCTCTGGTCCCCGAGGCGCTGGAAGCGTGGCGGTGCCATCGCTGCCCTTGCTTTGCCGTGCAGGACGTGCCTCTTGTAGGGACCAGGAGCTCTGGAGCCAGCAAACCTGGGCTGGCCGAGAAGCCCCGCTCGCCCTGGCCGTGAGCAGGAGGACGTCACGCTCGGAGGTAGGTATTGGGGTGGGCTTTCATGCTGCTGCTTATCATTTACGCTTGACAAGTGGCTCTAAAAATGGCACGGTGGGACGCTGCTTAGCACCTCTGGCCCAGACATACAGGTTGTAGAGGGGCAAACTGCACGCGGAAGAGACAAGAGGTGCTTTTTGCGCCTGTTTACCGGAGCAGCTTACTGCGAGCGGTAATTAAAAGTAAACCTGGGCTCTGCTGGCTTGTTCAGCACCCCTGGTTGTTCGGGTTAAGCAGCCAAAGCAATCCTCAATTCAGCAATTCCTCAACTTTCGGGAGCGCGGCCAACACTCACAGCGTCTCCCAGCCCGTTGCAAATTCTTGTAATAAATCTCACAATTGGGGAAATAAAACACAATTGGAGAGGTGAGCTGGTTCTTCGCGCCAGCAGGCTGGTCCTGCTTCTGCTCTTCTGCAGAGGCCACCTCGGTCCGGCTCCCTGGGCTTGCTCAAAATACGCCCCAGTCCCCAAGTAAGGCGTTAGGCAACGGCTGCGGGTTTGCTCCAAGAGAACGTGCCATCTTTACAGCCATTTTTCTGGCTAAAAGCATCCTTTAGGGTACGTCCAAGTGGCCCACGTGGCGCCAGCATCTCCTACCAGGGTGGTGTGGACCGGGGTGGCCACGGGGCGCTTGCCGCGGCTGAGCTCGCCAGCTGGGGGCTGTCCCTCTGAAGGCGTTTTGCTGGCCCCCCCCCCCCGAAATTTCTGTGCCACACGGCGCTGAAGAGCCCGTGTGCAGGATTTGGCCCTTCTGGGTTTTGCCTCCTGCCGTGCACGAGGTCTCGTCCCCCCGCACGTCCAGTTGCCACCTCTCGCCCGGAGCCCCCCAGCCCCCCGGTTCGCAGCTCTCTCCTGCCAGTCGCTGTTGGCAGTGCCTAACTCTGCTCTCTTTTCCTTTTCAGTCGCCGGGGAGGAGGAGGCGAAGTCACCACAACACCGTTTTTGTGGAGCTGAGATGCTGAGGCAAGGCCCCACGACCCCGTCCTTCCTCTCCGTTTGGAAGGGAGTCTTTCCCCTGCCGCTCCTATCCCGTAAGAGCAGGGGGGCAATAAAACTCATGGCTCCTTACTGAACTCGACAGTGTTTAATTTTCCTTAATCGCTCCAATTTTTTTCGGTGAGATCACACACATGGGGATGCGATCCCAGCTGTGTGGATCTGGGCGTGCGCCGGGACTTGGGGTTCCCCCTGGCAGGTATTTGGGTGCCTGGCTTTGGGCTCTGGCCGCTCTGATTTTTTATTCACTTAGCAATTCATCCGTGGCCGCGGGCAGCACCGTGGCATGTCCGCGGCTCTTCGATGTGTGCGTCCTCTCGGACCAGGCTGGGTGGCTGCAGGGTGGATTCGCTGCTCGTGGTGAGCCGTGGGCTCCGGCCGTGAGCTGTTAATCGTAAGCACGGAGGTTATGTGGATCGTGGAGCCACATCTAGCGAGCTACTGACATCCTAAACACCACCAGTTGCTGCTTCCCCCCCTGCTCTGACGGCAGTTAGAAACTCGGAGGGCAGGCGAGTCTTTTACCTATTAATTAATGGCGAATGTGCATCCTTATCTCATTAGCTCTGGAAAAGACGGGTCTGGGTACAGGCAGCCAGCGGAGGAGGGCTGCTCGCGCTCCTGTATTTGCTGTTTTCTGGCATTTTGGACCCGTGGTTGAGGACTGGGGTCCCAAGAGCTGGTGGAGACCCCGCTGAGCCAGGGGCACGGGGTGAGGCAGGGGAACGCTGCCGCCTCTTTGCTCTGTGCTGGGGAACCTGGGACAGCTTGTTCCTCGCCGTGCACAGTCCTCGGGTCGTTTTTGGAGAGCAAAGACTGATTGTCAGGCCCTGAGCAGGATATTTAGCATTTATTGGAGGTTTGCACCTTGTAAATAAAAATATTTACTGGTGACATGGAGGAGTGAGAAGCTGGACAGGAGGTTTTGAGGAAGGGGAGCGAGCTGCCCGGAGCTGAGCCCCTCCAGCCTTGCTGCAGGAGTCAAGGCACTGCCCGAGAGAGGAGATGAGCCCGTGCTTGGCTCCGTGGAAATGCTGGGCTGCAAGGGCTATTTCATATTTGTAAGACAATAAATCTACAAGTTGAAAATGTACCTGCTGGTGTTATTTAAATGTACCTGCTGGTGTTATTTAAATGTACCTCTTGGTATCATTTAAAGCAGGGTGAGGCAGACTGTGCAATGGGGAGATTCAGTGTAGCCCCAAAATGTCTTAATCTAACGGTATTCTGGGGACCGAGGACAGGCAGCTCCACCGATAGAAGAGCTTTTATTATATGGACACCATCCAGTGTCTGGGCAAGAGAAATAGTGCTATTTACAGATTTAATTCTGCCCTTTAAAATATACCTGTTGTCCCATGTAAACCTTCCACAGGGTTGTTGGTTCCGCTCTGTAAAAAGCCCTAAAAGATGTTTTCTGACTGCGGCGAGCAGTGTGGGCTCTCCCTGAATTCCTGGAGGTCACCGGCAGACCCTGGAGGGACTAGGTTTGCTTCTTCAAACGTGTGGGTCTAAAACCATGTTCAGTGAAAACATAAAATTGATGTAAAGTGCAGTTAGGTGGATCATGGGACTCCATATCCTTAAGCAAAACTTAGAAATGCTGATTTATTCCTTTCCCACTGCAATTTTTTTCAAAGACCAGCGTTCAGGTGCTGTGATGCTGTCCATAAATCAGAGCCGAGGGCAACCTCGTTCCCTCTCTGCAGCTGCGGAGGGCCCAGAGGCTCCCACTTGCTCTGTGTTTTGAAGGAGCACCCATGGTAAAAGCTCCCTTTACTAACATTTTGTGACTTCCCCGCGCTCGTGCTGCTCATGGGTGTTCCACGCAGCGATGCAGGTCACGGAGCTGGCACCAATTTGGTTATTTGGCGCTGCTTTGTGGAAAACCGGTGCTTTTCCTGTGAGCTGAGGGGAACGAGCTTCTTGGGGCAGCCTGTGTGGTGGCGGGGGGATGGAGCCTGGTTCGGGATGCCTCCAGCACTCCTGCTTGCTGGTCATTGTGATCTCTTTTCCGTTCAGACTGAGGTGGTGGAAATACGTTGAGGCCAGCAGGGCTGATGAGCTTTCAGCCTTTGGGGGGTTAAGGAGCGCCCCCGGCAGCTCCCAGCCCGTGTCATCCCCGTGGCCGTGGCCCAAGTCTAAACTTAACCTTGGCTGAAGGATGAAGATAGTCCCCTTATCTGATGGCAAACGAGGAAATACATTTCTTAAAATAATGAATGGTCCCCAAAGACTATCTTTTTATTAGCATCCGTGTGTGTGAAAGCTTCTGCTCTATAAATACGCAGCGGTTTCCTGCTCACAGCACAGCGCTGACAGGGAGGCCATCCCAAATGGGCTGCCGCCCCTCAGAGCTCCAAAATCACGTGTTAGTGGGAAGTTCTGCCTTTTTGAATAAAAAATAATTACCATTTATTGGTGGGGGGGTGCTTTAAAAACACCACTGAGCAGCGGTGAAATAAAAGAGCCTGTGGCTGGAGGCATGTCCTGATGGTGGTGGGACTGCTGCTGAGGGATACTGGTGGGACCACTGCCTGGGGATGCTGGTGGGACCACTCCTGGTGGGATACTGGTGGGATACTGGTAGTGGTGGTGGTGGTATTCCTGGTGCAGATGTTGTGGGCATGGCGCCGCCGTGGGAGCCGCTGCCCAGGCTTGCCGCCGTGCCTGGGTGTGCGTAGCAGTCTGCTGCAGCAGCATTAATCATTACCTTAGGGAAAGATAATTATTTGTGAAGAAATCGTAGCCCGTTAACGAGGAGCCGTGCTTAACTGCTTTCCTGCTGCTGGGAACACTCATTTGATCAAAACTTCCCCTGTGGCCGCCTTGCTGGTGGTGGCCCCGGCGGCCTCCGAAGCACCCCGAGGCCTGCGCGGGCGAGCGTCGCTGTCCCTGCGTCAGGTCCAGCAGCAAATGTGGCCAGAAATGGGCCAGCATGGCCCAGAAAGCTTGTGACAGAGGAAGGGATGAGCCTTGGCTGTGGCTCAGCTGATGGTGACATCCCTGGTGACAGTCCCAGTGGTCCCAAGGAAGAGATGGGCCTGCAGAGACAGGGCCCTGGGGCACCGTGAAGGCCGTGGTGATTTTACTGTGAAACACCAGAGTTTTGGCAGCGAGTCTACCACCAGAGTTGCTTATTTTGTCCCCCGTGCAGCTATTTCCACGTTCACTGCTCCTTGCTTCCAGGCACTTTTGGTGTGTCCCCGTCTGTCCCCTGCTACATGCTGGCGCTGGCAGCCCTTTGTGGAGGGCTTGTGTTCACTCCGAACCTGCACAGACCCAAGCCTGGGGGTCCGCGTGTCCTCACAGAGGTCCCGTGAGCTTTTGATGCTCTGAAATGCTTTGCTTTTCGTATTTGATGGTTTCCACATGGTTGTTGGGTTGCCCAGGGGTTTATGGCGACGCTACCAGTGAATTGTACGTATGAGGCAACCGATACCCCAGAAGAAGCCGAGGCCATGCCACGTGCCATCTGGAACGGTAAATCTTTGCAACCTGCATTGATTCCCCACCCCGGCTCTGCACTCGGGGTGAACTTTGTCCTCACGAGCCCAGCGGAGGTGGTTGCTCTTCACCAGCCAGCTGGCCTTTAAATGAGCTCCTCGTAACACCGGCGTGACCTCTAATCCAAGCAAACATGAAAAAGATGATTTACGAGCCGGAGAGGGAATCCGTATCAGTTTGTAATGAGGTTTAATGCTCAGCAGCGTGTTCTCGAGTATCGTCCTTAAATACTGCAATGAGGTTTTCACTGTGTGACCCCAGATAAGTGCTTCACGCTCTTCGGATCATGCAAATGGCGGTTTTGTTTGTTTGCGTTAACTGCAAGGCAACAAAATAGGGAAACAGGATTAGAGGGGCGATTTGGGAAAAACGCTGGTTTCTCTAATCAGATTTGAATCGCAAGCTGTCTGCTTCTGCAGGGGGGGAAATGTGGGGAGAGGATGCCGGGAGGTGCGGCAGGGCCGGGTGCTTGCAGCCAAGGCTGCGCGGTGCCGTGTGAGCACTGCCTGCTTTATCCGCTGTTTGGGAATTGGGCTCCTCGTTGTGCAGCCCCAACTTTGATTTTACTGCCTAAAGCTGCCAAGGAGATAAGGGAGAATCAGGAGACATGGTGTGGCCCTCAGGATGACGGGCAGGGAGCCCTCTCCTTCCTCGCAGGCAGCTCCGTGCCTTGTTCTGTCCCCCAAAGGACTCCTCATGGGCCAGGAACCAGGGAGATACTGGGGTAGCATGGGACATCTGAGGGGTTCTCAAAGGTGTTGATGTGGAAATGGCTTCTTCTGCTGGAAATCTGCTCTTGGTCGCTCTGCAGGCAAAGGCTTCTGTGAGTCTGCCTCTGGGGTTTCAGTGAGTCCTCGTTCTGAAGCCTCAGCCTCTCCGACACAGGGGCTGTGGGCTCCCTTTTTTCAGAAGGGAGAATTCAAGAGGAATTTGTATTTATTTGCTTGTCTGAAATACTCCTGTTCCTGAGGAGTAAGTGCTCCAGGCAGCTCCTGCAAGTGCCGTGGCATAGAACAGCTTTGAGCCGATCGGGTGCCAAGGAACGCCAGCAATGCTGAAGAGCCTAAAACAAATACTCCTCGCCCCTCTCCTAACGCAGCCCCTTCGCCCCGTGCCTTTGGCCAGGAAAGGTGCTCCAAGCCCTCCTCTAAACCTTGCCCTCTCTCCCTTGTGCCTGCAGGGAGTCACCGGCGTTCGGCCGCAGCCCCCCGCTGCGCTCAGCCCTTTTTGGGGGAAAATGCACTGAAACTTGAGCTTCGCCAGACCATGGCTGATGGTGACCTCTGCCTGGACTCTGATGGACTCCGACGCAGGACTGCATTACCATGGTGATGATCTTAACCAAAACCCGGGAAAACAAAGGTGCTGACTCCGTAACATGCAGGACTGAGCTGGTAAGCCTTGTGTTTGTTGACCGCTCTGCTGCTGCCCCTGGCTTCGCTGTAGCTTTATGGTATGCCTTCTTTTCATGCTGCAGGGCCAGATCTTTAGATCTTTTATCAGTAGTGCTCCCCTGGTTTCTACCGGGCTGCATTAATGTCCAAGGAGCAGGCGAGTAATAAATGATTGGAGTGCCTTAAATTTGGCACATGTGCATTTCAGTAAGCATGCAATAGAATAAGAAGTAAAATAAAATAAAATAAAATCAATGCTGTGAATAACATGGGTTAGAAGTCGCTTTACCCAGAGTGAACAGATGCTTGTCATTAACAGGAGGATGAGCAAGTGGGGAGCAGGATTAAGGGGGAGATGGCAGAGGTCAGGGCTGTTAGCTACCAGGCTCCCTGGCAGCCCAGAGGGATGCAAACCCAAACGAGCCAGCAACAGAAAAAAAATGGGGCGTCAAAATGAGTAAATGATGCTGAAATGGCAGTGGTCTGAGAAGCAAGGCCGGGGAGAGCTGGTGGGGTGTAGGGCAGGGGGTGAGGGATAACGCAGAGCCATCCTATAAAGCACAGGGCAGGGCTGGCCGTTGGTGGTTGCACCTCCAGGAGAAATTGTCATAGTTGGAACAGAAAATAGACCAAAACTGTTCCTCACAGCGTGCAGAGAGCCTCAGATAAGGATGCTCAGGAACATGACAGGAAGCATCTGACAGGATTAGCCGTAGAAGGGCATTTTGAGCCTAAAAGCAATGTAAGTGCCCAAGCTTGCTGGGGATGAAGGTCTGTCTGGCCAGGCTTCCTGGGCAGATAGCACAGGGTGCTGGGTGGTAGAGGAGGCGACCAAGACAGAGGCTTCAAGGGGTGAAATTTGGGAAAGAAGACTGTTGATATATTAGGAAAAAGTCGATGCTTTACTATCGACTCCTGCCAGGAAGGCAGCAACTCCTGCAAGGGGGGAGACTGAGCATCAGCTCTGGCCATGCCCCTGGAAGATGTGGGAGCCTGGGCAAGGGTCCTGTTCCTGTACAACTTCCCAGGTGCTGCTGCCTGTGTAGGAGGAGAGTTGGCTGCAGAAAGGCAGAAAAGTTTTCTCTCCGTGTTGCTCAGCGAGCAGGCAGTGCTGGGAGGGCTGCAGAGCTGCACCACCAAGCTTTGCCCTCCCTTGCTTGCTGGGTGCCCCCTGGTGCTGTTAGCAGTGCAGCCAGCTTGTCCTGGCAAGATGTTCACAAGAAGTCTGATCTAGCAAAGAAAGCAAGAGCTTTTCCATTGACTTCATGGGGAATGCCAGAGAGCGAATCCTAAACAAAATAAAGGTCTGAGCAGCAGGGCACCATCACCTGCTGAAGACCCACAGACTCGTTGGTTGTTTTCTATCCCAATCTGATCTTAGACTAAGCTCTCACAAAATGGCCATTATACTCAATGTGAGGCATACATCATTTCAAGATGTTCCTCTCCCTTCCTCATTCGTGGGCATTAGCTTGTCTCTGAGCAAAGCCTGCAGAAGCACGCTGTCAAAAACTCTGCCTTTCCTGGGATTCGTCCTATTTCCATGGTCGCTCCTCTTTGGCCACTCTTTGGAGACAGCTGCACGTCCTCCTTGCCTCCTGATTAATTTTACCTGCCTTTACTTAAAAAGATGGTGACTCGCAGATAGAAATATCTTTATTTCACCTACAAAAGTGGCACATGCTCCGAAAGAGGTGACAGACCCTTACTCACCTTCCTCTCATCCGCACAATTCATTGCTTTCTGCCTCCACATCCCAATGCATTCTGTAGGGGCAGCGTTCTGTATGTGCAGTGGGGTTGGCTTGTTGGATTGCTCTGCAGGGGCAGTGCCAGCAGTGGGCACATTATTATTATTATTATTATTATTATTAATAATAATATTATTAATATTAATATTAATATCAATATTACATGAGTAGGCAAGGTGTAAAAGATGAATCAGGAGAGAAGGTGCAAATGTGGTGGCCTAATTCCAGACAAAACACAGCAGTGGCAGCGCAGATGGACGTGGAGCGCATGCCAGAGCTTTGCTCAGATGAAGCAAAGCCTCGCTCAGAGAGGATGGAGCTGCCAGGACAGACAGTTTGGAAGCAGAACATGGGTATTTTGGGGGAGAACAAAAGAACAGTTAGTATGAAAGTGTGTTTTTGCGGGCATAGCTGAAATGGCATGCAACTCCAAATGGCATGTTGATTTATTGTATATAAAGCTGTCCATGCCCATTTTTAGAAGTCTGATGTTTTGTCCTACACAGTCAAGAGGAAAATTCTTGGAAAAAAAGAGCGTAAAAAAAGCTGGGCTTTTTTAGTGCCCCTATAGTGGCATTTTTCCCTATTTTTAGTGCACATTGGCACCATCCGGATGCAGAATTGTCAGGAAAAATGCTGGTGTGAGTCTCAGCAACATGCTAGTCCAGAGTTACTGCTGAACTTCTGGTTTAGTTTCTGCAGTTTTGGGTCCAGGAGCTGGGGACCTGGCTGCAGCTGTTCCCATGGGCAAGAACTAGCTGTAGGAGCAATAGTTTGCAAGCTCAGGTCTCGACACCGACTCTCCACATGAGATGTGAATAGTTTTTCTGGTTGTTTTCAGCACACTCCAAAGATGAGTCAAGGACCTACGCTCTTCTCTTGTGGCGTTATGGGTAAGCAGCCAAAATTTCATTCTGTATTTCCTTCACCTCCACTCCCACGTCCTCAGCCATATGAGGGAAGATGTCCTGACTTTCTGGAGCCCTCCTAAAAATGCATCGTGCCCCTGGGGTGCAGCCCCCCAGCGCCACAAGGTGCAGTGTCACCCGGTGTGGGAAAACCTTTAGTGGTGGCCGTCACAGCCAGGCCTCCCTCTTTCGCAGGGGTGGTCTCCTGCCCTCCCATCCGTGCTGGGTGAATTGCTTGTCTGCTGCCCCCCAGTGCTTTGGTACGTGTGATTATTTTTAGAATCACTCATATAGTTGGCATTATAAGCATTCGGGGCCCAAGAATGTGTTTCTCGTGGGTTTGCGTACCCAGCCCATGACCGTGACTCCGCATGATGCAAATAATAAATCTGAGTATTGTCACTGAAATGTCCTACCGCGTGGCACGATGTGTTTGGTCATGCCTCAGACAATAATGAAAATATCTTGGTTTTGCCTTTAACAATAACGTAAGCTGTTGCATATGGTGCTTAATACCTTTTGTGGCAGAGCTCTCTATCAGCTGTTATGCTGAACAGCCTCTGAAATTGATGGGGAATTGGTGCATTGGCCCATGATCCCGAAAAACCAATGATGCAGGAGGATGTGCCCCTATATTGTGTTCTTCGGGTTTTGTAATGGGGAGCCAGTCTCTAGGCGAAGTCTCAAAACCCAATTAAAATTGTAGGTCAAGTTTGAGCCAAGCTACTTGGTATGAAAGCCAGTGCTTTCCAGACAAAGAGGCTACCCCTTTTCTTCGTGGACACAACTCTCATTAGCGTTAATGGGAGCTGAGCACATGCATTGAGGGGAGATATTTCCCAAGCTCTCCGATAACTTGAGTCAATTGGAGGAGGGGGGGAAGATGGAAAATGTTTTGATTTTTTTTCAGATGAAAGTCACAAGCTTCCAAGTCAAGAATGGGTAGAAACAGTCCGTTCCCTTTCTCCTGCCTGTCAAAACCGAGTAAGGGACAAAGAAACCCAATCAGATGGTTTTGTCTTGTGCTGTGGCACTGGCAGGCTCTTCCACGAATATGAAGAGCCTAAGCCTAATTGAAAATCAGCTTGGTGTTAATAGCTTTTACAAAGCCTTTTGCGTCCTCCTAGCGCGGTGCTGGTCTTCCTTGGCTGCCAAATTATCCTGTTCCCAAGGCAACCCGATCTCACCTCCTTGACCACGGCTTACCATGTAATTGTCTTTGTCATGCCCAGTCAAGAGGAGCGAGTCCCCGGCCCGTCAGAGCATTGTGTGGGTTGTGCTTAATTTTTTAGGCGTCTTTCCCGAACGCTCTTCTTGATGCCTCCGAACCTGGGCCACAGCCACAAACCAACTCAACGCTGAAACTTGCTCAATGTTTTCAATGAGTCCCAGGGTTGTGACTTACCAAATGCGGTAGTAGTGGCCTCAAACCAAATCTAAAGGAGTCAAAATGTAAATGTCACAAACGTCTTGGTCAATGGGCACGCCAGCAGCATCGCAACGGGCAGCACGAGCCACTCTGCCAAGAGCATTACCTTTGAAGGGGACAGGGGTAAACTGAGCCTCACCCATTTTAGATGTTAGATGTATTAAACTCTGCGAGGATCTGAAAATTGGTTATCGGTTATAATAAAACTCAGCATATGAGTAGATGTCATTAAAGGCTTGATATGTCAGATGATACAATGGTAGATCCGCTTCTCTTGATGTTTAGGTTTATTAGTAATACTCCGGCAGAGGAATGATAGTAACATTAGTAAAAAGATTGTTGAATTTATAGTTCTAGGCATTTCATCGTTAATTTTCATCCTGGCAAAGGGCTAGATAAATGAACAAAAACATTTTTCCCCTTCTTGATGGGCCCTTGAAACACCTGGGAGTGTAGGAATTGTCCTGTTACTGGATGGAGATTTTCTTCCTTCTCTTCCCTTGCGGTCTCCATCACATGCCCTCCAGTAAAAGGGCGTGTTAGAGAAAGAAACGAGCATTTCAGAAAGTTGGGGTATTACTTTTGGCTTTCCGTCTTGAAATTTTTCCATCTGTGGGTGGATGGCAGTGGAAGATGCACGCTATTTTAACAACACGTTGGAAATACTCACCAAGTCCTCTTTAGCAGGTAAGTAAGAAGCGTTTGGCACCCCAATAGGTAGCAGCTGAGGAGCGGGCACGTTTTTCCCAAAACGGGGTTGAATTTCCCTCCGATGTACAGGCTATCAGCACAAAGGGCGTGCGCACGTTGCCTGTTCTCAAGCGGTAGGCCTTGGGGGCTGCTGTTTGCGTTTCCCTCTGAAGTACAGCTCCACGCATTGTATTTTAATCTGACGTGTGCCAGGGGAAAGCAGGAGGGCCGTCAGGCTCTGTGGCGCTGCCTTCAGCTAATTGCAACCGTCAGATTTGTTCCACGTTGAGGAATCGTCTCCTGAACATAAACAGGGGGCAGTGGAAAATACAGGCTGCCTTTTCCCCGGTGCGCGGGGGCCAGGAGACTAAAATTCGATGCGAACACCGTGCGAAAAAGGGAGTTGGATGTGCACCCGCATGAAGAGAAATGTTTGGGTTAGGATCCAAACAGAATTTATCTGCCAAAAAGGAGGAGAAAAAAAAATGATTGAAACCCGTAATTACTTTACAAGTTGCTCTAATAAATTATGTATGAATGTAAATTATTTCACAGGAAAAGAACGTGGAGGAAACTTGAGCAGAAGGATCATGCATTATGTATAAAAAGGAGCTGTAAAAATATTATAGCAGCACATTTGTGCCGTTATAGTTAAGGTTGTGTCAGCATTTTGATTTTACACCCTTCTTCTCTGTGGTTGTGAGCGTGGCTGTTCAAATTTACTCCGTGTCATCGGAGGAACCCAGGCATTTTGGCAGCCGCTGGCCATCCCGAAAGGGCGGGGAGAAGAAATGCAAACATTTCCCTGGGCTCCAAGCTTGCTTTGGGCTACCGAGACCCGAAATCAGGTTGGTTATTTCCAACAAAGTTTCAACAGGACCTCCCTTCACCTGTGGTGCCCGTAGATGAAATGCCCGTCCTTGATCTGGCGGTGTGTGCACAAAGCTCACCTGGCCCGAGCTGGCTCATATGGGCTCTGGTCTCTGGGGTACTTGGAGGGAATGGGATCCCCCTGAGGCTTGTGGTGCCCAAATCTTGGAGGAAGGTCTGCGGCAGGGCACAGGCAGCAGCAGGACTCAGGGTGCCACGCTGGGATCATCTCAAGCTTGCCGTTGGTCTGGCCCTTTGGTGGTTGTTTGCTGCGGGTGGAGCGGTTTGTTCGTCCTCTCTCCTGGCTGCAGGCAGTGATTTCACTCGAAATCCCTTGGGTGAAGTTTTCTGGTCCATCAGCGACTAATCTTAATGAAGAGAACAGAACAGAACAGTTGGAAGGGACCTACAGAGATCATCCAATTGCCTGAGCACTTGAGGACTAACCAAAAGTTAAGGCATGTTATTGAGGGCGTCATCCGAATGAAGCCATGGAGCATCAACCACCTCTCCAGGAAAGCTCATCCCAGTGTTTGACCACCCTCAGAGTAAAGACATTTTTTCCAAATATTCGGTCTGAACGGCACCTGGCTCAGCTTTGTGCCATTACCCGGTGCCTTCATCTGATGGGAGCCAGCTGTGCAAGGATCTCGGGGCTGTTCGGAGGACGTGGAACAAAGCTTCCGAGACCTCAGCACCTGGGCTTGTTTGATGTGGTGAAGGTTACCCAGGGAAAAAGGTGGATGTTGTTCCAAGTAAATGAGGAAAGGGTTAGATGGGAGTAAAACCAGAAATCAAGCAAGCTGCTCTGGATTAAAGGGGAGCAGGCCTTAAAAGGTAGCTTGTTTAAAACCCGATGAAGCCATCCTCGTGTAGTTGATGGATGTGTTCAGCAAGTGACTGAAAGTGTTTAGTTTTGGAGTTTGAAGTTAAAATCCAGAAGGCAGAGGCTCAGGCTATTTCACCTGAGGACACCGACAGCCAAGAAGGACGCGTTTAACCGGGGGGAAGAGCTCCACGTGCCGCAGCTACACCGGACCTTTGTTGCAAACGTTCTTCCATCATGTTGCGATAGGCAAACGAGGGCTTTCCAGCAAAGCGGTTTACTTCTGAACCGAGGAGTTCTCTCGGTGGATTTTATCCCGGAAGAAATTGTTGCCTCTGGGTAAACCAAGCTGAGGTTTGTAATTTAAGAAAATTAATACAGGCTTAACTGCAGCAGTATTAATGGCTCCGCTGCAATTATCGTTATCAGTGTTCTCGGGATGCGAATCTTCGTCTTAAAAAATGGAACAGGAAACCAGCCATTTTTCCTCACAGGGCTTTCCGGGGTCATTTAGTTACACCCCCAACCCCTAGACTATCCTCATTTTTGATTTGGGTTTCCATTGGTGCCCGGGCAGGCACAAGCACCTCCTGGACAGGAGCTGCTCCACCACTGGCACGTGCTGAGCACAAAGGAAAAAAAAACAAATAATAACCCCAAGTGGTTGCTCGGGTTAACAGCACGCTTACAAGTTTCCTTGTATTTTTTTTTTAAAGATTTATGGCTGTTTGTGCGGGAGTAATGTTGGAAGAGGAAGGCATCCTGTATCCTCTCATGGAAGCTTACCGAGGCCTGATGTAAAACGTGACGTCTGGGCCTGGGGGTCGTGGCAGCTTGCCATGAAAAATTAGCTTCTATTTCGGTTTCTTTTGTCTGGTGACCTGACCCGAGAAATCTCTCTGCTGGCAGCGTAATAAGGGGAGGCGGGGGCGGGGAAATAAAAAAGATCTAAACATAGATGTGATTGTTTAGCATGGATTTCTCACTTTTCATTGTGCTTATGGAAATGAGGAGAGCCCCGGGTAAAGTACGGCGCGGTGGCTCGGTGCAGCGCCAGGCTGCTCGTGGAGGGAGCTGGTTTTGGGGAGAAAAATGGGAAAAGTAGTCAAGAGTGGGGTAGGGACATCAGCTTACGGAGGCCCTGGGGCTGACCTCCCAGCTGGAAGTGACCTGTGCGAGGAAGCAGTCGGTACCCCCGCATCTTCCTTATCGCCGGGCTGTACCTGCAGCTGCAGGGCGGGTACGGCTTTGAGCTCGTAGCCCAGCTCAGCGGGAAAAAAAAAAAAAAGAAAGAAAATCTAAAAAATGCTGCACAATTTAGATATGATCACACGAAACTTCGCAGCGATGGTTAGCAGCCGCCGCCGAAAGCAGTACCAGAGGTCTGGCGGGTGATTACTTTTTTCCATCGCAGCAGCCGGGGCTGGAGCCCTACCACGGTTTTTTCCTGTCGAGCATCAACTGCAAGCCTGCGCAGAGCCCTGCTAGCCTTAGCAGCCCGTGCCAAGGAGCCGGGCCCCGATGGTCCTCCTCTTTCTTCTTTTATAGTCAGGGAACCGTGTGTGGGAATGAGCTCATCGTGCTTAAATCCTCTTTTTGCACGGTCATGGCGGGGATCTCGGCGGGCAGCCGCGGCTCGCGGTCTCGCCGCATCGAGCCCTTAAGCGGCTGTCGGCCCCTTGCCACGCACGTCTCAGAGGCGGGGGGGAACCCTGGGTTCGAGGGGCACGGGTTTCTCGGAGCTTGGCCCAAGGCGTCCCCAAATCCACCCGATGAAATTAACGCCTTCATTAGCGCCCCGAAAGCACGTGACGGGGCTTGTGTTGGAAGACAAGCGCGAAACGGGCAAACCAGCGGGTGGGCGAATTCCTGTGCGGACAAACTAATGGAAAGAGGGGAAAAACGTAAAAAAAGCATATTTAGGAGAGGAAAAGTAAGCTTGTTAACAGGTTTACTCCTTTAAATAAATGCTTCAGTGCTTTATTTTATTACAGAAGTGCAAACGATTGGCTGTGCTACTTCACAGCTGGGATTTCCAGGGCAACCCCGAGGAGATGCTAAGCCCAGATCGCTGCGGGTGTGGGTGCCCGGTGCCCGGGCCGTGCACCTGCTTTGTGGGGGGAATACTTCAGCATTCAGCGTGGCTGACAGCAAGACAGCCCGGTGCCTGTGGGGACGGCTTTTGGTTCCCCGGGGGCCCTGATGTCCTTGCCACGGGGAAGCAGTGCCCCCGTGCCCGTTTTGCCCCGAGATTGCAGCAGCTTTGGGCTCTTCATTTTTTTTTTTTTTTGGGGGGGTGGGTTGGAAACCTCTTGAGAAATTATCATTTTGTCTCTCCCTCTATGCCACAGCAACCCGTGCCGCTGGCGGTTTGCAAAACCATATTCCAAGAGTTAATTAATTTGTACTGGAAAATGTCCCATATGCTGCTCTTTGTTTACGGACGCGGAAAGCCGGCCGCAGAATTAATTAACGCTAACGCCTGCGCGCGTGTGTGTGTGTCTGTGTGTCTGTGTGTGTGTGTGTGTTTTTTTTGTCATTTCTGAACCAGAAAATGACAGATGGGGAGACCTCGGCAGGAAGTGCCCACTGCAGATCGAGCAGCCGGGCGCCAGCATCTGGGACTGCCTGGCGGACAAGGGCGAGGAGGGCTCGCTGTGGCCGCGGGAGGCCACCAGCACCTGCTCGGTGACCAACCTCATCAAAGACCTCAGCCTCAGCGACCCCCACGGCAACCCCTCGGCGCCCCCCAGCAAGCGCCAGTGCCGCTCGCTCTCCTTTTCGGATGAAATGTCCAGCTGCAGGACATCGTGGAGACCCTTGGGCTCCAAGGTCTGGACGCCGGTGGAGAAGAGGCGGTGTTACAGCGGGGGCAGCGTGCAGCGCTACTCCAACGGCTCCGCCACCATGCAGAGGAGCTCCAGCTTCAGCCTCCCGTCCCGCTCCCACCCGCTGGCCTCCTCCTGCGACCACCCCGCCCTCGCCAGCCGCCTGGGCTGCCAGGCGAGGAAAACGGGGCCCAGCGGGCCTGGCAGCCACACGTGGAGCCCCGAGGGCGGCCGGGCGGACATGCAGAGGTCCCTGTCCTGCTCTCACGACCGCTTCTCCTCCTCGGAGCCCGGCCCGCCCTCGGCCAGCAGCACGCCCGCCTCCACGCCGCAGCTGGGCCGCCGCGCCGGAGGGCTGTGCCGCAGCCGCTCGCAGCCCTGCGTCCTCAACGACAAGAAGGTGGGCGTCAAGCGGCGCAGGCCCCAGGAGGCGCAGGAGCAGCGGCCGTCGCTCGACCTGGCCAAGATGACCCAGGTAAGGGCGGGCAGGGGGCTCCGGGGTGCACGAGTCCCCTCGGGATGGGGGGACTCCATGCTGCGGTTCCCCTCGCTTCGCTCCTCGGCTTGGCTGTTTGGGATAAAACTCCTGGCTGTGCTTCCTCAGGTGAGGCCGAGAAACAGCCCGGGGTTTTCTCTCCTTGCCTTTTCTGAGCGCTCCATGCTATAAATTCATTTTTCCCCCTCTTGCAAGGATGGGATATTTTAGGGCGATATTTCATGCCCGGCAGCTCGATGGATGTTTGGATGGGCTCGTTCGTGTTGGAGGAAGTGGTGAGATTTTCCTTCTCCAGAAGAGCCTGCAAGATGAAAAGGGCCAGAGAATTAATTGCATGTTTGGGTGACTGCAGGGGCAAAACGCAAGGCATTGCAGTCATCTTTTGACCAACCCGGCAGTAACATTTCACACGCTAAGCTTATTTTATTAGCTAGCAAGCCGGGCAGGCAGTAAAAAGGGCTTACACTCGCTGTTACGTTTTACTAGCCACCAGTTGCAGTAACACAACTGGCATCACCCAAGGCCTTTCCATTTCCTCGTATCGGTGGAAACGATTCTGAAATACGTGGCTGTGTTCGTTGGTGCTGCACCCCGCGACTGCTTCGCTCCCTGCGGGTCTTTTTCCCAGAGGAGCTGGCGATGATGAGGGTGGTGGGAGGAAGCACGGGGCCGCCGTGCCCAGGGTGCAGCCTGAGGCTGGAGGAGGGATTTTGGGGACGCGTTTGGGGCAGGATCCTAGTGCAACGCTGGTGTTTGCAGCGGGCTGGCTCTGAACGTTTTGTCCTATCGTCGAGTTCTCACCCCAGGTAAGGTGGAAGTGTTGGTGGCTACTTGCTTTTTTTTTTTTCCTCCCGTTCCTTCTTATCCTCTCTGTGCACAGCTACTCGTTGCTTCATCTGTACGCATAGGGCAGAACGTCCCACAAGGCTGGGGGAGAGTTTCACGGCAACCCAAAGCCTGCAAAAGGCCCCAATTGCCTGAAAACTGCGGGGAGAGCAACTTCCACCAGCCGCCAGCGGCGGGGAGGGGGCAAGGCAGGGTAACCCCAGCTGGTCGTCAGAGCCCTGGGGAGCCCGGCGTGGGGAACAACCCACGTTTCCTCCGGCGGCGTTTTCTGAGACCGTGTTTGGAAACGCAAGGCATCATTGCAGGAGATGCAAGTTCGTACCTAAATGCACGCGAGGGTTTAGGAGGAGCCGTGCGAAGGAAGGCTCCGGTGTGCTTATCGCAGGCTTTCCGCCTGTCTGGGCAGCTTTGGTGTGCCAAGGTGTTCGTGCCAGTTGCCTGCAGTTTCTTGCACGAGTGTGCAGGACCCCAATCAGGTGCAATACACAGAGCCGGCTGCGCGTGTGCACGGGGGCAGCTTGGCTCAGTTGCCCACTGGGATATTTGCTTGCCACGGCCAGGATTTTGTCCTGCAGCGCTGAATTTGTTCAACATCTCCTTCTGTAGAAGCTGCTCACCTTTGAGAGGAGCTGAAGGCACTCCTTAGGTACTCAAGGTGCTCCAGACCTTTCGGGATTATACCCAAAGTGTTGAATGAGTTGCGAACCGAGCCGATGGGTTGCTGCACATGTGCCCCAGCTGCTTCTGCTGGAGCACTCGGTGGTGAACAAGGGGAAGAGATAAAAGGAACTGTGCACTATTTTTATGCGCCGTCTGTCTGTCCTTGATCATCGCTTTGCTCTGGCCGGTCCAGGGGGCATCGCAGGGAGCGCTGCGGGGTGGGCACCGCGCTGTGCTGTCCTGAGGTCCTCCAATCACTTTGATCCCTCATTAAGGGAATTCATGAGTTTATCTTTCAAAATGCTCACGGAGCTTTTTTTTTTTATATGTATCCTAAAAGTTCCTTGTGATTTTTCTGCTCTTTAATTGCCAACGAACGGCTGGGAGGAGGAGGGTGGCTGGCAGGGAAAAGGAAAGGAAAAGAGAAAGTCCGCCCTGCCCTCACTGCTGGCAGACAGACCGAGGGCTCGGGGCATCACCGGCTCCTGGTGTTGCCAAACCCCTCTGAGGGCATCATTTCTCCCTCTCTAAAAGTCAAAATAGTTTCTGACATTTCTGTACTGAGCCGAAAGCAGAGGGGGAGATGTGTCACGGCGAGGTGCGGACCCGCTGCGGACTTACAGACTGAACGGCCCTGGAAATGCAATTACTTGCCTTTTGCCACAAATTGAGCCCTTCCACTTTTAAGAAGCAGGTGGAAGAGTACCCTCGGGCATTTTAAGTGGTAAAAATATTGAATGCACGATGAACGTGTAACACAGCCCCAGCCGGATCGTGCCCACAGGCGGTGTGAGCTGCTCCTGGAGACACGCGGAAAGGGCTGGCTCGGTCTTCCAGAAGAAAAGTGACGCTGAGGTTTCAAAAGAAGTGCAAAATGAGCCAACAAATCCCAGCCTGTCTGTTGGACCTGTGAGCCACGCCAGGGTATACGCTCGTACATGTCTGAAGAAGGACCTGCAAGGATCTGAGATGCGGCTTTAGGAGGATGAAGCCTCCACGAGGCCGGGCGGTCGCTGGGCCGTGGCACGGCCAGCTGCCCTGGAGCCAGCTGGTTGCAGTCCTGGGGCTTCCTCGGGGAGTTCAAAAGGTTTGAAGCCTACCTGGAAGCTTCTCCCGAGCACTGGGAGCTTCTCCCAAGCACTGGGAGCTTCTCCCGGGCACTGGGAGCTGGGCCACCGGCTCCCGCAGCCCGCAGCTGCGTTTGCTCATCCTGCGACTGCAGAAGCGAAACAGTAAAAGGAAACGGGCTGAGGAGCGGGGACAGCACGAACAAAGGGCTGCGGTTACGAAACTGTGGAGATGCTAAAAGCGGCGGGGTGTCACCGTAGTGAAGGCGTTTGGTAATCGCATTGCAACAGAGAGGAGGCTGGTTGGGCAGCAGCAGCTGTTTGGCAAGCGAGAGGCGACGCAGCCTGCGGGGATGTGAGCGTGGCCGTCCCCCGGCGGGATGGGGGACAACGCAATTCCCTTCCTGCGGGAACAAACAGGGGAAGTGTCCCCAGACAACTGAGAGCAGAGATGCTTGGGGACGAGCTGAAGAGCCTCAGCTCCGCGTGCTGCACCTCTGGGCAGCCGTTTCCCCAGGAAGGGCAGCGGGAGAAGGGTCCCCCTGGGTGGCCGTGGCACCTTGCGTGCTGCTGCGGACCCTTTTCTCCACGCAGTTCCCTTCCTGCTGCTCGAGGGCTTTCTGCGTGAGGCTGCCCACTCCAGGAAGGATGCCCGCAGCTTCATTTTGCAATGACGTGGGTGGCTCGTGCAGTGGATGGTGAAGGAAGGGAGCATCCGTTGAGGAGCAGGAGGTGCGATGGGCTGTCACCGAACCAGGCCAGGTGGCGGCTCTGACCAAAATATTGCCCCGGGCTGGATGCTCACACGGAGCTGGGCAGCACAGGGCAGAGCTGCTCAGGAATCACCTTTGCTGTCCTCTGAGGATGCCACGGGTGGTTTCGGGGCAGAGCTTTTCCATCATCAGACCAAGGGGGAAAGTTTGTCAGCTGGACAAGGCTGCGGAGGGCTTGTGCACGGACACCCCAGATGAGTCAGCGGGAGCTTCCCTTCCCCTCTGGCAGACACCCAGCCCAGGCACACACAATTTGGATTTCCCTGCTTTTGACACAGGCAACGGCCCCAAGAAGGACAAAACCTAATCGCTGACCTGTCCAAAAGCAGCTCGCTCCGTATTCCTTGAAAACCATAAGCCTAAGGAGGAGTTGTTATTTTCTCTGGCTGCTTTCCTCCACCTCAAAAAAATCCTCGGAGCCGAGGAAGCGACGCCTGAGCAACCTGCGTTACTCAGCTCCCCTCAAGCACGAGATCAGACGGAGACAGCTGCCAGGGTGGTTTGTGCTGGGCAAGGAGCGATGCCATCAGGGAAGGAAGCCCCACACCGCGGGGTGTGAGCGCTGTGGGAACGGGGACGGGTGACCTCCACGCCGTCCCCCCCCTCATGTTGACAGCAATGGAAGGAGAAGAGGGGGGAAGTAAAGCTGATGTCTGTTCATGGGCCAGGGTTTTCCTCGTTCCTCGGCTGGGTTCTGAAAAGCTTTTCACGTGAAAGCACAGGCTGCCTCCACGTGGGAGGACTGGCACGGAGGGAGGGAGCAAGATGAGGCAGGTTACGGTGAGCATTCTTGCCCTTGGCGGGGCCGGTTTTCGGGGTGTGGGGCACCGCGTCGGAGCCCTCCCCAGGAGGGGAGCCCTGTGAATGCCAGCCGGTTCCTCGTGGGCAGCGGGAGGCGCTGGGACCAGTGTGCTTGAGAAAACCACGTGGATTTGGTTTCTTGGCTCGAAATTCCCTCGGGTTAACTTTTAATGACGCTCCAGGAATGAGACCGGTTAGGTAATTTCAGATGAAGAGCAGAAATAATGGCGGGGGGGTTGGGGGCACATTTCCTCTCCTCGAGCCTTGGAGGGGGTAGAAGTGGCTTTGAAACGTTCATTTCACATAGGGGAAAACTGAGTCCCCGAGGGGGGAGAGGCAGAGCTGGGCACCCAGCCTGGGTGCTGGTGCTGGCTCAGCACCCGGCTCTGGCAGCCGACTGGTTAAATTTTTGCTCGTGCTGGTAACCACATGTGTTTATAGGCCATAAAGCCGGCACCATAATCAAAATAAAAATAATTTGACCTGAAAGAAATGTTTTCTTCATACCAAGAGGGCTATTTGGGCCAGGCAGGAGGCGTTGAGGCAGAAGGGGAGGGAGCTGCTCCTGGAAGCAATTACATGGCTGCATAATTGGGCTAATTAGGAAAGGGCTCTAAATGTTAAAGTTCTTCTGGGAGGGAGAATACTTGGAAAAACATTGCCTTTAATTCCTCAAAGCCCCCGTTGCCTGTTTTTGTCTCTTCTTTCGGCCTTTTCCTTGGAGGGGAGGCAGGCCCACATCGCTCTGCTTCTCCTTACCGATACGGCCCCGAATCAGAGCAGCCTCAGCGTCGGGCAGAAACCAACCCCCGGAAACTACCGTCCTTGGAATAATAACAATTTGGGATCCAAAACGGTCGGGATCGTATTTTTCCACGAACCGTGTGGTTTCTCAAGCATTTCTTCTCATACCGCCGGCTGGGTGCAGTAACAAACCGGGGAGAGGGGCAATGCCGAGGGTTTTTTGAGGGCCTGGCCGAGCCCCCCGGGGCAGAGGGCAGCAGGAAGGGGCAGTGGGCATGGCGGGGGCTGGCCTCGCTGCTGCAGCCCCTGCGGGATGTGGGGATCGCGTGCTGAAAAGCCGCTCGGGTTTTGGTTGCCTTGTGGGGCTTGTCCATGCACAGCCGAGCCAGGACTGGCCCTGGTGGTGCTGTGCTTGTGTGTGCTCGTGGAGCGGGAGCAGGCCGTGCTGGGCAGATTGTTTCCTCCACACGGGCTCTGGAGGGCTGCAAGGGAGACCAAACACGTCCGTCACGGTGAGTGTGGAGTCTGAAATCACCCCCGGTCGTGGCAGAGTGGGCACTGGCTATCTCTCACCCATTCTGTTTCCTGCTTTGTGAAATGCTGATAGGGCTGTTATGGGGAGATTTTAAATTGTGTTAGCACGTTTCCAAATGCAGCTGACCTTTTTATAGATTTTTTTTTAATATGGAACATTTCTATGTATATTTATTCAACATCGGCCATGCTCCCTGCAGCCTCAGGAGAGGTAGCCCTGTCCTGCGCAGGAGGATGCTCTTGTATGCAAGGCACCAAGCCACAGAAAGACCCAGACGTCTGTGTGCTATGTGCCTTAGCAACTCTTGCCCATACCAGTTGGACGTTATAGGAGGTATCTGTTCCTGCCAGCTGTAACTGCACGGCCAGGATCCGTGCACTGGTGATAAAATGGAGGGGTGGCACCTGTGTGCCATTCCTGATGGCTCCACAAGATGTTGGCTTCTCTGCTGTACCTCAGAGCATTTCCAGTGTGAGGAACTACCTCCGTCAGAGCACTGAGTTCCTCCCATCATGTTTTCTCCAACTCCCATGCGCCGCAGGGTTTGTACCTGTGAACACCGAGCAGTCCCTAACAGCTGGCAACATACTTCTCCTAGGTGCAGCACCTTATTATGTTTATATGGGATAGAGTAAGTGCCATAAAACAACCAAGGGAATTCAGGTTAGCCGTGCACACCCATCTCTACATGGTCGTGCATCCCTGTGGTGCTGCAACCCCATAAGCAGACCCCGGCAGGGCAGGGGGGCTGCGTGGGTAGGATGGGGCCCTACTGGCAGTGGTGGGCACCAGCTCAGAAGGTGACAAGGATGAAGCCCTGGGCCTGCCTCAGAAGGAAGGGCTGCGGGAAGGACTTTGTGCCCGAGAGCTGCCTGTCATGGGGAGGGTGCTGGTGTGCATACAATGGGGCTGTTCATGCTGCTTGCAGGCTCTGCAGACAGACGGTGCCATTCATGGGGTGGCTTCGCTGTCTTCAGAGGAACACATGGGCATGGAGGCATTGGCACTAGTAATCACAAGAGAGGCCTGAAATGTGGACAGGTGGTTCTTGCAATTTTTAGGATTAAAGTGGGCTTCAACCTGGGCTGGAAATTCAGAGGAGTGGGGCGTGTAATGTCCCTAGTGGCTGGGGGCAGGATGCCCCTGCCCTCTTTCCCCCCCAGACTCAGGAGAAAGGGCATGTTTCGGTGAGGGTCAGTGAGTGAAGGAGTTCCCAAAGCTGAAGTAAAGAGCCCAGCAGCTAGCAATTCTTCAGGCTGGCCTTGCTGCTGGGTGGGGAAGAGTTTTAAGCTGTAGGGTGGGAGAACCAATCTGTCCTGTCCTCTCCTCTTCTTTCTTCCCCATCCACCCCACTCTTCCCTTGAGGGGTAAAACCCTCTACACTTCCACGGGAGGTTTTCTGAGTGAATTTTGGCAGCTTTGTGGCCTGCTGGCAGCGTGGAGCTGGCAGGCTCGGCCTCGGGCCACCTCAGCGCCCACTCAAGCCAGTGGCAAGCGTTGCCAAAAGGTAGGACAGGCGAAAAACTGGAGGCCTTGAATTCCGGCCGTATCCCAGGAAATAGTTGGATATTGATGTAACTTCGGAGAGAGGTTCCAGCTTCCAAGCCCCAGTGTTTTTTAAATAAACACAAATGAGAGACTGCAAAGGTCACTTTGTGGCTTGGTGGGAAAATGCATTGGAACCGAGCGTGGGTTTGGGATCAAACGCGAGCGACGTGGCTTGGAGGGGCACAGGGCCTCGGAGGCCGGCTGGGCCGCTACACACACTGCCATTGGGTTTTGTTGCCACTGTATTTTCTTCTTTTAATTTAAAAACATAAGTAGTTTTTTTTTTAAAAAGTCCATATTGGTGATTAGGTTCATAAGGGTGCTTGTGAGCTTTCCCCTCCCCGTCCCCCTGTCAGGCTGCTCCTGGCAGGGTTGGGGCCATATGCCCATGCTGCTGCCATCACCCCATGGGCAGCCTCACCCTGAGGTGTTTCTGTGGCTGTTTGGGTGCTTTCCTGCAGATTTCTCCTACACTGTGTTAAAAATAAA
Source organism: Heteronetta atricapilla (assembly GCA_011075105.1). NCBI lineage: Eukaryota > Metazoa > Chordata > Aves > Anseriformes > Anatidae > Heteronetta > Heteronetta atricapilla. Next base: position 32,932,556 of record CM021736.1, on the reverse strand, counting down.
TGCCTTTATGCTCTAGGTCGGCCTAGTTCAAGGGTGTTAGCGCGGAGGTCAGAGTGCACTTTGTGTATAGAGGGCAGTATGTAAAGAGGAACGGATGGTTCTGAAGTCATGGCATTTTTCTGTTTGTGTGCGGCCAAAACAGCGACCCCAGCAGTGCCAGGACCAGCACCCATGGAGCCTCAGGTCCCCAGGACATGCTGAGGCGTTGGCAGGGCGGCCTGCTGGTGGCCATTTCTGGCAAGGTACTGCGGCACGGCCCGAAGACGCTCGTTGGGGGTGATTTATTGCAGCAGGCTTCTATTTTAGTGGCATGATGGGAGCTTTTAATAGCAGTAACATGTCATGCAATGACATACATTGTTTTGATTTTACAGTAGAAATAGTCCCATCTGCTTCAATTATGAATTTGTGACTCACCAAAGAGAATTGATGGCAAGCGAAGTCTGCCGTGGAAGCAGAAGCGGGCAGTATTTGTGGACGTGGGCGCTGCTGCCATGAGATCAGCATTGCAGCATGCACCACAGTACCCCAGTGGTTTTGGGGCCGTGTCCCGCTGCCCCGTGCCCCTTGGCCCCATCCCCGCTGCCGGCTCCGTCCCCGGTGCAGGGCTGCAGGGTCAGGCGTTGGGCCTTGTGTGCCCTCACGTGAGAGGACGGGGCTGGAAACGCAAACAGAGCTTGGCAGTGTCTGTCTGGAACGGACACAGGACCCGATTGTGTCCCGAAGATGTGCATCTGATGCATCACATGTCTGGTTTAACCCCTGGTGTCCGAGCTTGCGTTGTATGCAGACACACATAGGGATCTAGGCACAGGTCATCATTGCTTCTGAGGCCTCTCAAGTCTTTCTGGAAGTCTTTGTGTTCAGGATGGGGTCTGAGACCCTGGCTGCTCCTGCAGATGCTGGCTTTGACCTTGGGTAGTGTTTCCTTGCTGAGCCCAGCGCAGTACATGACCCAGCCTGAGCTCCTGCTTGCTGAAGTCTTTGCAGCAGAAGCCAGCAGAGAGGCGGTTGCAGAAAAAAAAACAACACTACCTTTGGTGAAAGGATTTGCAATAATGAAAGATCCCGTGCTCAGGGAGGCCACCATCCCCGTTGTCCCCACAAATGGCCAGGCTGTGCCTGGGGCTGGGAGCTCCGGCCGCGCTTATTTTAAGGCGCGTCTGTTCTCCTGGCTGCCTTGGCACGCAGGCCGGGCCGTGCGGCACTTCCTCATCGGCTCCTGCCAGATTCCCGACGCACTGGCAGACTCGATGGTGGCAGCCAAAAGCAGTTGTGTGTGCTGTTTGAAAAGAAAAACACTGAAAATACAAGCAAAGGGCTTCTGGGCTTGCCGTTCCCTTTCACGGGCAGCAGTCAGGTTTCTCTCCCTGTCCCCCCCAGGCGCTTCGTTCATCGCATCCTCTCCTGTCAGAGGATGCTGAAAATGCGCTGAGGCGATTTTATGAGCCCTGCACTTTGCAAAAAGCACAGGGTTCAGAGCGAGGAAGCAAGTTTAAACACCCTGCTCCACAGAGGCAGTGTTTACTCTTGGGATCTCATCACTTCGGTGCCCAGCTGGCGGATTTGCGTCACCCAGCAGCAGCACAGACCCGTGCCAGGCGCCCTGCGTTGCAGCCCCACTCCCCGTTTTTAATGCATGCCTCCTCGTGTCTCCCTCGAGGAACTTCATGGGGGCTGCTGCCTGCCTCGCAGATAAATTATTTGCTCAGCACTTTGAGGGTGTTATTTATGTGCAGCTTTTTATTATTGTGCCAACGACAGTAAATTGCCGCATGCTGACTGCGTGCAGTAAATCGGTGTCAAGTCCCGGTGCAGACAAGTGCCACCGGCTGTTGCGGGTCCCCTCTCCAGCAAGATTCCCGGGCCGGGAAGATGCTCGATGGGTTTTCCCCACCACCACGGTCCTGCCGTGTCTCAGCAGCTCAGGAAAACCTCGGCCATGCCATCAATGCGCTGTGCTTTGTGCAGCTGTGGCAGCTCCAGCCAGGGAAAGGACTCTCGGGGCCATGCCAGGAACAGAAACGAGCCCATCGTCCTCCTCTTCGGTTTTGCCTCATTTCACTGATTTTTTGGCAAATGCAGCCTCGATGGTACGTGACTGTGCAAAATATAGCATTGGACAAAGCGCTGTTGACTCATTTGGAAAATGTTCTGCTTTCTCAAGCCATTTTCCGCAGCTTCCTTTTATGCGAGCGAGGAGCCTGCGGGCCAGGGCAGCTCGCCGGTCGCTCCCACGTACGTGTACCCTCGCGCAGATGTTTCCTGGCCCTGCGGCCACAGGATCCCCTTTGGCACATCTCCTCCCTGGCCTCTCCAGCGTGGGCTGTGGGCCCCTGTGCTGGAGCATCCGCGGGTGCTGGCAGAGCCGGGGAGGTCGCAGGGTGGTGGAGGAACCGGCATCAGTGCGGTGGCAATGTCGTTCTCCCAGAAGGCAGAAATTCAGCAGTAGGTGTGCGCCGTTTCGGGCTGTCACAAAGGTTTGTGAACGCTGGTTTTGGGGTGCCAGCATCTGAGAGCTGTGGGGGGAGCAGGGACACGGGGGCTGGTCCCAGGCTGGCTCCTGGGGTGGCAGCAGAAGCACGGTCCCCGGGACCGCGGCAGCACCGGCGCCAAGCCCGGCTGGCTGTCTGGGAGCTGTTGTTTATGTTCGGAAGCTTCACATAAAGACTTCGTGCCCCTGCTGGGGAGCGGGTGTCGGTGAGGTGAGAGGGTCCTGGTGTGGCTGTGCCGGTGACACAACTGGCAAGGGACACAGGGACACGTGGTGGCACCGCCACGTGAGTTACAACAGGAGGAGTCAGGTGGGAACGCGCAGCAGGAGCAGGTTTCCACCGAGGCTGTCAGGGAAATCACAAGGCCCACAGCAAGCATTTTGTCCGAGAAATTAAGGGAGAGGTTTGGAAGTTTGGTTTTCATTCCCATAATGTTTTGCTTTATAATTAAAGGCATGAAGTGATACCACTGTAGTGCAGCAGTTGTGTAATAGTAGTGCTTCTGTGCTGCATAGAATGCAAATAATATGAAAAGGAAACAGGACTGAAATTCTCAAAAACGTGTTTTTACCAAAAAAAAATATCCGTATTATTGATGTTTCACCCAAACGTGAGACAAGCTGGACGGTCAGCATCTCTGAATGTCCCCAGAGATAAACCACTCCGACCTCCAAAGCTTTCCCAGCCCTGACTTCAGGCTCACACACTGCTCATCCCAGAGCACCTCCAGCTCACTCCATCGCTCCGCGGTGACACGGAGGAGAGAGCAGCTCGCCCCCTCCGCCAGAGAGGACCCGCGGCCTCTGGGCTCCTGGGATGCAGAGGAGAAGCCGGAGGGGCTGTGGAAAACCCGCTGCTCGCAAACCGTACGTGAACGCATATTTTTGCAGCTCTGCTGGCAGGACGAGCTGCCGGCGCTGGCTGGAGGTGCTCAGGCTGGCGTGCGTCTCCGCCGGCCGGGCTGTGCTTACTCTGGCGCGGGTTCAGCAGCCCCGGCGCGGGCTCGTGGCAGCCGTGCATCCCTCCGGGGGCACGGAGCCCTCCGGGGGCCAAGCCCCGAGCCGTGGGATCCCCGCTCTTGCCCTGCAAGATGGGGCATGGCAAGCTGGGCACCGAGGGACTCGCTGCTGGGGCTGTACAACGCCCCGAGCCGGCGCGTTTCCCCAGCGCGTCCCGACGCGGTCGGTGTCCGTTAGGGAAAATATTTGTTCTTGGCAGGAAACGAGGATTTCCTCCAATTATCATTATGAATGGATATCGGAGAGGCTGAGCCCCAGCCTGCGGGGTGCTGGGCACGGCTGGGACGGGGGAGCCCTGCTGAGTGCCACCGCTCGCTGACTTCATGCGTGTCCCCGCAGGCGCTGTGCCCCCGGCGTTAACGCCTCTGCTGCGTTTCCCCGGGGCTGTGCGGCACCAGGGGATTCCTGCTGCTGGCTCACGCGGCGCCTTCTTTCTTCTGCCTCGGTGGAAACCTGCTGCAAGTCCTCACCGTGCTTAGGGCAGCTCCAGAGCTCCGGAGAGGAGAGGAAAACTGCGAGTTTAACTCTCCCGGCCCCAAAGGCAGCATTAATGCTAAAGACTTAATCAAAGCTGCCTTCTTTCTTTGTTGTGTGCGTGGTTTTTTTCTTTCTTTTTCTTTTTACTACTGCGCTGTGAAGCATCTTGGCGGGATGATCGCCAGTCCTTAGCCCGCTCGTGAAAAGCTCTTTTTCACACCGAGCAGAATAAAAGCAAAATCGTCTCCGAAAGCCGGGGACCACAGCAGCAGCCACGCAGACATCTAAACGCTGGTGCCTGCTGTTGTAAAATTAGGATCAGGGCCGCGTAAATATTTCCTCTCACGAGGGGATGAGCCTTCCCCTGGCTGGCCGCCTCCACCGGGCACCCCGGGTTACTGCTGGGGACCCGCACACGCCTTTGGGGTCAGTAAAGCCCGAGGGATGGACCCGGCTCTGTGGGATGGAAGTGGTCTTCCACTTCTTCCCCCCGTGGGCTCAGCAGCACGCTGCCCCTGGAGCCGTGCCCGCCGGCAGCTCAATGCCTCGACAGATACACGTGGAAAAAAAAAACCTGGATGGGTTTGAGCCGCCTGACACGGCGACACCCGGGCCTCTTCCCCAACCTATACCCCAGCTCCGGCCCCGCAGCAGACACCCAGGGCTCGGTGTGCATTTCGTCTCCCCTCTAACTGCCTCCTGTGTTTTTTCTCCTCCGGTATTTGGGTCGTTTCTTCCCTGACACTCCATCCATCACCTGGAGCCCGGCCCGCGGGCGGGAGTGTCGGTGGCAGACCTGCAGCCCCCCGGCGGCGGTGTTGGTTTTGGAAGCGGGGGCTGCAGCGCCTGGCAGTGCTCAGCCTTTGGGGGAGGCAAAAAAAAAACCCAGCCAGCGGGGTGCTCGCCCTAAAAGCAGCCCCAGGAGAGACCCAAAAGGAGCGGGGCACAGGGATTCCTGCAGCTTCGTTCCCCTAAAGGGTGGCCGGGACAGGGACAGCGGCGTGGGCTCGGCGAGCTCGCTGCAGCAGGGAGGCGGCGCGCTCTCCGGTGCCTTCTCGCCGCGGGTTATTTCCAGCTTTCTGCAGAAACTGTAGCGCAGTGTGCTAACGCGAGGTGATGACAGCCGAGTAGGTAGGGCTGGGATCGCTGACAGCTCGGAGGGTTGCGCCTTCGCCGGGAAAATTGCGGCAAGAACCTGGCAGGGGTGGAAAAAAAAAGAAAGGGGTTTGTGCAAAAGCCATTCCGAGTGTTTCACCACGGGGCTCACGGGCGTGCTAATATTTATTCTAGCGCAGGCACCGGGGTCTCCTTGTTTGAGGGAGACGCGTTTCGGGGAAAAAAACCTCGCAGTCGGTTATTTTATGAGGGGAAGAGTTTTACGAAGAAGTGGTGCCGAGGAATTTCTCCAGCTCTCTCACTCTCGGGGGCTGCCAGCACTCAGCCTGCGTCCATGGCTGCCGGGCACACGGGCAGCCAGGCGAGAGGGAAGGAAAAACCTACGGAAACGTGCTCCAAAACCCATGGAGAAGGATGGATGCGGGGGTGAACCAGTCCCTGTAGCTCCTGCCCCTCAAAATCCCAAATAAAACCCGGAGGAGAAAACGTGAGGGACTTCACTTGCCCTTTGTGGCCCAGCACTGAGCAGTCACCGTGGCCGGTGCTTGCTGTTGGCCACTTCTGGAGCTCCTGGCTTTTGGTGTGCAGCATCGCGGAGCATCAGCACCCCCCTCTGCGAGGCAGGCAGCGCGCTCCGAGCCTGCCCACCGGCACCAGAAAATCACCTCCTGGAAGTGCCAGAGTTGTATTTGTGAAAGGGATTTGCACTTCGGAGAGCGCTGTTGACTCTCAGGAGCCCTCAGGCTTTGAAGTGCCCAGATCACTTCTGGAAACATTTTTCTTAAGCACTTTAAAAATGCTTCTGGTGTCCTCAAGCCTCCTCCGAGGGCGGCGGGAGTTACAGGCTGGGCATTGAGCAGCGCGGGGATCTCTGCGGGAAGCTTCCTAGGAGGCAGGCCACGTGGAAGGGCACAGCTCGTGTTCAAGGTCTGGAGACGTTCAAGGTTTGGCCGGCACCTGCCTCATCTTCTGCGACGACTTGTCTTCCCGCGGTGCCTCGCTCGGCGCCATGCCCAAAGCCCTGCACACGCGGCTGGGGATTCAGCCCAGTTGGATTTCGAAAGAAATCATCGGAGCGCGAGGCAGGCTCCGAGCTAAACCCCGTGGGAGACACACGAAGGGATGGTTTGGCTTCAGCCAGAGCCCGGGGTGAGTTATTTTGGTGGAGTCACTCCCAGCTCGCCTGGGTTTGAAAAGTACCCAGGGAACAAAGGCCCGGAGCGAATACGCCTCCTGATCCTGGGAGCGCCGATCGGGGGCTTTGGGGCCAGGCTGGCTCCTGGCTGAGGAAACCTGCCCCAGCCCTGTCGCCCTGGTGCCTGCTGGCCGTGCGGCACCGCAGCGCTCCTGGTTACTCCGGTGCCTGTCGGGTCCTGGATCTCGGAGCGGGCCTGGGTGGACCCAGCACAGGGCCTTGCCTTCCCCCAGGGACACAAGTGCAAGATGCCCGGACTGCGCTCTTACAGAGGTGCCAGCGGTCACCCCGGTTCAACAAGGTGCCTAACCCACGTGTCCAGCCCAGCTGGGTTTCGTGTCCTAGTTGCCTGCCCTCGTTCTTCCCCTTCTGGTGTCTTCAAGCTAAACCTCACCCTTTTCAGACCCTTCCTTGGAGGCCAGCTCACCCGGACTCCCCCTCCTTGCTGCTCCAGGCTCTCAAAGAGCTGCTGACACGTGGCTCGCACGTGCAGCCCACCACCCAGGCTGCTCAAGGAAATCCGGACCGATGCCTGGAGCTGGCAAGGCCTCTGGGGACTCCCCCCGGTCTGTCATCCCACAGCGACGTGAGCTGCTCTTAACTTGTCGTGGTCTTGCACCTTTGCTCCTACAGTCAAGGCCCGAGCCAGGTACCTGTGCTGGGCTCTGCAGCGTCCTTAGGATTTTGAGACCATTTTGAGGAAGTGACAGTACACAAACTGCGTCAAGTCCTTGGGAAAGGCATCGAGCCTCTTCCATCACCGGGGTGAGAGACACAATCCTAGGGGTGGCTTTAGTAAGGGCGCAGGGCTGGGACGTACCAGCGGAGGGCTTAGCAGCACACAGGCTCCGATCGCTTGGAAGAGGGGCCAAGGTTTCCATTAACCGCTTTCAGAAATCGGCTTTTCAGGCAGACTCACTTCATATTGGCAGAGCAGCTCGGCACCGCCGTGCTCGTGTGGCGTGGGGGTGCGCGGGGAGGCGGCAGAAACGGGGCCGGGGTGGCTGCTTTGGGTGCCGTCACCTCCTGCACGGGGTGGGATGGGCAGCGGAGGCTTGGGGCTGGCGGGGCTGCGGCGTTTTTCATCCCTGGGCATTTCACCTGACCCGTTCGTTTCCTTCCAGGTTCAGGACCTCGCAGGTTCGGTGGCTGTGGGGACGTCCGAACCTCAGCGCGGCTTTTAGGATCCTTTTCGGACCCCCCTCCCGCGCCCGTCTCAGCCTCCTCTCTCTCTCTCTCCCCTTCCTCTTGCAGAACCGCCAGACTTTCAACAGCCTCAGCTGCCTTAGCACCGCGGCGGAGGACGGCTCCCAGCGGCTCCCCGGTGCCCGGCCTTGGCCCGCGGCCGGCGGCTCCCCGGAGGTGATGCCGGGCAGGACCCCCGCCTGCACCCCGGTGCCGGAGCCGCGCTCGCGGGGCGAGGAGCGCCGGGAGAGCCGCGACGACCTCTCCTGCGAGGAGTCCGACTGCGGCGCGGCCGAGGACGAGGGCGGAGGGAAGGAGGAGGACGCGGCGCCCTGGCGGGGCGGCGGGGCGGGCGCCGAGAGCCCCTTCCAGCTGGATGGAGAGCTCGACATCGAGCAGATCGAGAACAACTGAGGGCGAGGGGCCGGCAATTTGGGGGCCTGGGGTCGCCGGCGCGGCGCGGGGACGTTGTCCCTGGGCTCGGCGGGCTCCTCCCGCCAGCCGCAAGGGGACGAAGCAGCTTTGCCAAAATTTCATCAGGTATTTAGAGCAATTTTGTGTGCGTGTGTGCGTGTGTGCGTGTAGATCTTGAAATTCTTTGTAACTACTGTAGCCAGGTATCAGCTAGTTTGGGCAGGCTGCCTGTCGGGCTTCGGAGGTGAGGTACGGAGATCTCCAGAAAACTCAACAGCTCTCTCCTTCGGCCTCGGCCGGCGAGAAAACAACTCGTGCAAACCTAGAACTGCGGCTGAGGGGTCCGGCCGCAGCCTCCCCGTTCACCCCTGCGCTTGTTTGTAAAGCAAAAGGAAAAATAAAACACCACCGGGGTGGGCTGGAAATCTGAGAGGGGGGGGGACGAGGGCATCAGCTGAGCTTTGCCAAGCAGGAGGTGGCCGGGGCTGTGCCGGCGGCTGCGGGGTGGGCACTGGTCGAGGCCCTGGCAGGAGCTGGGGAAGGTGCCGGGTGCCAAAGTGAAGCCGCCCCCACCCCGCACGGCCCCGTCCCTCCCTGCCAACCCTCCCGTCCCTGGCAGTGCCACCGGATGGAAACCACAAGTACTTTGCTGAAATTTAGTAACGGTAAGAGCTGGATTTTTTTTTTTTAATTATTATTTTTTATGTTTTAATTTTCCTGATGAGGAGCTCGCAGGCTGCCTCGCCCCCACCAGCCCCAGCAGCGCTCAGATGCCTTCCTGCCGTGCTTTTTTCTTCCCGGCCCCTCTCTCACCCACCCGCTGGGTGCCCCCGGGGTCACGGCACCCACCCAGCAGCGGCTCTGCCCTCCGGGCTCACGGCCGCCAAAATGCTGTCAAAAGGCTGAAAATTCAGGTAGCAGCACTGAAAGCTTTTCCTCTCCCTGTGCCTTTCGGAAGCACAGATAAAGTGGCGACCCTCATGTGTGTACGGCAGACACCCCTCGGGAAAATAAGCTGTCTGCTCGCCAACAGGTGGAGAAGGACACCTACTTCTTTTTTTTTTTCCTTTTATTTTGTTATTTAAATCCACAGGAAGGCCGTAGAAGCGGCCTCCAGCATCGTCTGCAGGTCCCTTGGGGCTCACGGGTCATTTCCCAAGCTCTGCAACAGCGAGAAAGGAAAAGCAGCTCCTAGACCCCAACACCGATTCGGGCGGGTGCCGTTTTCGGAGGGGCTCAGCGCCCCCGTCAGCAAACCCTTAGGAGCCTGTCAGCCAGAAGAGGCTGGAAGCCTCTGGTGCAGGTTTTATTAATGGTTGCTGGTTTGGTTACTGCACTTTTTTCGACGGTGGTTTGGGTGCGTGGGCATCCCCCCCCTCGCGGTGGGAGCCGTCAGCCCCATAGCTTTACGCCTCCTGGCCCGGCAGAGCTTTGCAGATCCCGTCAGGCAGGGCGAGCCCGCACACACCTGGGGTCTATTTTTCATTTTGGGGAATCCTCCAGCTCCTTAAAGTGTCTCTGTTAAGACATCCTGGCTCAGTTTTCAGCCCGCCCGTCGTGGAAGGGCCGATGGCACATGGTGGCTACCAGCCCGCGTCCCCGGGAGCGCTGTAAGCGGCTCCGAGTCTTCCTGCTGTCCCCACCCCGCCACGACCCACACGATCCTAGCTTCAGGGTGACCACGGGCACCTCCTCGGCCAGGTCCCCACCACCCAAACCCAACCGTGCCCCCAGAGCCGCGGCTGGGCGTCGCCTCCAGCACCACGCCGCGGCCATCCGGCGCTGCCCCTGGCTGCCGCGGGCCCCCGGGGCGTGCTCTTGCCTATGCAGAACGGGGACCGTAACTCACAAGGGCTTCTGTCTCCTCTCCAAGGGCTGCTCCCCGTGCCGTGCTCACCCCCGGGCGTTGGGAGGGTGCCCGAGCGGACCCCTACCCAGCCGCGCTGGACCCAGCCGTAGCACACAGTTTACATGCAGCACAACCCGTTTGCCTTACTAAAGACGCTTCTCCAGTGAGTCGTGGCCTTGCCCTGGGCACGCCAGCTCGGACGCAGGCTGCAGTTAAGCTACGGTTCGTAGGCCACAGTGGGGCTCCGCTGGGTGGTCCCTTGTCGGTTCTGTTTGATTTCACGTACTTGTTTTCAGCTTAAGAAAGCCTTACTTTGAAAAAGTTGTGGGGTTTTTTTTTGTTTGTTTGGTTTTTTTTTTCTCTCTATCTCTCTGTAGAGGTAAAAAAAAAAAAAAAAAACAAAAAATTGTGGATTTATATATATATAAATATATATATAAATAAAATAATGGAAGCTATTAAATATAATATAGTATGTGCCTCAGATCCAGGGGACATCCTGTTGATTGTAAAGCTGGCAGCTGCGTTGCTCCGCGGCACGCGGTGGAAGCCGGGCGAGAGCCGCTCCGTGCCACCAGCTGAAAAGCAGAGCAACCCCCCCGGGGGGGCTGCCTCGGGTTTTTAAAGGACTTCACCTCTCACACAGATGCTTTGGTGACCCCTGCGGCGAATCCCTGCCGCCTGCCAAGAATGTGAGTTTTAAATAATACGCAGGCACCTGACGGCAGTCTCCGCTGGGTCAGCTCACAGGCTCGGGATCGGGAAGGTACCTGGGGACTTGCTAAGGGCACGGCCCAGCCCGCACAGCGCCATTTCAGGACGACGACAAGCTTTAGCAGCAGCAGCAATAAGGTTTCATCACTGCGATTCCTGAAAAAAAAAAATCACAAAATGAAGGGATTTTAACGGGAAAATTCCTGGCACCGGTAACACGCGGGGAGCTCGCTGTGTGTGTGCGGATGCAGCTCTTTGAGCCTGTTCTGTGAAAGATTACATCTTTAAAAAAAATAATTAAAAAAAAAAGACAAAAAGAAGTGTTTGTAACATAGATTGTAATTCTTCATGTTATAGCATAGCCTATTTGGCCAATGAAGTCGTGTTTCAAGTGCATTGTTTAAAGCTCCTGGCCGAACAGGACAACAGACTTACGTAGGACCTTAGAGGATTGTAGCAGTGCTTTATGGAGTTTATGGTTTTGATGTGCGAGAAATCAAAAGAAGAGGATGGCCAAAAAAAAAAAAAAAAAACCTAAAAAAATGAAAAATAAGCCTTCTGAAGCTATGACCTGTAGTAGCAAAGTCTCCCTGTTACTTGCACAAGCGCAGAGGTATGTGCGTGCACTCGGGGAGGGGCGGCCGAAGGTGCCCCCGCCGTTGCAGGCTGCCCTCTCCCCAGGCGGGCGAGAAGACTGCTGATCTGTCCCCTCTCCATGACTTGATTGCACTAGAGCAGCTCAGTCTCAGGAAATTGCTTGTTACTTTTACTGTGTAAATAAAGCTTCCTGGTTCAATAACCCCCGGCCGGGCCGGCCGGCGTCTCGCCTCTCTGTGCTCCCGCGGCCGGGCGCGCCGGGGTGGGGGGCTGTGTCGTGGGGTCGGTGCCGGGTGAGGGTGCCCCTGCCTCAAGTTAGACCCCCAGAATGGGCATTTTGTGGTGCTGTGCATCCCCCCCCCAGAGTGAACATCCCCCCGGCTCCATGCAGTTGTCTCGGTTGTCATTCAGCTGCAGGGTGGTCCAAAGAGGTGACGGTGAAACGCACCTCGAAGCTGGAGCGCCCCGCGGCACCTCGTGTGCTGTGTTTAAGGCCAGGGATAACGTCCCACCCCATAACATAAATCCTAAAGCTGAGCTAGACCAGGAGCCCGTGGCGGGGTAAAGGCAGGTGGGGAACTCCTTGGGGAAACAGGGCAAGAGCCACCTCCAGCCTTTGTGCACAGTAACTCGCTTTGTAGAGCTGAACGGAGAAGGGCTGCGCTTCCTACAGGGAGCAAACAATGTAAAGAGGCTCAGGACAGAGGGCAGGATGTTTATCTGCCTGGATTGAGTCCGATTGACGCGATGGGCTTAGTGTAGGAACAAAAAGGAAGAATTACAGGATAAAAAAACCTCCTCAGTGCCCCATCGCGGCCCTGATGTTGGGCCGGGCTTTCAGGCGCCCTCCGCGTGTGCGGGGATGCGCACGGTGCTGTAGACTTTGGCTGAACCGCTACCCGGAGGCCGAAAGATACAAAAACAGACCGAAAGACTGCACTAAGGTCATTTTCCCAGATGCAGTTTACTTTATTACAATACAATCCCCAGCCCACTTTCCCCGTCTGTCCCCACGGGGTGCAGTGCGGCTCTGCAGCCAGCTGGTAGCTCTGACGACGAGCAGCTCCAACGTGCTCGCAGGCTCCTCCGGGAACACAGAGCAACATTTCGGTGTCCTTCAGCGCCTGGGGGGGATCTCACGCTGCTCAGCCTGTCGGAAACACGGCAGGAATTATCATTCACCTCCTCGCAAACCCCAGCGGCCGTAGCTGAATGCAGCCAGAGCACGCTGCCCCAGCGATGTGTATGTGTGCACACGCACACACAGTTACGTGCGTTTAAGTAACCTTCCCGTGGTCCCACAGGAGGCCTGGAACAGGTTAAAATTCAAACGGCCTCATTCCTTTCCACTCTACAGCACAAAGGCTTGCCTGAGAACCAAGGGGGTGCAGAGCTGCTGACCCAGCTGGCTGACAGGGGACTTCTGTCCCCAAAAAGGGTGACCTGCAAAGGTGGGCCGGGCACCCCCTGGGGCAGAGGGTGCGAGGAAGCCATCCCAAATCTTGAATTCTTCTCCCCATTTTGAGCCCCTGCCCCTTCTTGCCAGGTGCAACGCGTGCAGGTGCTGGCAGGCAGGCTGCAAAACTGCCGGGCGAGGGAGAAACAAATCCCCAGGCATCCGCCGGTCGCTGCGCGGTGGCACAACGCCTTGGGACGTGGCTGAGCCGGGGGTGCAGGTGCCCCGCGGGCACACGGTGCTGGTGCTGGATGTGTCTGGAGTCGCGTGTGGGTCAGCGCCGACCAGGACTAGAGCAGAAGGCAGGAAACCCACGTCCTGCTGAAACCTGCATCTGCCTGCCCGACCCCTCTGAAGGAAAGGAAAAGCTGCCGGCCCCGTGCCCCCACCGGTGAGGTGCTGCGTGCCAGCTTGTTCCTAGGAAAGCATTTGGGATCCCATACAAACCCCTGCTGGTGCTGAGTCAAATGAACACAGTACCACCAGGGCCAGCTTCACAGGACTGCGTTTATTACTGACACGAGGACACAGCTATTCCATGATTTGTCACAGCATTACCGAATTCCTGCTCTCTAACCCAGGGCAGTGCCAGACAGCGGCTAATCGGGGCAGAAACCCAACCACCAGCCTGCCGCATGTGCCTGGAGCTCTCCCACGGCAGGGATTTGTGATGCCCGTACCTCTGTGGGAGCGTGCTGGTACGCAGCCAGACCCCGCAGAGCCGTGCTCGTCTCAAGGACATCCTCACCCTGCCTCAGGCACCCCAAAAGGCACAGCGCTGGTGAGTTACACAGCAAAGCGAAGGGATCTGGGTTGCCGAAGCCATCCCTGCTCCTCGAGGAGCTCACAGCTTCACCCCGGTGGCTGGAGTTAGGCTGGGTCAGACGGAAAGAGCCTGGTGGCACGCGGTGCTCCTGGGACAGCTCATTCCGTCCGTGCTGGCACTCGCGTGGCACCAAGGGGAGGAAATCTCAAAAAGCGCACAGAGGACAGAAGATTCAGTATCCCCTCTGCTGAGGTTAGTATCTGGTTTTAGGATCTTTACATGACACGTTTAGAAACACCCGTGGGAGATGGAGATCGGAGACTGAGCAGCTGGTGGCAGCGCGACGTGCCCGGCCTCGTCCTCGATCCTTTAACTCTGCCGCAGCAGCGCCGGTGCTACAGCTGGCTGAGGATCACGTCGACCGCCTCGGCCAGGTTGTTCACGTAGGCATCAGGCTTCACCTGGGGGTGGTTTTCGTCACAAGGCCTGCGAAGGAGACAGAAGGGACAAGTGAGAGAGGGCAGACTCCCCGCCAGGTCCCACACCACGGGCGGTCCTTCTGCGTCTGCTCGCAGAGCCCGGGCTGGCTCAGGGTGACCCCAAATGGAGCACCCCTGGCTGAGCGTGGGTCTCAGAGTCCTCTCTTTTCTGTTTTTCCTCCCTTATCCCCTCTTCTCTCCTTACTTCCCCTCACGCTCAGACCTGCCCTGTGTGCTGCAGCAGATCCCATGAACTTGCACTGGGCTATTTTGCTGGGCAAAGCCTTGTGAAGTCGATGCTCTCCATCATCACCTAACTAATCGAAATGCACGCACTGTGTTTTTACATGGCTCGTTTTCAGTCAGAAAGCAGCAGTATCAGACAAGGATCATAGGGGGTCACCTCACTGCAAGCCTAGGATCCTACAAAATTGTGTAAACAGTTATTCTCCCATGTTTTTTTTTTTTTTCTAGAAATAGGTAAGGAAAACAATTCACCTTGACCCAGAAACATGAGAGGTCTGTACGCAGCTTTAACAAACGGGAAGGCTCAGCTGGGGCTGCATGTTGCAGGACCACCGCCTTCCAGTAAACCTAGTGGTGGTGGTTCCCTCTGTGGCCATAAGAGGGGTCAGACTCACACTGCCAGGCAAGTCAGGACCCCAGAGCAGAGCAGCTTGAAGCCACATTTGCAGCGATTTCAGATACCGTCCAGTTTCACGATTCAGCAGCATGACGGGGCCGGGAGAGGGGAGGACGCAGGAGGCAGCAACAGCCCGGTCAGCTCTTCCAAACCTCATGGCCCTCTTCTGGCTCTGGGGCTGAGAAAGCCAACAGCTGCTGAACAGAAACCATATGCATTTTATATGCTTAATGGCTTTCCTCTGGGAAAGAGAGGAGAGCCCTCGTGTCCAGCTCCTATCTCTCTTGGTTCCTGTAAAGGGCAAAACTTTATTTAGCAAGGGCCGTTTTCTCAGCGAGGAAGACACGTTTCCCATAGGATGCATGGGAGCAGAGATTAGTATTATTATTATTTACGATTTGCAGAATTTGTCGAGCACTTGTCTGTACAAGTACCAAGTTATTCCTTCAGTTCCAGCACTAAAGCTCCCCAGGGCTGTTTCCTTTCTGCTCGTTTCTCAGCTGCGCTCCTCATTCCTGCCTCCACGAGCTTCTCACAAAGGCAGAGCCTCTCTCAGGAGCCCACGCTGCTCCAGATTTTGCTTGCTGGGAAGTTACAGCCGGGAACTAGAAAAGCCCCTGCTGTCCAGGCTTCTCCGTGTCACCTACAAAGTGGCGCCCGACACAGGGAGGCCGATGTTGGTGCTGGCTGCTGTGAAAGCATTTTATTTAAAAGGTGGAAGGTTTTGCCACGGGTCTTCATTTAATTCCCCAAGTTCTATCTTGTTACGAGTCTAGGGTGCAATACGAGCAGTAATTAGGATGAGTTTTAGATTTTCTTCAAGCAAGGAAGAATTTAGATCACTGAAGGTAAAGCAAATTATAAAATGCAATGGAAGAAAAAACTTAAAATGTAAACAGAGTAAAAATCCAGTATATACACAAATTTCATGTGCCAATTATTACTCACTCCCGGATTTAACCAAGAGTCTTTTATGAATACAGAAATTTAGGGTATGGTAAAATACTCAATTCTTGGCAATAATCCTTAATTTGAGTGGGGATCCAAAAAGCAAGCAATGAACAAAACTTCTTTTCATTCTACACCCTGCAAAATGCTTCTTTCCTTGCTGCTATGTTAAAAGGAAATTTTAAGACCTGCTTGAAAGGAAAGCTTCAAGAATTTTTCAATTACGCTGCACCCTTTGATCTATTAACAGGACTTTGCAGTTGGTATCTCTGCTAACGACACAGAAATCCACCCAGAGCTCCGCTTCTAAATGCTGGCGAGCAAGGAGACTCGCTGCATACGCTCGTGTGCTGTGAAAGGGCTGGGTGTATGCACGTACACCAGAACAGAGAGACCTGGGGAGCGAGGCTCAGGTGCTACAACACTTCTGACAAGTCTGCTGCAGGTTCAGGCCAAGCAGCTTGCAGGTGATCCTGGTGGTAGGCACACCATGGCCACCCCAGAGGGCTGCAGGCAGCCCACCAGTACCCCCTCCATCCAGCCCTGGACGTGGGCTGCACTGCCACCCACTGTGCCCCTGTTATTCCCAATATACACCTAATATACACCTAATATATACCTAATATATACCTAGTATATACCTAATATGATACCTAATATACCTAAAGTGATGCCTGCTCTTCTGCGTTACAGCCCCAAACCCTGCCGGCCACAGCTGCAGGGTTACCCCGGCCTCCTCTTGTGCTACCCGTGCTGCAGACAGACAGGCAGCCGGCTTCTCACACAGCACAAGAGTTTCGGTATTTTTAATAGTGGTATTTTTAGTTTCGGTATTTTTAATATTTTTAATTAGGGGCTTCACCCACAAGGAGCCAGGGGCCTCGGCAGCCCCGTGCAGCCGATGTCTCCCATGAGGGCAGAGGGGTGCAGGGACAGCCCGGTGGCCACCTGCATGGCCTGGCTGAACAAGGGTCCCGCTGTGGTGGGACCGGCCATGGGACACGGCACTGTCCTCGCACCGGGGATGCCACATTGATTTCATTTTGACCCACGGCACGTTTGGGAGTTAGACTTTTGAGGCACTTCATGTGCCTTAGATTACATCTGCTCGTCTCTACTAAGGGGGGGAATGCAATAAATCAACTGGCCTGTGCTCCATAGGAAGGCAGAGCCCTGAAATACAACAAAGTTCCCCGCTCCCCTGCCTCTCCTGAGGCTGAGCCGAGGAGCTCGTCTTCCTCTCAGTGCTACCCCAGGAGCCGTTTCTTGTGGCCACGGCCTTTGTCTTGCAGAACGCTTTGTAACTCACAACTGCAACACATAGCCAAGAAACATTGCTTTTTTTTCCGCTAACTCTTTCAAAAGGAACCTGCAAGCAATAATCCCTAAGCACTAACGCTGAGACAAACGAGCCCGAGGCCTGTCAGAAATGGTGCAGCAGAGGGCTGTGACGGGAAACTGGGCCAGGGCCTGGGCCATGGGCACCGAGCGGCTGGAGGACGGGCCCTGCCGGGCTCAGCGTGTCTTCTGGATCGGCCCTGCTGGACAGGGCCAGGCAGGAACTTCACCAAGGGCCGATTTTTCTCCCCCAGCTTCAGCTTGGTTCCTCGTTCAGTGACAATTGCTTATTTTGCCTTTATGAAGAGGCAAAAGGCACTAGGACAGGCATCACAACGGCAGGCCGCAAAACTGACAGTGAAGGGTATCATTGAGCACTTTTCTCTTTCATACTCCAGAAACACAAAAACCTTAAAAAAAAGATTTAATCTGCTAGGTAAATTGAAGAATAAACTCAGATTGAGCTAACTTGAAGATAAACTCCTTCTGGTTTTGTTTTACACGGGACTCCGGTTGCAGAGGAGAACATCAATCAAACTGTCAGAAAATTATATTCTCTAGCTGAGTATTGAGCTGTCAGCAATCTTGGCCAGTGCACAAACTCGCATGTGAAAAATCAACTACAGCCTTGGGAAACCCTCTCCTCGGTGAAGCCTGGGCTCCTCGGAGTGATTTAGCACCACGGCCTAGGCGCACACACGTGGGATGTTTTGCAGCCCGGGCTGGTCATGACAGCCCCCTGCTCTGTCTGGGAGATGAATTTTTGGCACTGGATTTTTGCGTGGCCACTCTGCGGCTACCCTGCTGGCAGAGGAGACGTCTAGTCAGGGAAAGAAGCTGCCTAGCACGGGCACCGCCTGAAATCCAGGGTGGCTTTCCTGGGTCAGGGCTGTGCGGTCATCCTACGACAGAGAGAAAACCTGTCCTGACAGGGCAGTTTCTTTGAGGCAGCCTCCTTCTTCGGGAGAAGACTTCTGCCAAGGCCTGGTGAGGAGCACGCCGTCTCCTCACCGAGGTCAGACACCCGTCTGGGTGGGACCGTAGTGCCACCTGCCTGACCCAGCCCTCATGGTACCAGAGGTGCTGCAGGTAGGACGCTGTCACCCCCTGCATCTGGAGGGGAAAATGCAACAGCGGAGCACTGCAGTGGACTAAATCGATGGGATTTGGGCACACACAGTCTGTGTCTGCTCCTCCCCAGAGCATGGAGAAAGGAGGAATACATTCTTACAAAGAAAATGCAGGCCAAAATGATCAGCACACTGCAACACATGAAATATCAAAGTATCTTTGGCTTGGTGCAACACGGAAAGAGGTCTTGAGACTTTGTATTTACTCATGTCCATCAAGGCACCTTCAGAAGGGGACTGAACACCCTCCTCTGCCCAGGACCATTTGTCACTGTCAGTGCTGCAGAAGCTCAGCAGCTATCTATAGCCCCACGTGCTCCGAGCCAGATCCTCCGCCCATACTAAACTGGTTAGTTCAGATCAATGCTTCCATGTGAGACATCAAGGGAACAGCAGGAGCCGGCTGCTGCAGAAAGCTGGCTCCGCGATTTTAACTCTTCACTCAGCCACTTGGTACGAAAAGCTCTAGGATGGTATCAGGGCTACGGACTAGCAGGTAGAGATGGCTTCCTCCTGGTGAAGCACAAAACCACATCCCAGATCACAAGAGGCAGGGAAAAATCAGTTTCTGTAAGAACCAGAAGGTTCACTTACTGGGTGGGTGACATTTCCACTTGGACAGGTCTGCTCTGACAAGCTAGCTGCCCTGTGCAGGCCCAGCAGCTATCAGGATGGTCTTGAATTGCCCTGACCTGCTCTGTAATCTTATGTGCCCTGTAGCAGCTGCGCTGGTGTAACGGAGATAAAACAGGGTGTCTGTTATGGATGGAGGGATCTGGCTTGCACGTCCCTTTGCGAGAGCTACTAGGAGTCCAGAAAGAGAATGAAGCTACGAAGACATGCCAAAGAGAGCGGGGATGTGGGGACCAATATTTCTAGTCCATGGGTCAGGGTGGGCATCAGGCATCACTGGCAGCAGCCCCATCACGGGGACCGTGTCTGCAAAAGGGATCTGAGCTTCAGCGTGTCTGTGAGGCAAACCAGGCCCGCCGGGTCCTGGGGTGTCCTGCGGGGCTGAGAGCCAAACGCCGCGACGGGAGCACGGGGGTGTGCTGGGTCCGCACACCGAGCACGCACGTAATGCGGCACGAGGAAACTCCACGCACCGGTCGGGATGGCTTTCCACATGCCTCATCTACGCTCGTTTCCAACAAAACATATGGAGAACAAAAAGGAAACAGCTGGATTACTGCGTGGACGAAATGGGAAAGGTTTAGCGGATGAAAGCCTAAACGGAGGGGGCTGATATGGATGGTCACGGCCACGGGGGTGAAAGCAGCCACACTGCTCAGATCAACCCGAGACCTGCAGAAACTTGACTTTGGAGACGAGCAGCTGGGAATCGATCAATGCACGATTAGTATCGCAGACTAAAATTAGCTTTTGCGTAGCTCTTTAAGAATAGGGATGGGTAGGAAAAACAACAGGCAGGGCCAAAGCAAGGCACAGAAGTTAATTTGAAAGAGACAAATGAGCTTGCATTCCAGCGTACAAAGCTGCAGTCATTTGGCAGACCTGATCTGTAACACTGCATGTCCCACGATCGCTGACCTTTTCAGCAGCACAGCTTTCTGTGAGAGCGAGCAAGAAATCATCCCCCTGAATCTCCCTGTGTTTGTACAAGGGATCTCTTTGTGTCACAACACAGAATTCCTGCTAACTCCCCAATTAAGCAGAATACACTCCCGCTGCATAAAATTAGATTAAAAAAAAGATTAAAACCATTCCTCCTGACAATGTATTCTTCAGGGGCTCTTACCACGGCTGTAAAATATGTGAGACAGAGTTTAACAAGATTTTCTTTATGAGGAATGTAAACAGACACTGTTAACCTCTGCTGGTTTCTCTGGACAGATGCAATAACTTCAGTCAGGGCTACGAGTGAAAGTCTCGCTTTCACTGAACAAGCAATTTAATCAGCTCAGCAGCCAACAGCCAGATAAATCACAGTGACTGACAGCACACCACCGTGCAGCTGATGAATGCCTGTACAGCACGTTTCCTGATGCTACGACGAGACAAACCTGCCACAAAGGCACCTGATTAAATGCATCCTGTGCTGGATCAGGTCCTAAAACTTCAGGGAACTCTGTGCCTCAACCCTCATATCTCATGTCACACCCAGATGTCCCCCAGGACAGAAAGAGAGGATTTTCTGGTTGAAACACCAGATTTTGGAGAGCTGCTTCAATGGCTCTGAGAAGAAGCTAACACCTTTTTTGTCATTTGGGATGATGATTTTGCTCGGAGAGGTGGGCACCTTCAACAAAAAGTCCTAACCATAAGCCGTGGAGCCCAGGACGCCTCCCACTTTGCTGCAGGAGTTGGTGGCTCCCGGAGAGCACTTTGCTGTGCCATCCCCTCCTGGCCACCCTGCCTGCGGAGCTCCAGGAGAGCAAACCCCTGCCAGAGACACCCAGCAACCTCCACCGCTCTTCTCTTGCCTCCCAGAAGAGTGCACAAAGCTAATTGTGTTTAATTGCAACTCGTTTAAATCCAAGCATCCACAAACAGCTAGAAATTACCAGCCAAATTGTTTGCTAACATCTGAGGGAAGTCTGTGGGCTTGCCTCTTAATTGGTCCCATTTAAGTTCAACTGCTACAGCTTTAACCCAACAGAAGGAAGCGGCTTAGGTACAACACTTCTCCAGGCGATGCACCCCGACACCCAGGGAAATACCGAGATGGAGTGGGTAGGGAGTTATCTTCCTGCAAAAAAAAATTAAAATTAAATTAAAAAAGCTTGGCTAATGCTAGGACCATTACCTAGATCTTGTTTTTACTTTCTGCAGCTGAGGGCAGGCAGCGATGCGGGTGCAGAAGAGCTGGGGCGGTGCCTGAACACCTTTGCCAGAGGGATGCTGAGAAGAAGAGGCAAGAGGAGCAGAGGGGACCAGGACAGATCACAGACTGGAGGCTGCCAGTGGGCGCTGCACTGAGCTTTGGCCGACACAGCTCTTACCAATGCTTCTCTTTACAGGCACGACCTCTGTGCACACCAGTTGTAAATTATCCCTTGAATAACCCCAGTCCCCTGGCACTTGTGTACAATGCACCGTACCAACCAGCCTCGGAATACACAGCGAGGAAGCGGATGAGGGAGGCAGCCGTATTCCCCCACCCATCCCTCTTTATTTTCTCTCTCAGGAAATACAGCACATGTGAACGTGCAAGATTACGAGCTTTGGGGATTAAACGTTTTGAAAGGCTTTGTATGGGCTGTATAGGACGTATACAGATGTAGCAACATACGCAACTGACTTCTCCCACCCCTTGAGTGACTCCACGAACTCTCATTGACTCCAGCTTGCGCACCCGTCCCTGGCGGGGACATCTCTGGGGTGCAGTGAATGGGAGTAGAGATTTACTGCTCCGAGTTCAACTCCACTGCCTTCACCAGAGCATCGCTGCAGCTGTGTTAAGGGACACCAAAAAGCAGCCAGGCTTGCTAAACCATACGAGCACTGCACTAAACCCCGGGACTGCGAGTAGGCAGGGGTTGTGTCTAGAGTTTTGCCTAGCCCCTGGAGTGGGAATGGGAACAGGAGGCCTCCGTAGAGATGCACCCTCACTCCTCCTCCCCCTGGGTTTTCCCCGTCATGCTGGCCCAGACGCAGTGCCCGCGGCTTTGCCTGGCTAAAGGCAAGGTGCCGTGCCCGGGCTGCTCAAGGGAACCTCTTCAGCAGCCTCC
Organism: Heteronetta atricapilla; assembly: GCA_011075105.1. Taxonomy (NCBI): domain Eukaryota; kingdom Metazoa; phylum Chordata; class Aves; order Anseriformes; family Anatidae; genus Heteronetta; species Heteronetta atricapilla. Next base: position 32,911,043 of record CM021736.1, on the reverse strand, counting down.
TCCTTGTGACAGTGGGGCTCCTCCGAGGGCAAACATCCCGTGTTCATCCCGTCTTCTCAGACACCAAGTCTGGATAGGAAAAATCCTCTGGCGGAGCAGATTTTTTCCTGCTGCCTCCACCTAATAGAGATGACAAGCCCGTACCTGAGAACAAGCTCTTCGACAGCTAGTTAGGTGTAAAAAAGCTGCTCTTAGCCGCTGCCTAACTTTCAGACCAAGTTAACCGGCACAAATCCTCTCTCTGCTGGCGCTGCAGCCTGCCAGCACGTGTGGGGAACGAGCCATCGACCCCGGGCACGGCTGTGGAGGGGGACAGCCCCTGCCCCCCGTGGGGGTGAGCTGTGGGATCAGGCACTGCGTGTGGCTGCACCTCGTGCCCCGGCACCGCACAGATGTTTGCAATCAAAGCAAGCCTCCCTCTCCCCCTCAGAAGTAAAAAGGAACGTTTGCTGCTTGCTGAGAAAATCGCGGAGCTGCCGCGGCTCTGCCAAACGACACAGCCTAACGGGGTGTTTGCAAGCACCGGGAGACTCAGCTTGGCCTGCTCGGTTTAATTATTGATGACCCGAGTGGCTCTGCCAAGTGACCTTACTCAATTCGGTAGAAAATCATTTTAAACGCCCCCCAAGACAGAATGTGGGCACAAAAAGTTCCTTGTGCGCGCAACTGGTGCCTCAGCCAGTAAAGGGACCAAATGTTACACAGGAGTGGGGATGACTGATTGCGGGGGCTGAACTGGAGGCTCAGCATCTTACTGCCAGGTGCTTTTAAAGACCTTAGCCTAGGAGAGTATTTCCCTGCTTTCCTTTAACACATTGTTCGCACAATCCCTATTAAAGGTGTAAAACGCTGGCTCCTGCGTTTGCAGAGCATCCCAGGGGGGATTCAAGTCACAGAACCCGGCAGACCCAGGTACTTGCAAGAGAGGAGCTTCGCAGATTGCAAGAGAAAGAAGCCTTGATTTAAGATTTGGAGTGCTGTTTGGAGGAGGTTAAGCCTTAGGTCTAAGTCGCAACCCCCTGAATCAGGCACGCTCAAAGATGAAGCATTAGAAGACTGCTTCTTACCAAACCAGAATCTGAGCTGCCCTCAGGACAGCAGTACTTCTCATCATATGGTGCTCGCTAATTCACACACTCCTCATCTGGAACCATGAGAATATCCACGCAGCTCCCAAGAACTGCAGAAGACAGGGCAGGCACGTGTGCAATCTCTCCTCCTCCTCCAATGCAGCGGCAGCCAAACTGCTCACGTGTGAGGAGCCGGCACCTCGCCGCTTCTAAACTTTCTTCGTGTGAGAAGCCAAAAAAGCACTTAAGCTGGAAAATTAAGGCACGCTCCAGGTCGTTGGCTGCAAAACCGATCAGCCTGGACGAGGCGAGCAGGCGGTCACGCAGCGAGGAGTGAGCGCAGCCCTGCCGTGGGCTCTGTCTGACCTCTCTCCTCCCTGCCCACAGATCGAGGGGAAGGCTCAGCACCCTGAGCAGGAGACAGGTTTTTGTAGGGTTACATCTTTCAGATGGCGTTTGGCTTCATTAGCCTGTGATGGCTGGGAGAGGAGGTGGTAGCGGTGACCACATGGTGAGCAGGAAGGTGATGACCCCAGATGAAGGACACAGCACGCACCAAGCTCAGAGATCTCTGCACAATCCTGCTTGGGAGCGCCCTGAAGACACGTGGAGGGATGGAGAGGTGCTTGGGAGCCAGCAGGATCAGGCACTTGGGGTTTACACCTGGGGAAGGAACGTTACATCCAGCTCACTGTGCCCCAGGATGCCAGAAACCCGCCCGTCTCTGAACACGCTCACGCTTTTAACTGATGTAGCAGAGGGGAGTAAGTTGTTGAACTAACTGCTGAGTGTTCAGCCCAAGTTTTGGGTATCGCTTACACGTGCTCCTCTTCCACGCACACACCTCTATAGCATCATAGATCCCTTCTGAAATGGTTCACAGCATCCTGAGCATGTACAGCCCTCCAAATTAAGGTGGGGATGCTCTTCAGAAACCTCTGCCCCTTCTAAAGAGGAAACTTTGCTACAGCCATTCCAATATATTCTGGCTCATTTGCTTACACCACTCTGTAAATCAGATGTTCATCATCTCCTCTTTGGATGGCTGTGTGCTGTGAATGTCTGCCTGCCTCTGCTTCCACTTCCATGGTGCTGAGGGGATGAGACTTCATCTGCCTGGGAATTTTTTTCCCAATATCTGCAAGCCCGTGGATGGCTCCATACAGCACCTCCTGGATTAAGGGCAGTGAACTTTAGGATGAAGGAGCATTCCTTTTCTGTCTGCCCTGCATCTCCAGCAATGAAGCCTTCACTTGACGTTGAGCTTCTGCGATAATACAATTTTCTTCTGTTAAATAATAAATTTGCTCCATAATCCATGTTTTTTCACATTTCCATTTGTTTGTTGGTATCTTCTTAAAAAGAGTTAAATTAAATCGGTTAGAAGAACGCAAGACCATTCTTCACCCACCCCCAGTGCTACAGGTAAATCCCAATTTTCCATGGATTATCCCGGGCTCTCTGTAGCCTCTACCCCTGGTAGCGAACAGCGCGATCTGGTGCTGATGGGCAATGGGAAGCCCGCACAGCGCCACATTTCTGCTGCTGGCCCCAAAGGCAGCGGTGCCGCGGGTACGGCAGCAGCTCAGTTTGCCCCGCTGGGACCTCCCCAGCTTGGGGACGGCAGTCGGCATTTCTTTGGGTCGGACCAAGCTTGCTTCATTCCTTAAATACTAACCCAATCGAAGAGCCGAACGCTTTTAAACCAGGAATCATCATCATAAAAGGACAATGGCTTTGAGGCTGCTTCTCCGCGGTATCAGCAGTTCTTGCTTTTATCTGAGCATCTCTGTTGAGACTAGTTTCTTCCCTTTGCATCAGTTTCAAGCGAAGGGAGAATGAAAGGCCCATAATACTGGTTTGAGCTGCGGACGAGCTGCTTCTGTAACCCGACCCGGCTGGAAATGAAATTTATTTACATAGCGTGCTCGATACCTTTGAGAAAATCTGCTACTTCAAATACTTCAAAGGATTACTTTGTACTGGAGGTGGAACAGCCAAGAGGACTACACACTCGGCACATATTGCTAAATTCTTGCCAGGCATCTTAGGGTGGAGATATTTGTCTACGAAGTCATAAATAGAATACTCGATCCTTTTCAAACGGCGTCCACGGCGGCACAGAGCGATCTGGGGAGGGCTTGATCAATCCTTTGTGCTGCTTTTTCCCAGCCTGCAATTAAGCAGCAGCTTGAAACGTAGGCTGTGTGTGGTATGTGGGTATGAATGCGAACTACAGACGTGTTTGAAGCAGACCACTCAAGCCCTTGCGTGGAAAGGACTTCGCAGATCATAGGGAGAGAGGCTTCAGCTTCATTAAGTGGAACATTAAAGGAAATGCCCTAACTTACAGCACCAAACATTAATGCTTGGCGGTGTAAGGGGTTTAATTGCCTGTTGCTTTCCCACCATAAATTATTACCTGCAGCTCACGGAAAAGCTCCTTGCAGACCTGCTCGTGCACCTCGCTCCCATTTCACACACTCGCTGGGGTGGAAACAGAGGGGCAGCTCCGAGTTGCCCAAAGTTCACAGGAATGGGCACCTTTTGAGCAGGCAGTGAACATTTCAGAACCTCACCCATTTGGTACGGGCTGGTGCAGGGGCTGATTATGTGTGCGATCCTCTGCAGGTTTTGTAACTGAGCTCCGAAACCAGCCAGGAGGGGAGAAAGATGCCCGGTGGTGACCGAGCGCGGCGCAGGCAGGCAGGTTGGATCCAGCAACGCTCTTTGTTTGCAGCCGAACAATTCCCACATCCAGATACACGCACAGAAGTTTTCACTTACCTTTTCTTTTCATTATTCTTTGCGCTGGGTGACCCCAAACCACACGTGCAGCTCCGTCCGAGGGCTCCTGCGAGGTCGGTATGGGCGGCACGGTCGTGCAGGTCTCGAATGCCCCCGTGGTGTGGGCGTGCAACGTGCCAGTCCCTCAGCACCAGGGACCCTCAGCACCAGCCGGTCCCTCAGCACCAGGGACCACTCCTCGCAGCCCCACGGTGTGCTCAGCCTCCCCTCGAGGCCAGGGGGACATGAGGTGGGTGCTGGCAGGTGTCGCCGTGTCACTCTGCTCCGTGTCTTCGAATGTCCCGGGGAATCCCTTGGTGGAGCTCTGTGCCCGTGCTGTGCCTTTTTCCACTCGATTAAGGACCCCTCTGGTTCCCTGCTGCTTCTCCCCATGACGGGGCTCAGACACGGCAATCAAATCCCCGTCTCCTCTCCAATAAACTGGACAGACTGAGCTCCTTAAGGCTCTCAAAGGCTCCCGTTTCCTCCAGCCTTCAAATCATATCGGTGTCTCCTTTCTACATCCTCTCGGGTTTTTCAGTATCCTTTAAAAAACTCTCCCAAGATCTGCACATGTCCCAGCACAACCACAGCTGAGGGGAGGTAGCCAGGGGAGGGTGTTTTCCTTCCCATCCCTCAAAGTCCAGCCTCGACTCCTAACAAATTCCACAGGCCAGCTTCGTTGCTCTATAAAATCAGACGTGAAATAATTTTATGGGTCGCAGGACCGAGCAAATCCCAAGGACTATCACCAGCTCAGCCCCGGCAAGGCTGAGGAATCCCAGCGTTAACAGAAAGTGCTGACTGCCCAGGCGTATCTCCGCCTCGAGACCTAACAAAATACTGATTCAGCTCCCCAAAACGAGGCTAAAATCCACAGGCTGTGCAAATCCTCAAACCCACACACCTAGCAGCGGCCGTCCACATACCCTTCGCTTCAATTACACCTCGAGAGGTCGTTTTCGGTCCTCCCCTTGTGGAGATGCACAGAACTGAAGTTAAAACAAAGCTGTAACATCTGTAACCTTGGATAGGAAACCCCTCAGGGTCTGGGGTGCGGAGGGAGCTCCTGTCCAACTCCTGAGGGCACGGTGAGAACTGCATCTGTCCATGCAAGCAGGCACCCCGGAGGTGGAGGCATTCGTTGCAGCCTCTTGTAGGGGACCTACGCTCGTATTCGGTATTTTTACTTTAATTTTATGGATGAAGAGAGTAAAAGACCTTTAGCTGGATCATAGGAATTGGTGTCTGGGAACTGGAGCTGGGAACCCACGTGTATTTTTCTGCCCAGGGTGCACGTTTTGGGTAAAATCACTAACATGAAAATTGCGGGTTGCAACGGGAATGTTGATAGACCTTTAACTACCACAACGGTGCAATCCTAAGAGCACGTCCAGACTATGTAGGCTTAGGAGAACACGCTATTTCTGGGTGGTTACGGCCACAAGGAATTGCACGGCTTGTATTGAGGGTTTGGGGGTTTTGTTGTTGTTTTTGTTGTCTCGGGTGGTTTTTTTTTTTCGGTGTGTGCATTTCCCAGCACTGCTTTCCTCAGCAAACAGACCTCACTTCGGGCAATTTCTGCACCTGGGACACCTCCTGCATGGAAGGGCTTCTCCTGGTGTCTGTGGGTTGCCTTCTGCCTGGTGAGCTGCCACCGGGGTCCGTGTGGTGCCTGGGGAGGTCCCAGCTCTGCGACGTCCTCAGCTGCAAGCCCGGCCGTCCTAATCCAGCCCCGTCTCTGCAGACACCTCCTCTCTTCGGCTGACCGCAGCCTGTTGACACATTTATGCTAAGGACCCAGTGGGCATCACTTCTCATTGCTTCCCAGGAGGAGTAAAAGGCTCTTTCAGCTGCCCCACAGACCTCAGCAGAGCGCTGATGCCCCGAAGTGCTGGCGGATGCAGGCTTCGCAGACCGGCAACACCAGCCCCGCTTGGGGTAACGGGGAAGGCGGCTTGAGCAGGCAGGAAAAATTTCCAGCTGAAGAGAGGCAGCAATGAGAGACAGCGTTTGGGCCCCAGTTTCACCACCCTAAATCTGGGAGGTGCTGCTTAGGTCCAAACCCCTAGGGCGGCCTCCTTCCAGCCCTCGTTCAGAAATCTGGCTCAAAGCTCAGTACCAGCCACCATTCATACCACGACAGCAGCTTGCCACAGATTGGAGCAAGATAAACATCTTTGTTACAAAGCATGAGCCTCTCCAGTGGCACTGGCAGAGACAGAGAGCGCCGGGTAATGGGAGCTGCCCAACGCAGCGATTAAACACTTGGAGAGGGGCGAGCCCCTGGGCAGCAGTGCCCTCCCCAGTGCTTCCTGGGGAGCCTTCTCACCTAAATTACCCATCCCTGTGATTTTAATGCTCCGGCGTGCCCTGAACAAAGGAGTTCTTCCAGGGCTTCGCTCCTCCGGGCTGGAAATCTGACGGGGATCCAGGGGGCTGGGGACGCTGCGAGCCAGCCCGCTAGGGCTGGCGGTGACCGTGGGGAAGGGGCTGCTCGCCCCGCTGCCCCCTTCGTGTCCGTGAGCCTGCAGCTGGAATAAAACAAAGCTGAGCACGGGACCTGCCCGAGCAGGGGTCCCTGGCACTACATCAGGGTCCGTCCTGCTGGATTAGTTGCCAGCCCATCCTGTTTTGCAGGAGCAGAGGCCGTGCACGGCCCTGCAGAGCCCTGCAGCTCCTCGGTGCCTTTGTGCACCTCGGGCTGGGTTCCAGCCCCGCTCGCCCCCCAGGGACCAGCAGCGACCTCAGCGAACTGTTCTGCGAGTTACGACGGCTGGAGGCGAGATCAGAACCGGGCATTTTCTACATGAAAGGTACTCCATAAACCCCAGCGGCCATTCAAGGGAACAATCGATCCTGCCAGCCACAACGTACCTGGAGAGACGTCTGCAGAACACGTCCGACGCTGCTGAGGCTTTGTTCCCCCCTGCTCCTGGTCCCTCCTGCCCCAATTATAAAAAGCTGCAATTGGCAAGTCCTGGTCCTCGCAGGGAGCGCTGGTTTTTATCAGATGGTAATGATGAGAGCATCATGAAATCATTTAATAGTTCTCATTAAATGCATTGCTGGAGAGCAGGCTTGATTTACGGACGGTACGCCACGGGTATAAATAAGCTGCACTTCGCTTGTCACGCAGCTGGTCAAGAAAATTAATGTTTTGTTTTCCGTAACCTTTGTACTCGCCCTTCCCCTGCTACTACGGCAAAGCTCGGGGCATGTAACTCGGTCAGAAAGACAACACGTGTCTGAACGCCTCTCGCAGGCTCGGCCCAACAACAGAAAGGCTCCCAAAATGCAGCGTCCCTGCTCCCCTAACGCCGCTGTCCCTACACGAGGGGACACTTCCCTGCTTCCAAACCAAACCCCAAACTCCCCAGCGGCAGACCTACCTCTTTCTGTGCTGGAAGTGCTGCTGGAACAGCAAATCCTGACACGCTCAGCCCCAGCAGATACCGATATATTTAGCGCTGCTGTGTTAAATAAATCCCCACCTTTAAAAGCACGGGGTTCCTTTTTCTTTATTTTTTATTTTTTCCTTTCCCTGGGAATAGGACAAAAGCCACTCTGATGGGATTAACAGCTGTCTTCAGGTCAGAAGAGAGGAAACATGAGGCAGCTGCGGTACAGGCCAGTGGCCAGAGACACTTTTCAATGCTTGTATCAACCGTGGCACCTCATCCTGAGCAAACACTCCATCAGCTGCACAATGTTTTTTTCAAAAGCCCTTCTCCTCACAGCACACGGTGGGCACTGTGCTTGTGTTTCAGCGCAGGGACAAGCCAGCAGGCCGGGCAGGCAGATGCTGACGGGGTTAGGATTCGGATGAGGACGAAGGGACGGGCCCTGCAGTCATACGGCCTGCATCTGGAATTCACAGGCACGCTCATCTCATAACCCTCTCCTCCCGGTTTTGCAGCAGAGCACGGCTCTCCCTCACCTCCCAGCCGAGGCGGTGCAATCCTCACTTCACCCCGTTTGTTCCTCCACCACCTCTGCCAAATCCCTCGGAGGCAGGGGCCAGGAGGTGGAGCAGTGCCGTGACACCGCTCGCCGCCACCAGCAGCCACCCAGGGGCCCTGCTGCAAGCACCAGGCCCGGGCCTGACGACTTCAGGACACTCCAAGACTGCTCCGAGCTCTAAATCCTTAACGGGAGCTGACAGCTGCATACGTGCTCCTGTATTTCGTGTGTATTAGAGAGCAAAGCCTTAAAAGCAAGGAGGAAGGGCCCATTTCCAGTTTACCTCTGCGCACAGCAAGTGCTTCTGAATCTCGCTCAGAGACCCCTCTGGTTGCTTTGGTGGCACGCACGAGCCTCTCTTCATAAAAGCCCCTTTTGTGGAGACTTTTTAGTATTTCTTTTTCTGGTTGAAACCAAGAAAGCTCTTACTCAGCCAGTCATTTCTTACACGTAGCTAATAAGCCAGGCTGTAAAATCCCTGCCTGAAGACGGTCTTGGAAATGAGTAGGCAAAACCCTGAGAGAGCAGAGAACAAAACACAACGACAATCACCTGTAGCCACGGCAGGAAACGGAGACAAGATTAACCTCATTTAAGACTGCTATTTCTGTGTGGCTGCAGATTTATTAGTAAATAATCTGCTTCTGCTCTTATGATTTAAGTGCCCAAGGTAAAACAGAGCCGTCAGGCACCCCTCGTGCAACACGAAGGCCCTGCGGTGAGGGATGGATGTCCTTCACCATCTCCCATCTGCATTTCCCCAGACAAAGCCAGCACACTGTGGTCACCACCGCGAGCACGACGTAGGCACCAGCTCCGGGAATGGACTCACGATCTGCCCCACACCAAGCCTTAACCATCGGGCTTCGTTTAGCTACAATGCACTGCCTGGATGTCAGCATCACCCCAAAAACACCCACACACGGACACGTACATGCACCAGCACTGGTTTACTCACTCGCTACATCTGTTTTCATCAGTGTATGAAGAAAATTCACGTTGAAGTATCGTTCTTTGAAATGATACGTAAGGAGACAACTCATTTCGACAGGAAAAAAAATACAGGACTAATTTATAGGGTATGGCAATTCAGAACACAAATTTTTGCTGGGCCTGGTGGTAGATGAAGATGAATCTGACCTAATGGCTCTGGCTCGTCTCTGCTAGTTCCTGGCTCTATAATTCAGAGGTTACTTTTTGGTATTTAGTTACGCGAAGATACTGGTGGTCATTACCTCCAGCATTTCCACCAAGCCACGCTGATTTGAGTCACCCTAAATCTCACTTTTCCTGGTACGAAGCAGTATTTCATTCATTGTTTTGTTACTGGGGTTTGTGATAACGGCTAGGAAGGACGGGAGGAGATGCAGCACTAACCCCTGCCTCTGGCAGTGGCCAGGTGCACGACCTCAGGCCCAGAAGAGCGAGGTGCTTCCAGCCCTTTCCAGATGAAGCGAGGCTGAGATGCGGAGCGACAGACGAAGCGGTGGCCAAGCCCCCGAGCTCGGACCGTGGGTCGGAGTCAGCCACCAGGTCTGTTTGGGACAATGCCCCGACCAGCTGGGAGTCATACGCGGGTTTTGGCACCGACTTCGAGAGCTCCAGAACTTCACCTTCCATGTCACGGGGCGGCATCTGTGCAACAGAAATCACACGGGTGCTGTCCTCCGGTTCCCTCTCCCCGGTACTGAGCTGGTGTGCTTCGGTGTGTCTTACGTGAACGGTTAAACCCAGCTCTGGGAGGTACTGGGGGAATTACCGACAGGCAGTGAGATCGGCAGCCAAGCGACGAGACTGGCAGTAAGAGGAAGAATGGAGGAGCAGGAGGGAGGAGCTGTGAATCAGCCCCGTTGGGAAGGAGCCGACAGCAGGATTTGATGTCTTGTGCATAAACAAAGAGGGAGGAAGAGACCTCTCAGATGATCGTCATAAAAATGATCTTGACCTTTTTAGCACCAGTGCCAAGAATAAAGCTGATAAAGCCCCCTGGAGCTGAGCTCTGCCTCGTTACTGGACTGGTGCCAGGCTGAGCTTGGAAATTTGGCTTGTGTGCTCACGCGCGAGGGTGTCCCCTGCACAAAGCTTCCACTGAATGTACACCAGGAACCAATGGCGGGGCCACTGCTGCCTTCCTTCTGGCACACCTCACCCTCCTCCAAGCCTCTTTGGCCCACTTAGACATCACTTGCACCTACTTTTGAGGCTCGAGATGTTTGAAGTATCCGGGCTGTGACGGTACAAACCAGGATCCCAACCAGCAGCCGGCCCCTGAAGAGTTAAAAGGGAGAGTTCTGCTAATACTTAAGCGTTACAAATCTTCTCGGTGAAAATAAATTATTCAGGAGATGTCATCCTCTCAACAGCACCATCTGAGCTACATTTGTAATAGTTCTGCATGCTGAACACTTTCTGTCATAATATCAGGGACACCGGGCCTGCAAGACGGAGAAGGGGGAAAGGCATGCACACGATGAGACTTGAAAGCCAAAGCTAGAGCAGCTTCACCCCTCAGTGCTGTGAAACACATGCTGCCCACGGCAGAGGAGCCATCCGTGGTGTCTGCTGTGGTACAGACGAGTAGAACAAGCAGGAGTAACGCAATGGCTCCGGGAACTGCAGAACCTTCTTCCTTATTTTCTCTCGGATCCGCTACCCTACCTGCTGGATGATTTACCCACTGCTTCCCCGGCGTCATTTAATACGAATGAACTCCCCCAGATTTTTCCAGGCGTAAGTTTTAAATCGGGATCCACCCTCAAGGTGGCACGGATGGATGTGTACTCACTGATGAGGAGTTTGGACTCCACTGCATCGAGGAACGGCAATGAAACCAGGAAGCATTTCACTTTGCCCCGAGACTTTAAAATAACAACCCAGCTGCCCATGAACATTTATGTGTTCAAATCACACACCAAACACAGGAAACAAACGTAAGCAAGCATGTTTATAGGTAACTAGAGGGAAACAAATCTGAGATGAACTTGTAGGAGAACAGTGCGTCAGTGATGCCCAAACTGCCCATGGACAAGGCCGATACTGCAGGGCAGGATGATACAGGTCTTGCTTGCACTTGTAAATGCCTATTTCGAGCTGCACACCATGCAGACCTGTCCTTCTTGCTGCACAGAGCTCCTGCACACCTGGTCATGTCCACCTGTCCCAAAGCCCACCGAGGAGGGCCAGGTTTCCCACCAGGAAGCGGTGTGGGGCAATGCAGCCTGAGCAGTGGGAGGTGGCTGTCCGGGTCGGGAAGGCAGCATATGGAAGAGAGGACCGAGATTTAGCAGAGGTTATGGAAAAAAAAAACAGCCTCTTGTTCAACCCTGGCCCTGTGCTCAGAGGTGAGGATGAGCAAAAGGTGTGAAAAAGGCCCGCCAACACACCCACTGCTCACCCAGGCATCTCCATGGGCCTCGGGAGAGCTCTGCAAGGCAAAACAGCGCTGTGGTCAGCTACGAGTGGGCTCGGGGACTGCAAAGCCATGCGTGTCCGGGCTGGAATGAAGAAAATTCAACTGCAAATACGCCGAAGTATCGCTCGCAGAAGTCAAGTCCCCCGGGGAACGGCAGAAGGAACGCCTGCCAGCGGGGTGACTTCTGTGACACGAGGGTGTGTCCAAAGGGAACAGAGCAAAGCCTCCAAACCAAGCGCAGAAAGCACACCAAGGCCGGACCGTGCCAGCACCCTGCAAGCTCAGGGATGAAAACTCTCCCTGCCGTGTAAAATAGAGGACAGCAGCACTCATGCTACAGCCAGACTCCCACCGCTTCTGCAAGACTTTTGATTTACACCTGTTTCCCCAGCTGTTAGGCAGGTGAACTGCTCCTCACCTGCGGCGGATAGGTTTCATCTGCCGCTGTTCTGGAGCCTCTTTGCTGCCGAAGCACCCTGGTTTCCTAAGCCTGGCTGCGAGGAGGAGCAGCTGGCCCGCGGTCAGGGGCAGGACGCCTCCGTACGAGACCATCGGCATCCTGGGGAGATGCCACCCAACAGCAGTCACCAAGGATGCAAGGCAGCCGTGGTGGGGAAGCACCTAGGGGAGGATATTTGGAGAAATAAGGGTAAGGAGGAAAACAGGAAGCCGGAGCCTGTTTGCCCAAGGACGGTGATGAGTAGCGCCTGAAATTCTAACGTACAATGGACGTCCAGGCAAGACGTGCCACGAGGAGGAACATCTGCGGAAATATCTCTGTGTGGGTACCTGGGGGGGTGAGGAACCCTCACCACATCACATCTGGGGCGAGCGGGGCTGCAGCACCAGGAGGAGAAGCAGAGCGAGGGGGCCGGGGAGGCAGCGGGGCAGCCGGCAGCTATTTCTGGCTCCCAGAGGTACCGGGAGGGCACTTCCCCTCCGTGCCTCCCGCTCGCCCCGTGGATAAGCAGTTTGTCATCTGACATCCACGAAGCAAACACCTTTCCTTCTCTTCCCGAAGCCCTGTGCAGCGGATCAGCGCCGAGATCCAGCAGGAGGAATTAATTCCGGGTGGGTTTGTCCCCTGGACGGCCGCTGCGATCCCAGCGGAGCGGGCACGAAGAGCTGGTGCTGCTGTCATTAAATGTCAGCCTTCCGCAGCCAACCCCCTCCTCCCAGCTACTCGGGGAAAAGGCTGAAATGCCGGCGTTTGAAACCTCACAGGAAGTCTGGCAATAAAAATAGCCCCTCTTTTCAGAAAAACAAACGTGACACGAGATGCCACTCCGGAGAATGGCTTGGGAAAGAGCTGCTTTACAAAGCCCTCGGCCCAAAAAACCTGGGCAAGGCTGCGCGGCGCTCGGTGCCCTCCGGAAATCTGCTCTGTTCCTGTGCCCTATCGAGTCCACTCGAGGCTTTCTTGTTCCCTGAGAGGCTGAAAAAAAGCTCTGGGTATTTCCAGACCTGGTCTGCGTTAACTCGGGCACGGAAGGAAAAAAAAAAATACAACCAGAAACCCAACCGTAGTGAAGCAGCCGGAGGCCCCAGAACGCAGTGACCTTATGAATATTTAAGCCTGGTCCAACCCAGAGCAATTTGTTTTGTTTGGCACCGCCCTGGCAGCGTCTGCACTGAGAACCCCCGGCCGCTAACGTGGAACACGCGTTTGGTGAGAGCAACAAAGCACCTGAGCCGGGACGTCAGGCCTGTCGATCCTCCTCCCTTCTCCGGGCAGCCTCCGAACCGGTTTGTTGCTCGGAGGGTCAAAGCGCGATCAAACAGGCGGGCTGGGAGGCTTGGCTGCTTTCTCCTGCTGCCCGTCCCCGCAAAGCAAACGTCAGAAGAAAAAAAAAAAAAGGATGGGTGGGAAAACGACCGGCAGCGGTGGAAGCGGCGGAGCCGTTCAACGCAGCAAACCTGGGAACGGGTCCAAAATTCCCCGAGTGCCAGACCCAAGGCACCTGTAGGGCCGTTCCCTAACCGCGCAGCGCAGGGCACGGCACGAGGCACGCAGGGAGCTCTGCTGCCAGCCGGGAGGCTCCTTTCTTTCTCATCCCCTGGCCTTTGCTCTTCCTTAACAGAGCTTTGAGACCGTGGGCAGGCAGCTCCTGCTCGAGGCCCGGCTCCCGGCTCCTCTCCCCTGCGAGAGCACGGCCGGGGGGGTTCCCAGCATGGGACAAGTGCAAGGTTAAGCACAGACCTGCTCTCCGTGTAGCTGCTAAGCTCGGAATAAACACTAAAAGCAGCCACTGATGACCCACCGGGCAGCATTTTGGGGTTACACGAAACACTCCCACCTGCTTCAAGCCCACCACGCGGCGGCTGAGCGCAGGACGCCGAGGTCCCCGGCTGGGGCTGGCCTGGCACCGAACTCCTTGCCAAGGACATGAGGCTGCACGGCCACGGGAAGGGTTAAGGGAACCGGAGCCCTTGTTTACCGTGGGAATTAGCGGTGGATAGTTTGCTGTGAGCACGCTGGTCGATATCTCCCTGCTGCCAGTTTAATCGGGCCGAGGTGAGCGGCTATTAATTGTGCTCTGTTCCAACAACATTTAGCCCCTGCGTGACAGCGTTGCCTCCATCGCAAACAAATTCACCTTGACAGCATCTCCCCAGACGTTCTAAAGGGACTTAAGGAAAAAAAATAAATAAAAAAGAAAACCCCAAGCCAAAACGCCACCAACGGGGGCCAAGGCTGACAGCCTGGCTTGAATTCGAAGCCACGTTTCCAGCGAGCGGCTCGGCGTTCGCTCGGAGCACGCACGGCATTGCTCAGAGCACCACGCCAGGTGCCGAGGGGAAGGCTTGCTGTGCATTTTGGAAAGCCACCGTTCAATTCCTCACCTCCCCGGGCTGCGGCGACGTAGCCGGCAGCAGCGGCATCGCCTTCTCGGGAGAGGTTTGGCTCCTCGGGCAGGTTTACGGCTCGGGAGGCAAATCCTGCAACCCTCGAGCGCCCGGCCCTCCTGGCAAACTTCAGGAAATATTTTAAGGTTCCAACTCGCGTGGTTTTTGGCTCACCTGTGGGCACTGAATATGTATATACGTACAAAGCATTCCGCCTGTGAAACGCATTCACCTTCGGTGCCAAAATAATCCAGGTCCCTGGGGCTCGTGGGGATTAAACCTCCGGGCTGGAAGTGAAATGTGCCTGCAGATCTGCAAACAAACCATCGGAGAGGGTGGAGGAACAGCTCTGAAGAGCCAGCTTCTGCTGCTTTGTCCTCTTTGTGCTAAAAAAGGCCTCTCATTTTTCCTCCATGGAGGAAGAGGACACAGCCTGGGACGTGCAGGAGCCTGGCCCCGAGCTCTGTGAAATCCCTTTCTCTCGGCTACTCTGCCCCTTGCAAAGGCACCACAAGTCCTCCGAAGCAAGGATGACAGAGGGGCTGGGCTTTCCTTCCAAGCTTCCTCTGAAATCACACTTGGCAGGGCAGCCCCAGCCTGCCGAAAGAGCACAGGAATGTGCATGGCAAGAGCCGCGCTCGGGTTGGACCTTGCGGGGGTTTTCGAAGCCATCTGGGCTCTGGTTGAGCTTTCCAGCTAAGCAGAGACCGAACCACCACGGGGCCAAACACCACGGGCTGAAAATCCCTTCGTACGGCTCCAGAGCTTCACAGGGTGCTCGGACATCTGTCCGTGCGGACCTGGAGAGGCCCCTGAAGAAGGGGAAAATGTTGTCTGTGATTTACCAACAGGTCCAATAGCATTGATCATGCTGTCGAAGGCACAACGACGTGACTGGGAGAGGGAAGCTCTCGGCTGCAGCAGTGCTCCACAACCGGAGACAACCCAGGGGACAGCGGTCGCCCAGCGCTGCCCCCGGGAATCGGGAAGGGAATGTTAAAGTCAAACCTAAAACCTGGCACTCTTCCTTTAAAGATCTTAGAGAGCTCTGCAGGCATCAGGGAACGAAACCTCCTGGCTCTCCCATGCTGCGGTACAAACTGGGTGGGCTGTTCGCTCGGGCAGCTTCGAAGTCCCAAATCCTCCTTCATTTGCTTTTCCGAAGGGGAAACTGAGGCCCCGGGGGAGTCGAGCCAGCGTTTCCTCATCTGAATGCCTGATGTTGGGCAACTCCTCGTGAAGAAATCATTTACAATTTTAAATATATACATATATATATTTAATCAGATGAAAGTATTACAAGTTTGATCCCCTTCCAGGCAGCTCGGTCGGCTGCGTTGTGTTTCCCCGCTTGGATTCTTCCCACAAAACACCACCGCCAGGACGTTGCAGCAAGCAGACCATACGCCTGCTCTGCGCTTCCACACAGAGCTCTGGAAGCGGCGACACCAAATCAGCATTTCCCACAAAACCAAGAATTCCCTTAGAATCATTAAGACTATGTTCTATGAAATATACACTTACTCCTGCATAATTAAAAAAGCCTCCATGGCTTTAATGTATATTGCCCTTGATCACGGGGAAGCAAGAAAGAACAAAATCATTAGGAGCCGAATTATTCCAGTAGCCTATTATCATGGCGTAATCTAATTAAAGAGAATTCATGCTGGTGGAGCCTCTTATCTTCTCCACTTAGAGCAGAGCCGTGTGGTGTACTCCTGAGCGCACAGAGATAATAAAATTACAGGGAATTATGCAGGCTGCATGTGGAAGCAGCAGCATAAATCCGTCCCATCGCGGAGGGATGCTGATTTTTCTCAGGGAGGCAAACCCAGCACTACCCGGCTACTAGGCACAAAGGGACTACTCATTATTATCTGCAGAGAAGCAGTTTTGGAAAAGATCTAGGGGCTACCAGTGCGGCAGGGAACGGCCCGCTGCCACGGCTCAGCCAACGAGGTGTGGAGCTCGGGGAGAGCACTGGGCAGTACCTGTGGCAGGCTCTCCCTCGGCAAGCTCGCCCTGAGGTCCTGGTGGCCACGTCCAGCAAGGTGATGGCACATTTTGGTGGGCTACCTGGAGAGGTGATGATGGGGAGGAGGATGCCTGATGGAGAGGAGGATGCCCGCTGCTCCAGCTTCCCATGGTTCGGTGACTGCTCAGGGCTGCCCCGTGAGCTTCCTCTGTGTGCCACCAGGATGCCCCAGCAAAGCAGAGCTTGGAAATCCCACCCGTGCTGGGTAATGGTGAGGGCACGGACAGCCCCGAGAGCTCAGGCACAGCAGAAGGCCAAAGAGAGGTGCAAGCAGAAGGGGAAAGCAGGGCAGAACCCGGCCCTGCAACCCCGCTTTCCACGGAGAAACCACCGTGGGCATCTGGGCTCTATTGCCCAGGTGAGCACGGGATGCTCGTACAGCCCTGTCCTGCTCTGAGAAGGGACGGGCCACGCCGTGAGGTCTCTGGGTGGTGGGGTCTTCCAGCCAGGCTTTGCAGACTGGGTTTAACTGGTCACAAGCCACACAGCGCAGAGCCCATAACCGGATCTGTACATCAGCAGTGCGAGGGAGAAGGCCTCGCTTCCCTCGTTACCTGCCGCAAAGGACGGCCATGCAATTAAAAGTTTTCTGTAAATGTTAATTACGGCAGACTTAGTTAGCTAATGACCGATTGATCTGTTGATTGTATGAGGTTTGTAAGTGTAATGAACCTAACTGCAGCATGGGTTACGGTCTTGTTCCAATTAAAACAAAAATGCGCAGCAGATATTAGCCATCAGAAAGAGATTTAACGGCTGCGTGGGGTCAGACTGTTGAAAATATTAACATGTTGTCTAAAGCCTGCGGCTTTTAATTAGCTTCTTCACCCGAGCGGAATTCCTGCTACTTTGATGCATCCAGATAGGATTTTCTTGTGCACTCAAAAAGAGCTGGAGTAGGGATTTGGAGAGAAACTTCCACGCTACCCCTCCCCTGCTCTCCACCTGCAAGTCCTGACTTCCCAGCTGCTGGTAGCTCGGCAGAAGCGATGCAGAGCTGAGCAGGGAAGAGCGGCTGAGCTCGAGGAGCCGCGGGGATGGCGTGCCAGCAGTCCTGGAGGTGGCGGCTGGGCGCGAGGTGTCCCCTCCGCGCGGTGCTCCCAGCGCCGGCTCTCGCCCTTGCAGCGCTTCGAGGAAATGACCTGCTTTAATCCAGCTTTCCGAAGCCAGACGAAGAGGGGATTGGAAAGCGGACATTCTCCCTGGAAAGCTCTGGGTTCCATTTCTTCCACTCCTTTGGCAGCACCTGTTCCTGCACGGCTCTGATACAAACCACGCTGCCTGCTCCTTTTTTATCTGGATGCCGCCCCGGGCAGGAAAACGCTGCTGGTTGTAGGTGACGTCTCCACCCGGTTCCTACCAGAAGTGACACGTCCGCAAAGTCAGAAAGGCCTGAGGCCCCTCCAAGCAGCTGAAAAAGGTTTTAATTATTGTCATCCCTTTTCTCCCAGTCGTGCTCAGAAGGGCACTCACAAGGGGAATGCACACTTACAAACAGGAGCAGCTGGATCCCCAAACCACAGGGCAGCTGAAGCAGCCGGGCAGCCTGGCACTGATGGGCTGGTGCAGCATTTATTTAACCTTGGTCCCAGGGCTTGCTTTTAGTGAAACAGCCCGAGGTTTCTTTGCCCCCCTTGCCCCCAGAGAAGCCCCACCAGCCCCAGCTGGCCTCTGGCACAGGCAGCAGCTCTCCAGGCTGGTCCTCTACAAACTGCGGTGCTCCTGGCGGCGAGGAGCTGCGGAGGTGCTCCGTAACAGCAGCAGCTGAGCAAAGGCAGGGCCGGCGAGGGAGGAAAACATGTGAGCTCAGGAAGCGCTTGCGGTTACGGCTGCAGGTGTCACAGAGCGGCGTATGGTGCTTACGCCGGTCTCAGCTAAAGGCTTCCTGCCATCAAAGTGCCTCATCCGGGGCACGCTTCAAGCACAGCGAGCTCCTGGTACCCGCGCAGACAGCGCCGTGCTTGGCACCTGGACCCGGCCCGGGGGTGATGGTGTCAGCCCCTGCCAAACGGGGCCATGGAAGGCGTCCCAGCCTGTCACTCAAACCTACCTGCCCAGATTTATCCCTACCTGTTCCTCCAGACTGCGATACCGCACCTTGTTAGCATGTATTCCTCGGAACAGACCCTCTGGCCACCTCTCAGCCCAGCCCATGGCCTGCATGGGGAGTCTGGCACCAGCAGGGCCTTTCCCTGCCCGCTCTGCCACCACCCTGCTGCCGTCGCATCAGTTCCAGGATAATCTCACTTCACGCTGCCTGAACAGCCTGGCTTTGCCAAACCAACCTCATCGCAGATCCTGGCTGCGTGAACACAGCTAGTAGCGGTGTTGGCCTGGTACACTGAGTCCTCGATTGTGCAGGGGACGTGGCCTGCAGCCAGAAGGGGCCACGTCCCAGCTACTGAACCTCCTGCAAGCTCACAGTGAAACAGAGACCAGGCCTCACAGTGAAACAGAGACCAGGCTAAGGAGATGATCCGCTCAAATTCAAGGGCAGAGAGCTCCACGACTGAGATGACAGCGCCTCAGGACAGCAATGGCCAGAAACAGAAGCGTCCAGTAACACTGTCAGATGGCTGCTGGGATACAGGGAGGTCACAGAGGCACGCAGCGGCACACCGACCTGAGCAGAAGCAATGAGATCACTGCAGAAACGAAGCTGTGTTCCTCTCAAACCTGCCTATTTTGCTCCCGAGGTTTCTGTACAAGAAAGCAGCCATGCTACCAGGCTTAAGCTCTTCCCGAGCCCTTTCTCAGCTCGAGCTTTGGGGCAGGCGACAGGACAAAACGGTCCAGCCTGAAGCCCTTAGCTGCTAACTGCCTTTTGTGCTGTTGATGGATTACGCCAAGAACTAACCAGAAGCTGGCACATTTGTTATGGCTACTGCAGGGACCTGAACACCGAGCCCCACGCAGATCCAGCAAATCTTTCCTTTTCCAGCAGGGTGCTTGAACTTGGCCGTATCTTCAGGGACAAGAGCGAAGCTTAAAGCTGAGCACGTGTTTACGTGCCTCACTGAAAACAGATGAGCTGGAAAATGCCTTCAAGTGTTTAACGGAACTGGAATGGCTAACCGTGAATGGCTACTTTCATGACCCCATAAATGAAAAAAAATAAAAAGAAAACCAAAGTGAAGCAGAGGAAATCCACTTTGGCTGAGATAAACGGAACCTGGGCACACGTAGACACCGAACCCAGCAGCTCCAGCCACCTCCAAAGCTCAACGAGCTCCTCTCTCCCGAGAGTGTCAAGTACCACCCTCTGTGACACAGGAATGTGAGCTCGTGTTTCTTTTACTAAAACGTTGAAATTAAACGTTATTCCTGGAAAGTTTATGTAAGGCCGAGTGAGCAGGATCACCCCATCCAGTTGCAGCACACCTCCGACATTTTATAAAGCACGCAAGGTTATGGGGGGGAATTTTCCTGATTTCCCATGGCCAAACCTACCAAATGTGAGCGATGAACCCATCCCACCCCATCCCACCCCATCCCACCCCATCCCATCCCATCCTGCTGCCGTCCTCCATCCCAAGCCCTTCTGGCCTTCTGGTTCGTACAGCCACCAGCGACGTGGACACCAGACAAGGGTAGCTCCAAACGGAGCGGCTCTTGGATGCTTTCCCCGTGGCTTTTGCGGAGAACGGGCTCCTTTTAGCTTTTCCCACCAGACCGACGTTGCCCTGTGCCCGGGACAAAGCTCCCAGCCCAGGGATGGGGCGGCCGCTCCCCTCCCCTGCCGCCGGCCATCCCCCAAGTGCTCTGAAAACCAGAATGTGGGATTTTGTTGCATGACTATAAATGGCGAATTGCACAGGGCGGGAAGGGTTATTTATTTATTCTTTCATTCCTCAGCGCGTGCAAAGCCAAATTCTGCCTCTCTTGTGGGACTGCGGGTGAGAGCTGATGCCCACGGACTGGCTGCTGGGCCGGGGTCCCCAGGTATTGTAAGGCGGAGGTCGATTTGGTGGGCAAATAACCCTTCCTGAAGCTACAAATGGGAAATATATTTGGGACAGAGGGTTTACCATTGCACGACGGCACTCTGAGAGCATGCTCACCTGTCCCTCATGAACAAAAAATGCTAATATGAAGAATTCGAGTGCCTGCCAAATTGTTATGCATCATACTATCAAGTGTCACATGGGAGGTCCCCAGTCTCCCATTTCAAGCACTTTTCTCAGCTTTTCAGCCCCTGCAACAACAGATAACACTTGAATGGTCCCAGGCTCTCTGATCGCTATCTGATCCCTTCTTGGGAAACGTGTTTTTTTTCCAGTTTACTTCATTCTTATCCCCCTTTCTTCCCACAATATGCCATTCCCCAGGCTCTGCCCACCTCATTTCCAGGGAATAGGACACAGGACAAATTTAGCCATGGGGCAGCTCCCACCATTCTTCCCCGTGAGGGAAATGCTCCGGCACTGCAGCTCCAGGCAGTTCTGCAGGACCTTCACACCTGGAGAACACGGCCAAGCTTTGTCCATCCTCGGCTGCAGGATGGTTAATGCAGGAGCAGGTCCTGCTGTGGGTAAGCGTGATGCCAACCCCGCTGGGATGAGGGGTGCAGAGCCATCGGGGCTGTGCCGGGGCACCAAGCTCCATGCCCACCGCCTGCTGCGGGTGCTGAGCCCCCTTGCCACCAACTGTCTCCATACTCCTTGCTTCTTTCCAACCTAGCCAAACCAAACCAAACCAAACCAAACCAACCCAACCCAACCCAATCCAACCCAATCCCACCCAACCCAATCCAACCCAACCCAACCCAACCCAATCTAACCCAACCCAACCCAACCCAATCCAACCCAATCCAACCCAACCCAACCCAGCCCAACCCAAGCCATCGCACCGTTTCCCTGGCAGCTGATGTTTGCCTTCAGCCGAAGCGCGACTCTCGCCTAATAATCGTTAAGTACTTCTTTGCCTTTGCTTTGGTCCAGGTTCAAAAGTTTTTGAAATACTGAAGGTTCAGTTCCAATTAAAGCAAAAAAACCCCTAAACCACTGAAGTCCTGGCACTGCTTTCCAGAGTGAGCTTTGATGTGACCCCCCTCACTGCTGCGTGCTCCTGCTCCCACAGCCTGCCAGCACAGCCCCTCAC
The DNA here is from genome assembly GCA_011075105.1 of Heteronetta atricapilla. NCBI lineage: Eukaryota > Metazoa > Chordata > Aves > Anseriformes > Anatidae > Heteronetta > Heteronetta atricapilla. Next base: position 32,889,829 of record CM021736.1, on the reverse strand, counting down.
AAGGGTTTTTAATAACCCGAGAAAAGGAAAACAGCCGAGATGGAGTGATTCTGTGCTCAGCACGATCACGCTCTGAGGCTTCTCAAATAGAAGTCCTCAGGTTAGAAAAGTGTCCTGCCATTTCACAGCCTTTCATGGCAAAACCTTCGGCCGCAAGAGCGAAGTCCAGATTTCACCCAGAGACCAGACTTCGGTACCGACAGAGCCTTTTCTTTTGCTCCGTGCCGTTCATCTGAGTGGTACTTCAAAGACCACAGGTCTACAGAGAAGAAAAGAGCATTTTCTTTTGGCCTTCCATTAACATAAATGAAAGTCCTTTCTAAAGACACGAACTCTAGAAGCTGCTCTACGCTTTTCATGAATTGTCTGCAGTAACAAAAAAAAAAACAGAGGCAGAGCCTTTCTGCCTCCAAGGCGGCTGCAGAGACGTGACCAGGGCGCGGGGCTGCTCCGAGCACCAGCAGGGAGCAGGCACAGCCTGCCCCAACACAGGGACTTTGTGAGTGCAAATGGTTCCCTCCCCCGGTGCGTGCTCTTCACAGCAATGGTGTGGGGAACAAAAAAGCAATAGCAGCCGGGACCCATTTTTGAAGGAATTGCTGTTAGGAACACAAGAGATGGCAGGACCTCAGCAGACCTGCTGGGTGGTTCCTGCGTTCAGGTGCTAGCACAGGCTGGAGGTGCTGAGGCTCACACAATACAGGCTGAGGGACAGATCCCCCAAGGGTGTAAACTGGCACAATCCCGCTGGCTTCAGCAGAGCCACTGCAACTCACCTGCTCCAAGCTGGAAGTTCATCCTGTCGGTCTGGCTGCTATGGACAGAGTAAATTAAAGTTCAACAAAGCACACCGGGCACGGCTTGTGCAGGGGAGGTCAGGGTATCTACTGGGGCACAAAAAGCTACCACCAACAGAACAGCCCAAATCTGGATAGGGCTTAATTCCTATTTTTTTTCACACCGGTATGCCAGCTGGTTATATAGCACCGCTATGTGGAAATAACCTAAAAGCAGGCAGCCAGAGTGCCCAGCTCCAGCACCGAACGGGACCTGTGCTCTTCTTCCAGCTGCACCAAACCAGGATCTGCACACACGCAGACAGCCCGTCAGGATCTGCTCAGGCTCTGTTTCTGGTTTGCAGCCCTCTTACCCGCGTTACACGGCTGGGGAAATCTCTAAGATCACGTCCGGGCTCCCTCCCTCTCTGTGAGCGCACGCTCCTGCTGCGCGAGGCACGCAGGACCTCTGCGGTCGCTGAACTCCCTTAACCAGGCGCTCGGTCCTGAAGTTTGTTATCTGGTAAGCACTTCCAGAGCAATTGGAACAAAATAATTATAAAGAAGGATTTCTTCTGGGGCTAGGCAATTCTTCAAAGCCGGCAGCATATGAATATGCAGGCTGAAACTGAGCAGGCAACAGCTTAAACCATCTGAAAGTTAATTCTTCCATATGGTGTCAAAAGACACTTGCTCTCCCTCTCTAATCCTATCTGCTTTGGCAGAGAATTTCTCGCACGGGTCCAGCCAGTTAACCCCGGTCTGTGCTGTGTGCTGGTGCTGTGCAGGCACCCCGGGCAGTGCCGCCTGCCTTCCCCCCCCCCGGCGCTACGCAGCGGCACGCAGCCGGCCCAGTCCTGCCTGCTGCCTCCTGAGGCCACGGTCACCTGCAGGGCGGGAGGCCGAGGAGTCAGACCCGAGGTGTGTACAGTATCCAGGGCCTCGCAACGCAAGGAAGATATATTTTTCTTTGAATTTACAAGTTGAGCAGAAAACGAAGCCAGCTTTCTTATTTTAAGGTCCTGAGGTAGTTCAAAACAGCTGAAGAAAACACATTTCTCCAGTTTATGCCTTCTTTAATATTTGAAACAGGAATGGAAGAGGCTTATCCCACTTGCCGTGCTATTAACCCCCACCTCCAAGCCCTCCCCAGACAGCTCACTCTCAGCTAGCTGGAGCAGAACCACTCTGTGGCGATGGGGAACTCGCTGTCTTTGATGCCATCTACTGGGAAGGTGGCTCCAAGGCCGGGACGTGGCCCGGGACGTGTGGCTCCGCTGGAGCAGCAGCACGGTGGCTGTCCGAGCTGGAGGCTGCGAGCAGGACGTGGGCTGGGGAACGCACGCAGCAGGAGCTGCGGATGGAGCAGGGCTCTCCATCTCTCTCAGCTTTCCAAAGGCACCGCCAAAAATTCGGGGAGCCCTTCCCACACCCGCCTGCCCGGAGGGCTCGCAGCACGAGGGGACACGCTGGTGTCGCGAGCCTGTGGGTGTCCAGAAGAGGCTGAAAGGAGAAGCCCGAGGAAGGAGCAGTGCCACGGGGAAGGAGGAGAAGGAAGAGGGAGACCTGGGTGTAAGGTTCAAGAGGTGTAAGGTTCAAGGTTATGGTCCTGCTAGGAAGGGAGAGGAGAGACAGAGCAGTCCTTTAAGTCTCTGACATCGGACACAGCTGAGCTGTTGCCCCACGAACGACAAGAGAAGTGAGCTTTGGGCAGCACGTCTGAGATCCCTGGGATCTTCCCGTGAGGATGCACCGGTCTTCATCAAGTCGCCTCATGCTACTGCCACGGTTTTCCTCCCACATGCTTGATTTTCAGCGCACCGCAGAAACTTACTGCAGGAAAAGCAAGAGCGAGTTACCCGCTTATTTCCATGTCCTGATGCTGACACCGTTGCACCCCAACGTGGCTGCCGCATGGCACGCACTACAGCAGCCCCAGCGCTGGTTGAAACACCCCCGTTACCGGAGGGTGCTTCATACAAACACTCTGCAAGGCAGGGAGACGACACCGGGGGTGGTTTTTTTTGCGTGCTGGCTATTTTAGGAAGGCGTTAATGACCACATTTAATCTCCAGGGGTGAGGGCGGTTGTTTCCTTGTGCTGTTTTTTTTAAGAATCCCAGCAGATAAGATCAAGACTGGCCTAGTTCAGCTTCTTTTTTTTTTTTTTCCTCTGTCCCAGTAATTACGATTTGCAGATAGGCAATGCCTGCCAAGCATCCCAGCTCCAGAGCACGTTCTGGCTCTGGCTGCGGTGTCCGCACTGACTTGGAAAGCAGGCAGAGCAATCTCAGCGTACGGGACACTTCTCCCACACTACCTTCGGAAACCGGCCTGACAGCACGGCAGCCACGTGGCTTTCTGCAGACGGCGTCCTGGTTTCTCCCTCAGACAGCCTGGCCGTGACACGGAGCACGCCGTGCCCCTGGTGCCGCTCCTCCCCGAGTCCTCGCGGCGTTCGGCAGTTCGGGGAGGCTCCGTCTCTCTCGTGCTGTACGGAAGACACAGAAACTAAAAGAGGGGAAACGAGCAACCCAGGGGAAGCAGTAACGCCGATGGCAAATTGCAGCTGGAATGCCAAGAAAATAAGAACTCGGAACAAATAAAGCAAGAGAATAAACTTTTTTTTTTTTCAGATCTCCTGTGACTACACAAAATTCCCCTGTTATTCGTTAGCACAGCGAGCTGAACAACACGGAGGAGGTGCCTCAGCTACCAGCAGATCACATCTCTCTTTTGATCACGTCTCCTAACAGTCAGACCTACTGCCCAGTGCCCTGCCCTGCCACCAGGCTGGTCTTTATCCCTGGTTATTGCCCGTACACGGCTCCGGCAGGCAGCAGAACCGACAGTTTTCTAAGGGAACAACAAAGACACCCAAGTAAGGGCGAGTAAGGGGAGGGACTGACTGAATCAAAAGGCAAATCTGGTGTTTTCTGGTCACGGGGCCACACGTATCTTTGTGCAACACACTGCGATGCCTCCAGCGTTCCCCTGGTGTTTGCCACAAGGGTCTGGGCTGCCTCTCCGTACAACCACGTGGGATTGATCAAATCCTATCGCACTCTCAAGGATTTCTGCAGACGTGGGTCCTACACATTTGCTACGCAGAGATCTCACCAAATCCCCCGTGGAGTGATTGCTCCGGAAACCTCTTGTTTTACTGCCCACTCGGTCCTCCAGGAGTCTCCTGTAAAGGCAGCAGCTCCTGGATTTACTCGGCAATTAGCCAGGCCACCTGGGATCTGGGCAGGTTGCTGACCGGCCGGGATGGTCTCAGCCTGGACCCAGCAGGGGCAGTGGGCTCACCAAAGCCCCTGCCTGAGCCCCCAGCGGCAGAGTTACCCCGTGGGACCACGCAGCAGGCAAGGACGGACGCTGGGACGGGAGCAGGGAGCCGAGCTGGAGCGAGTGGGAGCAGCAAAGCCTTTTGTCCGTGTCCACCGGAGCCAGGAGCTCCTTCTGATCCAGGAAGCATCTGCCTGGATGGGACCCCGCTCCGCGATATGATTCAGCACGGGTAGGCTTTCAGGGTTTTATACGGCAACCTCCAGGGCTTCCTCTGAATTGTCTGTTGCTTTTGGTAACAGGCTGTGCTTTGGCAGGGGGAAAGCCCCTGGGAACGGCCATGTTAGTACACAAGTGTGGGGGAGGAGGGTGCCAGAAGAAGCGATTTTGAGCTAAATAATGGACACTGCAGCTGGAAGATCCAAGGCTCTGACAGAAGGCAAGGAGGTTACTTCTGCCCCCTCCCTGATCCCGTTATTTAACATCTGTAAGGCGCGTCCCCAGACTTTCCAACAGCCTCTTAGAGCAACTTCTGAGAAATCCTGTGTACACACGACATAAAACACTCTCCCGAGGCACGGCGCTGAGAATATTGCCACGGCTTTTCTTTTTTTCCTGCAGCTGAAAGCGATCCCAGGTCGGGATCTGAAGAACGCCCCTGCTTCTCATCACGGGGCGTGCGACGTTTCAAAGCACCAAACAGGAAGGAAGAGGCAGACGTGGGATTTGCAAGACCTTGCCCAGTTGTCTGGGAGTCCAGGGTAAGGCTACCAAACCGCCCAGATGCAGCCGGAGGCGGACCCGCACGTGGCTCCCCGGCTCCCCACATCATTCCTCGGCCAAATTCTTCAGCACCTGGACGGGAACAAAACCCTGTGGAGGCGCAAAGGTGATGCACAGGCAGCACGGGAGCTGAGGGCACAGGACTGTGAAGTTACCAGCTCAGCCAGGGCACGGAGGCTGTCTGACACACAGGGTACACGCTCAAACCCTCCTCGCTCTCCTGCAACCCTGATTTACCCGATTCATCACTCCCTCTGGAGCTGGTGGCCTGAAGGTGACGATGCCCCCCTCGTCCCTATATTGGTACAGGAGCACACAAGAGCCACCGCCCCCGTTCAGACAGGCAGCTTGATCTAATCCTTTGCTCTCCTTTCAACAGCGTCCAGTTTCTGACAGCGGTTTAGAAGTAAAATGCAGGAGATTTTATATTAGAACTTGTGCCCTGAAGGAAATTTTCCTTTAACGTTTTATTAGTGAGAATTTGGCTCGTGTCTGCAAGCACAGAGGCTTACATTGCTACCAAACCCCTTGGACCAAAATCCTGACTCAAACGGATCCAAAGGAAATTTTCCTTCTGTCTTCTTTGGACCCAGGTTTTCATCTTTCAGGTTTGTTGTCTGTGTGTTTAAAAGTCCTTAAAACAACTCTAAAATCCCCCAAAGCTTTAGAGTTGAGTGAGAAACCCAGGCGATGCGTTCCAGCTCCAGCAAGACTGGAAAAGAGAGCTACTTTTCGTGGTAAGAGAAGAGAAAACATTCAGCCAAAAGGCAGCATAGCTCATACACCCACAAATGCAGACAGGCCCAGCAATTATGAACTTGCTACAAAAGAGACCAGCAACTATTAGCAAACCCTAGTCCGGGCATTTTCCTCTAATATTAAATGATGGCAGCGGAAGGGCTTCCAGGCCCGTGGCTTTGCTCCTTTGTCCGCCTTCATTTTCATGGATGTTGGATAACTTTGTTTTTCCTTTTTCTTTTCCTTTTTCTTTTTTTCTTTTTCTTTTTCTTGTTCTTTTTCCTTTTCTTTTCTTTTTCTTTTTCTTTTACTTTTTTTCTTTTTCTCTTTCTTTTTCCTTTTCTTTTCTTTTTTCTTTTTCTTTTTTTTCTTTTTCTTTTTCTTTTTCTTTTTCTTTTTCTTTTTCTTTTTCTTTTTCTTTTTCTTTTTCTTTTTCTTTTTCTTTTTCTTTTTCTTTTTCTTTTTCTCTTTCTTTTTCTTTTTCTTTTTCTTTTTCTTTTTCTTTTTCCTTTTTTCTTTTTTCTTTTTCCTTTTCTTTTTCTTTTTCTCTTTTTCTTTTTCTTTTTCTTTCTTTTAATTTTCTTTTTCTTTTTCTCTTTCTTTTCTTTTTCTTTTTCCTTTCCTTTCTCTTTTTCCTTTCCTTTCTCTTTTTCTTCCTTTCTCTTTTTTTCTTTTCCTTCCTTCCTTCTTCTCTTTTTTAGCAAAGCACACACGGTACCAAAGCACTTTTCCTTCCTGTGCTGCTGTTCCAGCTTCCAGCAGAGGTTTTTGGTTGCTCTAAGGCTCTAGGGACAGACAAGCGAGATCCATGGCTCATCATAAAGGCACTGCAGGCAGCTCTCGGACTCAAAACCACGTTTCCCTGCTCTGACACTTTCTTACACGGGGAATTTCCGAATACACATTGCCTCTCCTCACACTGACACGCATGTAGGGAAAAAAACATATGCCGGGAAGAGAGAAAATAGCGGGGGACAAGGGGAGCTTTGTTCCCTTCCCCCCAGCACCAACAGCAAAAGCTGCCTCCAAAGGCCAGGTACTTCTCGCCTGCAAAACAAGTGGCAGCACAGAGTTTTGAGTGACTGAGCCTGATTTTTGGCCGCTGCCTCCCGAGCTCTCTGCTGCTCTCCCGTCTGCATTCCCTGTTCCCACGGCCCCGGAGCGGTGACAAGGAGAATAACCAGAGCAGCCCCTGGCCTGCGCGGATGAACTCCCAAGTATTTAGATTACCGAGCTGCACCTCCATAAATCTGACCGGTTCTCTGACACAGGAAAGGGTCCAGGGTGTTAAATAAATAGGCAGTAAATTTCAGAGGATTTGGTAAAAATTAGGGTTGTCGTTACTTTTCCATTCCAAGAAGACTGATCTCGGTTATAATTATCCCGGCCACAGCCAGTCTTTTCAATAGCTCCGGCGCTGATAAATGAAGCGTTCACGCTCACGAATGCCTCTCCTCCCCCCCTTGTAGGCAATGTGTTCCAGATGGATGGAGAAATCTTTTTTTTTTTTTCCTTTACACTTGCTGAGCTCTTTCCCAGTGCTCGGCGGGCCGGAGCACCGGCAGGTGTAAATCAGCAGAGCTCCGGCAAACTTTCTTAGACTGCTCTTTACAGCAGGTAATCATCCGTCCCCCTGCCTCTAAACGTCAAATAACGTACAGTACGTGGGCACCTTCAGAAGCAGTAACCCATGAATGACTGCTGTAAGAAAAACCCCATCAGATAAACACACAAAGGACGGTAATTGCACAAATCACTCCGGGCAGGCAGCACAGAGCGCCTGCCAGCTCAGCGCTGCTCCTGGAGAAAGCCACTTTAATTAGGCTGATTTAAATGCAGACAGGTTTTTCTTTCAGCCGAGGCCTTTGTACCCGCTTTGTATGAACAGGAGGTGGCCTCGGAGTCCTCAGCCAAAAACTGTCCTTTTGCTCCCCTAACGGGTGCCAAGTGCTCGCCGCTCTCTTCGGCAGGGAGCAGCGGAGCCCGCTGATGCCCACCGCTGTGCCTCCGCTCTACAGAGAGCACGGCCCTCTGAATTTGGGGCTAGCAGCTCCCCCGAGCAGGGACGTCACTGTCAGGTTAAGAGGGCAGAACATCCTCACCAGCCGGAGCCAGCAAGGCTGCTTTGACATTGGAAAGGTCAGCGTCGCCCCGTGGAGGAGCATCTCCTCCCTGCGCTCAGCTGGCCATGCCCAAGTGCTCCTCAGGACACGCTGATTTTCCGAGCTCCTGCCTCGGGACAGCTGGGACCTCACCTGCAGGATTGCTGAGCCCACGCCGATGCCCCTGCGGCGGCTGCGAGATGCCTTTTGAACATACGGTTTCCTTGTAATGCTCGAGCACTTGCAAACTGAGCCTGCGAGCAATCGATCTCGCAGCGTTGCTTTCAACCTCTGTGCCTCTCTTCCCTCTGTGCAAAGCCAGGAGAGTATTTCAGGACCCCGCTCCGGAAATCAATGCATCAGTGCTTGTATTTAAGCTTGGGAAGGACACAGGAGAAAATCAGTAGCAGCATGTATTGATAAAGGACACCACCGCACAGAGGGCGGCAAGGGGAGGAAGGAGCTCCGCGCATCCCGGTGCCGTGCGCTGGGAGACGAGGGTTCGGGGTGGGGGACGGGAGCGTTTTGTGAAGGACTGCAGCCCAAAGCGAACACACGGCCGGGCTGAATTCACGCTGCGAGCACTAACATGCAGCATCTTTATCCGGACGTCATTTGACAATGAGTGCAGCAGTGCTGGGGGTAAGCAGCGCCCCTGGTTCCGCCCCCACAGCCCTGCTGCCTGCTCCCCTGCTTTCGAAGATTTAAATGATGCCGTGCATTAAAACCCAGCTTCGCACAAAGCGACGGTATCATGAAACTCAGGGGCTGCTGAGAGCAGGGGTGATTAGTCATGTCACAAGTCCGGGAAGGGGCTTTTCAAAGCACGATTCCGTTTGCTGTGGTAAAAGAGGACTCCCCGCATCTCCACGTAGTTAAAAGACGACAAATGTCATCTTTAAAGATGAGTGCTTGCTAGAAAATCTCAACCAGCAAGGAAAACTAAAGAGCTCTGTCTGCGAGAATAAAAGGCAGCTCTCGTACCGTGTGCAGGGCTGTCACTTCTGGCAGCTCCATTAATGCCCCACGAAACCACGGGTCTGCGATCGAGCAGCTGCCCTGCAGCAGGACGGGCATTCACTGCTGCCTTACGTGAGATACACTCCAGCTGGCAAGGTTTAAAGCTTTGCCTCCACACCGTTACTCCTAATAAAAAAGTACCAGGGATCAAAAGCTCAAAAGTTTCACCATCGAGTTGCAAAGAGAGGTCGGCCTCTCAGTCAGAGGTGCTTCAAATTTTCACATAAAAATGAGTAAAACGTGGAAACTCTGTCCAAGTCCTCCTCGGGAGGTACAGCACACGTTTAACCACACAAGCACATGTTTTTTTTCAGCTTCTTTTGGGACTCTGAGACCAAATACCGCCCATGGTTGTGCTTTAGGCATCTTTGCTACAACAGCATGATAAATACCTAATGAGAATTTAAAAGGCAGGAGGCAAACAGGTAACGGAGACGCCTGAAGCAAACATCACGTGGAAGCTCTCACCAGCTGAAAAGCGCGATGAATTCCAGCAGGCATCCACACAGAAAGGTGGAGGTGTCCTTGTCAGCATCCGGAGGGAAAATCCCGACTTTGGTAGGAAATCTGCCGACTACAGCTTTTACATGCTACCGTTTTTAAAGAAAGTCAGCATATAAATGCGAGGACCTGGGTTCGAGCAGTTTGGATTTAGGACAACAGCAAGGTCATTGATGCTACCTGAACACAGATTTGGGTAAAATCCCTGAAAGATCCCTGTGCAAAACATGCAAATATCAGAGCACTGAGCTCCAGGAAGGCTGTTCAGTGCCTGGCTATCACAGACATCTCCACGGGCACGGGAAGCAGTGTCCCTGCAGGTCTGCCCAGCCTCATTTAGGGCACATAAGAGAAAGTGCAGAGCCCTTTGTGGGATCTCTGCTGCAGGCCAGGGCCTCCAGAGGCGGTAGGAATCACTTGTGGATAGGGCTGGACCTAAAGATGCTTGGAATGGCCCTGAGCACCCTGTTCCAGGTGGCCCTGCTGGAGCAGGTTGGAGCAGATGGAGCCAGAGGTGGCTGCCAGTCTCTGCCAGTCTGTTCATAGTGCTCAGGGCCTGACAGGGACTTTTTTTCTCCTCACTCCCATCATCTCTCCTAGTGACACTGACAAGCTCCCCAAACTCTCTTCTGATCTGTGTCCTTATCTTCCTCCTCCATCTTCAGTCCCTTCCTTCCTCGTCGCCTCCTTCCTTTGGTTCACGGTCACAGCGAATGTGCTGCCTGATTATCAGCTGACACGAGCGCTTAGAGCTCCTCTGCAGAAAGCAACGTTTTGAAAGCTTTTCCAGCTTTTCCCCTCCAGATGACGTCACCCTGGGCGGGTGCCAGGCTGGGTTCTGAGTGAAAATCCTTCACTTCAGGGTCAGACGCGCTCCTATTTTTAGGCCTGATTTCAGTGTCACGCAGCCAATGGTGTAGCTCAGCTGTTATTCAGCTGCAAATGTCTGTCGGAGTTCAAACAAAGCTGTGCTTTGTGGCAGGTTAAGGGGCTCCGCAGCCCAGGAGCCTCTCCAAAAGGGCGACTGCAGCTGCTCTCCTCCGGTGCTCTGGCACTCTGCATGGAGATGCAAAACACTTCCAGCTCCTGGCCTCTATGAACGCCAATTGTAAAACCAAAGCAAGAACAAGGGGTTGGATTTGACCTGGCACATTGGAGTCTTCTGCTGGCTGCACTGGGCTCCTTGCAGCCTCCTGGAAATTCACACTGTGAGAAACACATCTCCTCAAATCCACCAGCATCCTGGGGATGTTGTGGATGGGGAAGGACGTGGGGAAGAAGGGCCCCGCAGCTCACAGGGCCAAGCACAGGGCAATGCCTACACCGTGCTTTTGCCACATAAGCATGGCGTGAGTGCTGTGTGCTGTTGG